>CM053582.1:278403928-278421914 GCA_028627135.1 Pseudochirops cupreus | reverse complement strand
TTCTGTGTAATTTCACATGTTCATCCTGTATTTGATTGCTTGTCCTTCCAGTGGGGGTGGGTGCTGAGGGAGGAAGAGAAAGAATCTAGAATCTAAAGTTTTATAATCAAATGTTATAAATATCTATCTATCTATCTATGCAATTATTATTATTATTATTATCATTATTATTATTATTAACTTCATCCAACTGGAACTTGAGATACACAGGCACTGTGGTTGGGAGATCCATCCTGCCCTACCCAAAAGTCAGAGGGGTGAGGGGGTAAGACATAGGAGAGAATAGACTGGGGGAGGGGGGATACACTGGGATGGCTGTTTTGGGGCGGTGGGTAGGGGAAAGATGGGGAGAAAATATGTAACTCAAAATCTTGTGGAAATGAATGATGCAAACTATAATAAAATTAAAGAAAAAGAAAAAAAATTGTGGGATGTAGTCAAAGCAGTATTTAAGAGAAACTTTATACCTTCAAACAAGTGTTATCTTTCATTTAGTAATGAATTGGATATGAAATTTTAAAAAATACTAGAAAAAGAACAAATATAAAATCCCCAAATAAATACAAAAGTGAAAAATCAAAGAAGAGATTAATAAAACTAAAAGTTAAAAAAATTAATAAAAAATTAGGAAGTGGTTTTGTTTAAAAAAAGCCATAAAATAGAAAAAAAAAACATTGGCTAATATATTTTTAAAAGAAAAAAAAACTCAATTACTAGTAACAAAAGAATTAATGTGTCACCAATAAAGATAAAATTAAAACAATTATTAAGAGCTATTTCACCAAATTATATACCAGTAAAATTAACAATATAAGTGAAATGGGTGTATATTTGGAAAAAAAAAACATACACTACTGAGATTAAGAGAAGAGGAAATAGAATATTCAAATAAAACCCCATCTTAGGGGGTAAAAAATTAACAAGTCATATATGAGTTACAAAGAAAAAAATCCTCAGCATCAGACAGATTAGCAAATGAATTCTACCAAACATTTAAGAAACAATTAATCCCAATACTACATAAACTATTTGCAAAATTGGTAAAGAAGATCTACCAAACTGCTCTTATGACACGAATATGGTTTTTAACCAGGGAAGGCAATAACAGAGAAAGAAAATGATAGATCAATTTCCTTAATGAATTTTAAAGAAATATTTTAAATTCATTACAACCAGGGACATTCCAACAATATGTCACATTTATCATATACCATGACAAGGTGGGGATTTATAGCAGGAATGCAGGGCTGGTATAATACTATGAAATATATTGGCATAAGGGAACATATAAATAACAAAAACAATAAAAATCATATGATTATATCAATAGATGTAGAAAAAGTCTGTAACAAATTACAATACTCATTCCTTCAAAATCCCTAGAATGCCCATGAATCAAGGAAGTCTGTCTTAAAGTATTAAGTAGCATGTAAAACCATGAGCAAGTATGATCTATAGTGGAGACAAACTTGAAGCCTTCTCAGTGATATGAGTCGGTAAAGTAAGGATGTCCATTATCATCAAATATTGTATTAGAAATGCTATCTATAGCATCAAAACAAGAAAAACTAAAAGAAAAATAGGCAAAGAGGAAACAAAACTATCCCTCTTTGCAGATGATATGATGGTCTAATTAGAGAATTCTAGAAAATCAACTAAAAAACTAGTTGAAACAATTAACCAGTTTAGCAAAGTTGCAAGATATAAAATAAATACACATACATCATCAGCATTTCTGTATACTACCAACAAAATCCAGCAGGAAGAGATGGAAATAGAAATTTCATTTAAAATAATTGCAGAAAATATATAATATTGAGTTTTCTCTGCCAAGACAAACTTAGGGCCTATACAAACACAATTACAATATACTTTTCAGACACAAAAGAGACAGATCTAAACAACCAGAAAAATAGTAATTGCTTATGGGTAGGATGAGCCAATATAATAACAATGACGATTTTATCTAAATTAACTTACTTTTTCAGTGCCATACCACTCGCACTGCTAAATAATTATATAACAGAGCTAGAAAAGACAGTAACAAAGTTCATCTGGAAAAACAAACGATCAAAAACATGAAGGGAATTAAAAAAAAATTGAAGTAAGGTACCCCAAGTACCAGATTTCAAACTACATTACAAAGCAGTGATCATCAAAACAATCAAGCTCTTACTATGAAATAGCATTGAGTCAGTGAAATAGATCTGGTACAATAGTACACAGTAGTGAAAAACCATAGTACTCTAGTATTTGATACACCCAAAGATTCAAAATTTGTATAATATTTTTTGCATTTCTTTATATATGGATTGGCATATGTAAAGCATTCACCATTTGACAAAAATTGCTGGGAATACTGGAAAGCAGTTTGCTAGAAATTAGCTAACAAGCACATCTCAAACCATATAACAGGATAAGATCAAAATAGATAAAAGATGCAGACATAAGGGTAATAGAATAACTCAATTAAGGGAGAATGAAAAAATGTCAGAGCTAGATATAAAGGAAGAGTTTCTGATCAAACTCAAAATAAAGAGTATCACAGGAAGTCAAATATATAATTGTGATTAAATGAAATTAAAATTTTCTGCACAATCAAAATGCTTCCAAAATTAGAAATGAAATAGGAAACTTGGGGGGAAGGGAGAATACAGCAAGTTTCCCTGATAAGGGTCTCATTTCTCAAATATATAAGGAACTAAGCCAAATTTCTAAAAAATAAGATTAATTCCCCAGATAATAAATGGTCAAATGACATAAATAGATAATTTTCAGAACAAAGCTATCAATAATCACATTAAAAGACTTTAAGTCACTATTGATTAAAGAAATTCAAATTAAAATATCTCTGAAATACAATCTCATATCTCTCAGATTGGTTAACATGGCAGAAAAGATACATGACAAATACTGAAGTGGAAAAAAAAACACAGGTATACTAATGCAATATTGGTAGAATTTGAACTAGTCCAAACATTCTGGAAAGTAATTTGCAACTAGGCCCAAAAGGCTATCAAACTGTGAACCCTTTGACCCATACCACTACTAGGCCTGTATACGAAAGAGATCAAAGAAAAAGGAAAAGAACTTGTAAGTACAAACGTATTTATAGCAGCTCTTTTTGTAGTGACAAAGAATTAGAAATAGTATATTGATGTCTATCAATCAGGGAATGGGTGAGCAATTTTTGGTATATGGTTGCTATAGAATACTATTTTGCTGTAAGAAATGATGAGCAGGATGGTTTCAGGAGAAAAAAAAACAACCCTGAGATGTCTTATATGAGCTGATACAAAGTCAAGTGAGCAGAACCAGTAGAATACTGTAAACACATAGACATGTAACATAATATTATAAGAATGACCAATTGTAAAAGATTTATTTGCTCTGATTGAGACAATGATTCAAAAAAATTTCAAAGAACTGCTGATGAAGAATGCTATCCCCCTCAGAGAAGGAACTGATGGATTCTGAAAGCAGATGAAAGCATACTTTTTCTTTTACTTTATTTTTCTTTTCTTTTAATTTGTTTTCTTTTATAACATGGCTATTAGGGAAATATGTTTAGCATTACTTTACATGTTGAATTTATATCAAATTACTTACCTTCTCAGGCAAGTAGTAGGGAGATAGAGAATTTGGAAATCAAAATTTAAATAAAATAATGTTAATTTTTTTTGCATGTAATTGGGAAATATTTAACAAAAGAAAATATATATTGTAAAATAATTTTTCATTAATATTATTATTATTTATAATGATTACATGCAAGTATCAGGATAAGCCAATAAAAGGAACTGAGAAAAAGCAGTCACATATCAAAGTAGAGAACAAGAAAATAGCAGGGACACAAAACACAAGAGCTGACAGTATATTCAACAGAAGACAGAATAAAAAAGGAACAAGATTATTTACTCAAGAAGTTTTTTTCTTAAGTTTCAGTCTAAATCTACAACAAATATCACAGACATATTGTAAATAACATCATTTTATCTATATTTATATTCTATAATACTTCCGTTTAAGCAGTCCAGATTGGTAATTAAGCAGCATTACAATAATATTTTATCTCTGTTGATTAAAAAAAATCCTTATGCACTGTGAACCATGAAAGAATTTTGATTTTTCTTGAAATGTTTTTACTTCATTTTGTTCCAATTTAAGTTTAAAACAATTTACAAATCCATAAACTATATTTCTATAATATTTATGTAATGCATCAAAACTAGCAGGAAAAAAAGATAACAAAGACAAAACTCTATTAAATTCTAGGGAAACATAATCCTTAGATATCTGAGGCTCTGTCCAAAATCTGAATATGATGGTATAATCCAGAAAGAAGTAGAAATTGTAGTAAAGTAAAATTTTGTGTAGTTTCAAGTATCTACTTCAATTCACTTAATTATTTATATCGAATAGATGCTAGTGCTTCATTCAAGTGTCAACTAAAATCCCACCTTCTACAACAAGACTTTCTTAGACCTTTTATTAAAAAGTCCAAGTGCCTTTTCTCTTAGTAGACTTAGACTAACTCCTATTTACTATATATGTATGCATATGCATATATACACAAACACAAATAAACATATGCATATGAATGTATAGAGATATATTTATATATGTGTGAGTATGTATGTGTACACACACACATCCACACCCACACACACTTTTTTTTTGTATTTTCAACCCTGGCCTTAATTAGATTGTGAGCTTCTTGAGGGCTAGGGAAGTTTTTGCATTTCTTTGTGCTCTTAGTACTTATAAAAGTGTCTAGCAAATAATAGGTGTTTAAAAATTGCTTATTGATTAGATGTGCATGTAGCTGAACATAGACCAAGTAGACGAATAGTCTCTCTACTACATACTGAGCTCAAACATTCCCCTGTTATACGGTGTTGAGGACTGCTATAAAGATCAATTCTATCTCCCAATAAATGACTAAAATAGTCTTTCCTATATACAAAGCATGCATTTTCTGTACTGCCATGAGCTAATGCATATATACTAAGACAGTTTAGTAAGACTGCTCCACAGAATCTGGGTCAGTAGAGTAGTAAAGTTTGGCTAGTTGCTATAGCATTAGTTCGCTCCAGCTAAAGAAAACTCTAACCTTCTGAAATACTTCTCAGGTATCAACAGAACTTGGACACAGCACTTTATAATATCTTTTTATTGTGGATTTTAACACTCAACAAAATTATGAAAAATAGAAGGATCAATTAGCTTAAGAGACAAGAAACGTCTTTGGAGAAGTAGTATTCATTTCAAAATCATCTGCCTGGATGCAGAAAGATAACCAACTGATTAGAATAAAGGTCAAATTATATATCATATTCAAAAAAAAAAGATAAAGAAGAAAACCCTGCACACGATTATGGCATCTACAAAATAACCTCTCTGAACATCTCAGAAAAATGAGAGACAAACAGGAATACAGGTCATGACTTTAACTATCATTATTTCTCACAAAAGTTCCAAGAATAGATGAAAGTAGCAGATACAATGAGGATGAAGGAAGAATCTAGAAACCTCCTGATCCAGGAAACACAATCTCTTAGGCAAACTGGGAGTTATGAGAGCCAAGGACAACTTTACTATAAAGTTCAAGCTGATCTGCAAAACAATGAAATGGATAAACAAAGAACAAACAACACCAACAATAAAAATTTGTCATTTGTCCACTGATGTCCAAGAAAAGAAAATAATGGCACTAAGAATACAACTATTGTTATAGGTATTCAAGTCCATACCTGCAGATTGTGCAGGGGAGGCTGACGGGAGAGGTGGGGAGGGAGCTTGGCTCTTCCACAATATGAACTAACTGTTCATATTTAAAAGACATTAATAAGTTGGGTGTTCACGAACTGGAGTAAATGACTCAATAAAGCAGTGAAGTAAATTGAAATGGTCTAAAAAGTATTTTTGACAACAAATAGTTGAAATGAGCTTTCTAATTAATCCCAAATTAACCAAGACATTCAATTAACAACAAAGTATGGATCAATTCTCTTTCGCTTGCACTTGGCCCAACAATTATCACCAAGAAAACACAGGTGCTCCATCAGCCACAACCACACCATTCATATGTGGAACCTTTGATTACAGAAAAGAGAGAAATTTTGAATGCTGTGGATAAGTTCACTTACCTTGGTAGTGTACTTTCCAGAAATGTACACACTGATAATGAGATTGGCACAGGCATTGTCAGAGCTAGCTCAGTGTTTCAGAGGCTCAGAAGAAAGGTGTGGGAGAGAAGAGGTATTAGATGGACTACCAAACTGAAGGCCTATGGAGCCATTGTGCTGACCTCATTGTTGTATGTCTGTGAAACCTGGACAGTCTACCAGCACCATGCCAGGAAATGGAATCACTTTCATTTGAATTGTCTTAGGAAGAATCTGAAAATCACCTGGCAGAATAAGGTACCAAACACTGAGGTCCTTACATGTACTAAACTTCCAACCATTCAAATTCTGCTTCAGAGAGCACAACTCCAATGAGCTGGTCACTTTGTTCTGATGCAAAATATATACTTGCCAAAAAGAATGTTTTATGGAGAGCTCTCACAAGACAAGTGTTCACAAGATGGTCAGAAAAAGCAATACAAGGACACTCTCAAGGTCTCTCTTAAAAACTTTGGAATCTATTGTGTGACATGGGAGACAATGGCACAGGACAATTCAGCATGGTGAGACCACATCAGACAAGGTTCTGGGCTCTATGAGCAAAGCAGAATTGAAGCAACTCAACGGAAATGGAGGATGTGCAAATGTGGAGATTCCACCCAAAATTTGTGCCTCACCTGTAGCAGAGCATTCCAAGCTCGGATTGGTCTGATCAGTCACAGTTGGACACACTGAAACTTAACTTTAGCATAGTGATGTTGTTTTGGTTTTCTTCAAAAACAAAGGACAACTACCACCACCAAGTATTCCTATAGAGATGTTCATGATAAAGAATGAGTCAAGTGATTAAATGTGCCTGTGATGGAATAATAAAGTATGCAGTCTAATAGTTCTATGTTTTAATTTATTTCTCAGGGGAAAAGGAAGTAAATAATGGCAAATGAAATTGTTTTACTATTTTCTTTATTCTAATTGTTTTCTGACACAGCAAAAATACAATAAATTAGAAAAATAACAACATATACTTTTAATATTTTCTAAAACACCTTGGGGACAGAATGTTTAGAATGATACATATTTTTTTAATTGGAGGTAGTTTCAGAGATAATACATAAAAATATGAGAACTGTTACAGCAAGTTACTTATGTCCATTAGAATTTTTACAATAAATTTAAGTAGATATGCTTATTTTTAAAAAGAGAACTAATGATCCAGAAACTTCATTAGGTATTTACGTGTTATTTTTCTCATTATTCCCATGTCAGTCTTCCTATTAAAACAAACAAACAAACAAAATGCCTGAAATCTCTTACATCTCACCTTTTCCCCAAAACACCTAACCTAAAAAATTGCTTTCCTGAAAGATTAATTCCCATGACCTTTTCTTCATCTTTCTAAACTCACTTATCACTGACTACAGGTACTCTGGCTTCTTTGTTTTTCCCTCTAGCCTTTTTGATACTATTAGTGTTTAATCACTTACTTAACATTATGAAATGTCTTTTACAAACCAGATACTGTGCTAGGCACAGAAAAAAAAAATAACCAAGACAAAAAATGAAAAGAATCCTTTTCTTTTGCTCTAAGCAATCATGCATTTTACTATGGACAAATAAGCATACAGAATTAAATAGAAAATATAAATAAGTGATTTCCTGAGTGGAGGGAAGTAGTAACTGCCAAGGTAGTATCAGATTAGGCTTCCTGTAGGAGGTGGTACTTATACTGATTTTTGAGGGAATATGCGGTTCTGGGGAGCAGGGAGGAGGAGAAAATGTCTTTCAGTCATGAGGGAGAACTTATGCAAAAGCATAGGGAAGGGATAACCAACGTCCTGTAATTTGTCCTGTAAGTGGAAGAAAGATAATTTCACTTTGTAATAGTTTGTGAAGGAAAGTGGTATGCAGTAACATGGGAAAGGTAATCTGGAGTCATATTGTTAAAAAGTTTTAAACACCAAAGAAAGGAGACATATATATATATATATATAGATATATATAGATATATATAGATATATATAGATATATATCTATATATATATATTTTGCTATTTTAACCTAAAAGCAAGTATACTTTCATGTTATGGGTGTGTGTGTGTGTGTGTGTGTGTGTGTGTGTGTGTGTGTGTGTGCGTGTGTGTGATAGACCCATTTGGAGTGGTGAGATTTATGGTGGACCCCTTCTCAAAATACTGTTTTTAAATGCATAAAATATATCAGATAACAAATGAAACAAAAGATTCAGTGAAAAATAAAGATGAAATTTTCCCTATCCAAGTTAACTAACCCCCTGAAATCTAACCACAGTTTTCCTTGTCCTACAGGTAAGGATTCAATGGACCTTCTGGGACAGGGAATGTGTTTTAGGAATAAATATCTGTTTGACAGCTCTGTGTTAAATGAATTGGAGAGGAGGGTGACTGCAGTTAGGGAGGCTAATTAGGGAGTCAATTAGTTCCAGGTGAAAGGTTATGAGTCCCTGATAAAGCTCTTGCCATTGTGGGTGGGGAGAAGGGCCAAATTTGTTATATTTTGTGAGCATAGAATTGGAAAGACTTGGCAACTGTTTCTATGAGAAGGAGGAAGCAGAAAAAAGAGTTGTGGATGACTTCAAGGTTGTAAATATTGGTGACAAGATGGCAATGCCAATCAGAAATACATAAATGAAGAAGAGAGGAAGTTGGGGTAGGAAGAGGATAATGAGTTCTCTTTGGATCTATTGAGTTTGAGATGCCTACAGGATATCCATTTGGAAATGTTTAATGACCAAATGTGTGGTGGAGTTCTCTAGTTCAGTTCACAAAGGTAATAATTAAACCCACCAGAATGGATGAAATCACTAAGCGTGTAAAGAAAAAGAAAAGAGAGTTGACCAAAGATCCCTTCAGCATCTCCATGCATGGAGATTGGGGGCAGGGAGAGAAGGAAGGGAAAGAGGAAAATGATGATACTATAAAGAAAAAAAAGTGAACAGTCAAGCAGAAGGTGAACTAGAAAAGAAAATGGAAAACCCAAGAAGAATAGGGTGTCTATGAGGAGAGAATGATTAAGAACAATCCTAATAATAGCTAGTATTTATATAGCTCTAAAAGTTTGCAAAACAATGTATAAATTGTACCACGTTTCCTTACAACAATCCTAGGGGTAGGTGATAATATTAGCCTCATTTTAGAGATGAGGAAATTGAAGCAGAGAGATAAGTGTTAAGTGATTTGCCCAGGGTCACAAATCTAGTAAGTGTCTGAGGCTAGATTTGAATTCAGGTTTTCCTGACTCCAAGTTCAGCACTATATCCACTGTGCTACTCAGCTAATTCAGTGATAATATTTTGATCAACAGCATCAAAGTTCAATAAAAATACGAACTGGATTTGCTAATTAATAGATCGTTGCTAATTCTGGACAGAACAGTTTCAGTTGAGAAGTGTTTTCAGAAGCCACATTACAAGGAATTTCACAGTGAATCTGTGATGAAAAACTGGAGACAACAATAGACAGCATTCTTCAAAGGTTTGGCTATGAAAGGAAGCAAAGATGTAAGTAGTCAAGGGGAAAATCTCATTTTTTTTTAGGTGAGTATTTGGCAAGGACCAACACTGAGAAGTAATTTAGGGTTTATGGAGGCAGAGTTGGACTTGAAGCCGAGACCTGGGTTCAAATCCTTCCTCCAATCATAATGGCAGTATGACCCTGGACAATTCATAGAACTTCTGTGTTTTGATTGCTTTCTAACACTAAAAATTGCAGAAAATAAATTAACCTACATTATTGGGGGAAGTTCCTACACTTGGTAGTTGCCTATACAGATGTAATCACATCTTTTATCTTCTGCTCTCCTGAAAGGGAAAAGGATAGTGTAGGTAGCATGAGGAAAGAAGAATTTTGGAACATTACTTGAGTGAAGCAGGATAAAGAATTAATCAGGGGGAAAAAATGAAAGGATTGGGATGTAGCAGTGATGACTTGTTTGATATTAAATAACAAAAACTTATAGTGGACTCAATTTGGTTGTATCACCTTTTCCATCTATGTTTAGCAGGTCAGTTTAACAGTTCAAAAGATAGATGATGTAGGAATAATCTGGGCTTGGCTTTGAAAAGGGATGAATGATGTTTGGGCAGTTCTAAAAAACAGACATCAAGGTATTCTTTCATACAAACCTTAATCATGCCAATATCCTCAATATTTTTGTTGGTCTTTTCTGCAAATTAAAAAAAAATTCTAATATATACTCCTACTTAGAGAAAGAGCTTATCACATTTTGAGGTCCTCATCTGAACTATCATAGTATGTACTTCAGAAGCCAAAGGAATAGTATAAAAGATTCAGATAAAGATTAAGTATATCAATCAAGCCTCTTGCTTCATTTACCTTAATTATCATTGTCTGGCAGAATTAAGAGAATCAAATTATTTTCACACTTCAAGATGAAGTGATACTGTCATCTTGGAGTGCAGAAAGACAGCAATTTATTCATTAAAAAAGATTACATTTCATATCTATATATATCTTGGGCACATTATATTATACGGAGATTTCTAAAATACAATTTGTACACTTTTTGTTTTGTTTTAGATTTAAGACTAACTCTTGTAGTAGTGTCAGTTTGTCTCACGTATTAAAAGGACAAGAATGTCCTTGGGTTTTCCACAATTTGGTCCCAGTCTATTTCTCCAACCTTATTCCATAGACTTTCTTTCACAGACTAGGGACTGCAGTCAAACTGAACTTCTCACTAATCTCCCATTTTTTCTGGTCTAACCTCTAAGTAAGGAGGGCCTCCAGGGCAACTGTATCTTCATTGCCCAATCAACCCACTCAAACCTTCTCTGTTCTGACCTCAGGAATGTCATTGTCATGCAAGATTACATAAACTCTAGTATTTACATCTTCATCAGAATCCCATGTGACCCTTTTGACTCTAGGACAAAATTTAAATTTTTCTAAACCTTTTTGAGCCCTTCAAAATTTTCTTGCTCCTTCTCCCTTTCCAGACTAACTATACATTATTCATTGTTTTATGCCTACGAAACCTGGATACTATACCAGCATCATGCTAGGAAATGGAATCACTTCCATTTTAACTGTCTCAGAAAGATTCTGAAGATCACCTGGCAGGACACTGAGGTCTTTACTCAAACTCAACTGTCAAGCATTCAGACTCTGCTTCAGAGAACGCAATTGTGATGGACTCACCACAGTGTTTGAATGCCAAACTTAAACTTGCCAAAAAGACTATTTTATGGAGAACTCATAAAGTGCAAGCATTCAAAAGGTGATCAGAAGAAGTGAAACAAGGACACTCTCAAGGTCTTTCTCAAGAACTCTGGAATCGATTGTGTGACATGAGAGACACTGGCACAGGAATGCTTAGCATGGCGTGCCCACATCAGAGAAGGTGCTGTGCTCTATGAGCAAAACAGAATTGAAATACACAAAAGAAGTGCAAGATGTGAAAATTTAGAGAATGCACCCCAAATGTTGACGTCAACTATTTGGGCTGGACCTGTGGTAGAATGTTTTGAGCTGATCAGCCACAGTTGGACACACTGAAACTCTAGCAAGCAACCAACACGTTATTCCCCACATTGATGATGTACTCTCCCTTGAAAGCAACCTTTCCTATTCTCACACACAGTGTTTTATCTCCTTTTTCTCTGTGTTTGCACAGGCTATCCCTCATGCACAGAATCCCTAGCTTCCTTCAAAGTTCAGTTCAAATGCCTCATCCCCCAAACTGCTAATGTTCCCTTCCTTCCCCAACTTATCTTATGTGAACTTTGTATATATTTCTAATTAACTCATATGTGACCAAGCAGAAGAATGTAAAGCCCTTTAAGGACAAAGACTTTTTCATTTCTGCCTTTTTGCCCCTAAATAACTAGCACATTGCTTGGAAATAATAGAAACTTAGATGTCCTTCTCATTAAGCATCATGATGATGCACAAACATTTAAAAAGCCAACTATTTTAGTGGGGAAAAAAACAGACATATTTATTGACATGGCAGACAAAATAACTGATAAACTGGAATGTTTTTCTTTTCCAGGTAGATGCTATGGTGCTATGGGAGACAACCTAAGTTGTATCTAGGTTTTTGTAGTACTTTCATTAAAATTATTCCACAAAGTGAATTTGTGCTCAGTTAAAGTGAAGAAACTTTAAAAATGTCAGGTTGCAGTTTTAGTTCATGTACAGTTCATGTACAGTTCATGAACAAAGTATTTAAACTTCTTCTCTCTAAGCACCATGAACCATGACCAGTTGCCTCTCAAACACATGCTTTGAGTCATAAAGGAACAAGCTATTGAAGACACTGTGATACAATGGGGGAAAACCCTGGTTTCAGAGGCAGAGGATTTCTTTATTGATCTCAGATCTTCTGTGTATTACATGAATCATCTGGAGCAAGTAATTTCCACTGTCTGAGCTTTAGTTTCCTCGTCTATAAAATAAAAAAAAATCTGGATTAGATGATCATGGAGGTACTTTCCAACTTTAAATTCTGTAATTTAACAGTATAACTCCTTAAAACAAAATCACCTAAGAGTGAATATCAAAAGATACTTACGGAAGTATGATGCCTCCCCCCTCCACCATTGCCACTGTCTAAGAGGGGATGGAATAACAAAGGGACAGGATGGTTAGCAGAACCCCATGCAAAAAGAATGTTATTTCTGGCAAAGGAGTTATGAGACAAAGTTGTCTTCTTCCAAATAACTACTGTTCCATTATCTTAGTTGTTCTTCCTCTCTTTCTGCGAACTTATTAGGATTCTTTAGATTGATTTTATGAACTCTTCCAATTTCCTACCTATGTCTTGGTTGTGGGTGACCCTAAAAACTCTCCCTTCACCATGCACAACAAAATTTGTTTACTCTCTCATATTGTAGTTCAGAATATTCCTTTTTTCCCTCAAAAAGGCTCTTTTCTTTAGGCTACCCTGGTAACCAGATCTTAATCAGCAGCAACTTTTTGGCCCATAGCCTTTGAAAGAGGTAGGTATTCAATACTGAGATCAGACTATTCTCATGGAAAAACAAATCTGAGTGAGAATGAATGATACTTTTGTCTCAAACTGTAATTTAGTCACAAAAGATGCATCTCTTCCAACTCAGACACTGTCTAACTTATTTTAAAAGTGAGACATATTGTCTCATTTCTAAAGTGAGTCACTTTTCTAAAGAAATCATATTTTTCATTTGTTTGTTTAGAGAAGTCTTGGCCCAGGAACTCAAGGCAAATGAGTTTGTGAAATGGAAATCTGGGGCAGCTTAAAAGAATTTGGGTTTATATGAGGAAATGACTTTTCAGAGAAAGACTTCCAGGAGTAGAATATGAAAAGATTTCTTAATTTAATACATTCCAATAAATGTTTGTCCAACTGGAATGACTATACCTAGTGATGACTAACAAGCTCTTGAGTATTTACAAAGTATTTCACATATATAAAGTCATTTGATCCTCAAGGTAACCCTCTGAGGTAAGTACAACAAATGTTATTAACTGCATTTCAAAGATGATGAAATTGCATCTGAGGAAATAAAATGACTCATCTAAAGTCACACAGTTACTAATAGCTAATGTGAGATTTGGCCCTAGATCTCTCTGACTCCAAGTTTAGCAATCTTTCCATTATAGCACTCTGTCTCATGCTAAACTTCCATTTAGAATAGGAGAAAAGCATGGTTTCCTTGTTCAATATTAAACTACCCAAAGCTTATTTTTTTATGTGAAATTCCAAAAAATCTTCCTTGCATCATTGTGACATGGACATACTTTAGTTCTGAGATTATAAACAAAACACAAGCTTTAGCAGATTCCATTACATCTAAAAGACTTTGAATACAGTCCCAACAATAGACTATGTCTGGTTCTCATAGACCAGCCTACCTAAGTATGGAAAGGTTGATCACCACTTGGTAAATAAAGCATTTATTAAGTGCTATGTTCCAGACTCTGAACTACATGTCATGGGCACAAATAATAAGCAAGTAATAAAGTCTCTGGCCTTCTAATGGAAGAAAGGAGCACATAAAGAGGAACTAGAAGGGGAAAAATGAGAGCCTGGAACGTAGCAGCACAGTTTAGGACAGGTCACCAAGAAGTGATAGAGGCGTTTCTATTAAGGTATGTAAAAAAAAAATAATCATCTTATCAGAGCCTAAAGTAGTCCCCAGGAATGAGTCCATTATTTATTGAAAAAGTTTTTGACCTTGGGAATACATGAAATAAAGAAAAAATACAAAATGGCCCTACTGTGCTATCCCCTTTCACTTTAACAGCGATGGTAATGGTAGAAAAGAGGACAGAGGGTGCCAGGAATCAAATTGTTAGATCTGCTATAAGCTTTAACAATTGGTATATTAGTTGAGTGATCCAATGAGATGACATATTACTTTAGCAAAGGCCACCTAATTAAGATAATTAGAGGAAGTGGCCCCAGCACACTGGAAGACTACTTTATATAGGATCTGTGGAAGGATAGGGATAAGAATCACATATAATGAAAAGGGACAGATGGGTTGTGAGCATTACAGTTTGAGGGAGTAACAGTTCAGATACAGATTCACTGAAGTTTTAAAATGTTTACTATAACATTTTAATGTTAGTTACATTAAAGGGAAATAAATTGTAAACAAGTACCATCTTGGATGATTAGAAATTAAAGCAAAAACAGAGTTGCATTTATGAACCTCTTTTGTGCAACAAACAACACAGATAGAATCTTTGCAAGTTCGAAAAAGAAAATAAAAATAAAGGACTTCAATATTCTCATATAAAGATTAGTTATTATATCCAGGTCAAGGTGGTAATCTATGATAAGCACAGGTTTTATCTGGATAGATTTTTCAGGCTGTTTTCTTCTTTTTTCTTCTTTTTCTTCTTTATTCTATTTACAGAAATATATAACATAAGTATCTACAATTTTTTAAGTTTTTAAATTTATTTAAAACAAATATAAAATGAGAAAAGAAAAAAAATGTCACGTACACAACAGAACATGAGAGGTTTCAATTTAAAGCAATAAATCTCCGTTTCAAGAAAACATATATAATTAATACTACACATTGTTTTCAAAGCTGACCAGCTTTTCTTTGTTTCCTTTTAGGTTTTCCTTTGTTCTCTGCTGTGTACTTTTTTACTGTCTTGCCCCTTCCTTCTTCCCCTCACCTAAGAAGGCTAAAATTAAGAGTGAGATATGTAGATACAGTTATATGTGTGTATATACACATACATACACACACATATATATGCAAAGAGTCACACACAAACACACACACACATATACACAGATATCTATATATACCTATATACACATATATGTGAGATCCTACTACGCTTATTTCCACTTGTCGTCTGCTTCTTTGAAGGTGAATAGCATCTTCCTTCATATGTCTAAGACTTTCCATGTTTTTCTAAATCAACTAGCTCATCGCTTCCTACACCACTACAATATTCTGACACAATCACACTCTATCTCAGAGATTATGAAAAATTTTTCCCCAAATTTTCTGCATTCCTTCTATTCTTGGCTACATAGATTTTATTCAAAATTTTACTTTAAAATAATCACAATTATCCATATTACACTTCAACAATGCTCTCACCTTATAATATGGTTTGATGTCTGATACTACTGAATCTGGTTCCTTCACATCTTTTTTCCCCTGGTTTCCTTGAATCACCTTGACATTCTACTATTCCAAATGAAACCTGTTATTATTTTTTCTAACTCACTAACATTTTTAAAATTAATTTAATGGGGATGGCATTACATAAATAGATTAGATGATGAACCATTGTCTTTTCTATTCACATAGTAACTGTCTATGATTGGGCTCCTTTGCTTGCTCAATTTTGTTTTGTTTTTATTTTTATCAGCTTGTTATTATGTGTGTGTGTGTATACATATATATATATATACATATACACACACATATATATACACATACATACATACACACACACACACACACACACACACACACACACACACACACACACACACATATATATATATATATATATATATATATATATATATATATATATATATATGTACATATATCACCTGTAGTCCTAGAGTTTGAAGGATGTTGCCTCTGCCCTCAGGTGCTCCTTACTGTCATTTTTTGACCTTTGTCCTGGACTCAACCTCTGAACTCCTTTCCCCCTCCAAGCCACAGCAAGGCACACTATGCTGGAAATGTTCTTGCTCCTTGAGGACCCTCCAGTGGCTACAACATTTAGTTCTCTCTGCCCTGGAACCAAAACCAATAACTCAGCTGTCATATAAGCCCACAGCCAGCCATGGTCAATTGGTTCTTATCACTTTACTTTGCATCAGTTCATATATGTCTTCCCAGTTTTTTCTGAAATCATCCTTCTCATCATTTCCTATAGCACAATAGTATCCCATCACAAGCAAATGCCATAATTGTTCAGCCATTCTACAATTGATGGATGTAAAGTCTGAAATTCCCCTAGTTGGGGAACCCTGTACCACCCCCATAACTGTGAGGTGTTCTTTTCCATACCAAAGGAAGAGGCCAAGTATTTCCATATAGATTATATGTTGTAGTTTAATCAATCATTATCAATACTTAGAAACAATGGCAATCTTCACTCTGGGGTGGCAGCCAGACAGTTTTGTGGATTCCTGCTGAAGAAACTCCCCTGAAAAAATCCCCAAGCTAATTACAGAAAACAGACAAAGGCAGGAGGAGCAAGAGATTGTATTACTACTGACTGGTGGATACTTTTGGCTTTCTGTTTAGTAATGAGCTTTGATATTAAATCAATGCTATTCCCAAACATAAGGTTGTGTATTGATAATGTCCTGCGCACAATGTTCTTGAACACTTAGGTTTTCATAGGTCATAATACATTAAGTTTCAATTCAGTGTCTAATTTAAGATTTAGTATCTAAGTTACTATTTGTAAAATTGGTCACTATATTCAGGCTTCCCCCTTTCACAGAATTTAAGTTTTTATGACTTTTCACTTATTAATGTATTTTAGGGCTTTTTCCCAACTCAAACCCTGTAATGGATATCCCTCTCAGTTTTCTATTCTTTACCACCACAAAAAGAACTGCTATAAATACTTTTTTTGTACAAACATATCCTTTTCCCTTTTGTGTGATCTCTTTGAGATGATTATGAATAGCTTAGGTTTATTTGTCTTAAAACTGTATGTCAATATCATTTGACCATTTATCAGTTGGGGAATGATTTGTAATCTCATTAATTTGACTCAGTTCTCTGTACATTTGAGAAATGAGGACTTTATCAGAGACACCTTCTATAAATTCCATACCCCCATTGCCCATCTTTCAGTTTTGCTTCTAATCTTGGTTGCATTCCTTTTGTTTGTGCAACATCTTTTTAAATTTAATACAATCAAAATTATCTATTTTATATATTGTAATGCTCTCTATTTCCTTTCTGGTTATAAATTCTTCCATTATCCATAGATTTGATAGGTAAACTATTCCATGCTCCCATAATTTGTCCATGTTCAAATCAGGTACCCATTTTGACCTTTACTTGGTATACATTGTAAGAGGTTGATCTATACCTAGTTCTTGCCAGTTTTTCTCAGCTTTCCTTTTCTCAGTGGGTTTTGTCAAAAACTGAGGGGTTTTTGTTTGTTTTGTTTTGTTTTTTTCCCCAAAGCTTGGGCTTCTAGGTTTTCAAGCACTATGTTACTATGGTCATTTACTACTTTCAGGCTGGTGACTTTGTACAGCCTACCCTCACTTAAATTCCATTCACTGTCATGTCATGGCTTCACGTTCCTCATACCCTATGTGGAGAGACAAAAAGAGAAGAAAGAAAGAAAGAAAGGAAGGAA
>CM053582.1:278379557-278403428 GCA_028627135.1 Pseudochirops cupreus | reverse complement strand
GGTTTTGAAAAACCCAGATGTTGGTGCTTCCCTTTCTGGTAACTGATTAGGTGTGGATGTAATGGTCAGATGCTGGAAGCCGTCTGCTGATCTGTTTTTTCTGTTTCTTTGTAACTTGTGTTTGCATTCTCTGAAGTTCAGCGTGCTGACTTTCCCCCCTGAACTAGGTAAATGATATGTTTGATTAAAGTAATATTGTCAACCCATTTTGAGTTGTTTTCCTTTAGAAAAGCAGATCTAAGAACCTGTGCTGCCCTGGGTGTGCTGGGGTGCTTGCTGATCCACCACCACAGACAGTATAAAATATCATCTGCAATAATTAAAACAAGTATAGTCTTAGCGCATAGGAAGTACAAGGATACATTTTACTCTTATGTAATAAAGTAATTTAAATTTATATGTAGGTATGCATGTATATATGTGTGTGTGTGTGTATGTGTGTGTGTGTGTGTGTGTGTAGTATGAATATATGTACATATTTGCATATAATAATATTTTGAGGTTTTTATAAGATTTCTTAACTCATAATCTCTTGTGGCCCAAATTTGTCATTATGATATGGGGTCCTATAAAACTGATAAAAGTTTACAGCATATTTAAACATGGATATCCTATAGTTAATCAAAGAATTTTTTTTTTCTGTAGACTAGAGCACAAATTGCCAAAGAGAATTTCAAGTGTATTTTCCATGAATAGACCTCGGGAAAAAATGAAAAACAACTGCATCTCTGTCTGATTCCTGTTTATTTCTTTTTGACTTACCCTTAGATCTTAGGAATAAATCTATTATATCACACTACTGTGTCCAGCCAAGAAAGAAATCCTCTAATTGGGCTTTTCTTATATTATTCCCTTTATGAAGTTCTAGATTCTTAGTCTTTAACCATTCTCTGCAGGCTCAGAAATTACTTTTCTAAAGGAACATGTTGACTTTTACTTAAATTTCAAAGTATCAAAATGCTTTCATTACTTTTATTTTGAAGCTAAATCTTTCCTTTGGATTCCAATCACTTTTTTTTATGGTCACTTCCTCTTAATCTTTTTGATTGACTCCTATATTTGCTAAGTGGACAAATGACTGAGATATTTATTGATTTCCTTCATAGGCTTTGTTCCTGCAACTAACTGGGGAATGAAAAATTCAGTCATTTCTATTATCATAGCAAGCTAAATCTAGACAACCCATATCTTTCATTTTGCAAAAGAGAAAGCACAAGCCAAGAAAGGAGCCCAAGGTCATGACACTACTGTAGATCAAGATGAACACCAGAAATGTATTCTTCTAAGTAATGATCCTTCACTATGCTTTCTAGCACACACTGTTGCATGTGATGCACATATAACCTAGTGAACAGAAATTTTACAAAATGACCTATATAGTCAATTAACATTTCACATAAGAATTTTAACATGGAATATTGAAGATGCAGATATTTTCACTAGGTAAGCACCAAAAACTAAAATGAAGTAAAATACCTCAAAATTCTAATGAATCTTTGATCTCCTCAATTTTGAGCTTTCTCTTCAACAATGCAAATCTCAGACCACTTTTATCTGACAATCCTGGATAACCCTCAAGTGCATGACAGCATAAATTCCCTATGAAGAGTATGTCTATTGCACTGGCTGGGATCTTCCCTCTCATATTCTTAATACCATGGGAATACTAAGGGAACAAATGAATTGTCAATATCCCCCACTCTCGCTATGCAACTGACCCATATTCTTGTTTTTATCATACATTTTTGACAATGTCCTTTACAAAACTTTCCCAGTATACTCTTACTTTGCATCCTGATAACTTCTATTTTATGTGCTTTGGGTCAATTTTCATTTCAATCCAATGAAGATAGTAGTATTCCAAGCCTTATAGCCTTGCAAGACCACTAGACAAAAACTGTCCTTAGAACAATAAACATTTGTTTCAGAAGGAAGCTTGGTGTCATTAAATGGTCTAGCTTATTATTTATTTGTTTTCTCTGTTCAGACTATATATCATGAATGCCCAAATTCTATGAGCTCTCTATCCAATTGCATAACCTAGTCTTAGACTTAATGCAATCCATAGACCATCATCTGCAAATCTTATCTTCAATAAAGCAAATTTTCACCTCTTTCCCTTGGACTTTGCACATATCCTTCATAACAGTGGCAAACATCTTGGGCAAGACTTTCTGACTCCACTTTCACATTCTGATTGAGGTTAACAGTTGGATTCAAAATCTCTCATAAAATGAGCCTTATTTTTATGTCCATAACATAATTTAAATAATTAGTTTTCCATATAAAACATGTTTTTAGATAGCCCCCCCACCCCCAATTTTTGTATTCTCAGCACTTAGTATTCATGCACTGTGGTACATGGAAAATAGTAGGTGCATAATAAGTGCTTTTTGATTAGACTAAATCTACATTATTTCTTTAGACATTGTTTTGTTTTCAACAAAATATAAAAATAATTTTACTCTAAACCATTTAATAGCAAACTGGGTACACAAGCTGGGAATTTCAGTAATTATGTTGATAAAGCAAATTTACAAGTATAAGCAAATAGATTCAAATACATCAATAAGAGCCTGAATTTTTATGTAAAATGTTTGATACTGTACAAAATGAAGCCTCACAAAGCCTACTTTCCAGCTGACTACCATATGAATATTTATTATTTTTAAAAAATTATTATTAAAAAAAAAGCAACACACAAATTAAAAATTGCTATCTCATACATCTGATTCCTTTTTTCCACATTGGATATGAGACCTTTATAAGATAAACTAATTGCAGAATTTCCCCCTCCCCCTGCCAGTTCCCTGTCTCCCTTCCAATTTTTGCCAGTTTGGCAAAAGGTTTTATTTTTTACTTATTTTGTATATTTATTATTTATTTTTTAATATTCGTTTCTTTTTAAATTTTTAGTCCCCTATTCTCTTCCTCCTCCCACACTTCCTCCACCAATTGAGAAGGCAAACAATATCACATTAATTATACATGTTGTTGAACCTATGACCTCCTCTCCTTAAATGATTCAATAAACAGGTGTGACAAGAGAACCTCTATGAAGATATGAATAACAATAATTATGAAACCTGAACTATGGAGGGAGAGAGTGGAGTAATAGGTACAGCAAAGGATATTATCCTGTCAGAAGTTTCCACAGCCAATTCCACTTAGTTATATTCTTAAACCCCCATATTCTCTGTGTGTGAAAACACAAGCCATATACTCACTAGTATAGAAAGATAACACTCTTTTTAATACATAGAAGCATTTAAGTTTAGCATAATTGTACCCTCAAAACATAGTTATACCCTCAGGTAAAAGTTTCACATAGATAAGCTCAGTTGACTCCAAGGAACTAGCTGAGTTCACCAGACATAAACCTTTCAATCCCACCCCTTTCCCACAGTTCCATTCTTCTAAAATAATATAAAAAGCCATGGCTTTGTCCACTTGTCAGCCAGTTTTAGCTAAAGAAGACCAGGAAGCCTGGTCACCAGGCTCACTCTCTAGTCACATAGGGAAGCCCACCTATTCTGCCCAAGGGGAACCAGGATTCACCCTTGCTGGTAGACCAGGTATCCTCATGCATCTTGGGCCATCTCCAGTGGTCCTGATGAATATCTGGCCACTGAACACAGATGGCTCTGGAGAAGAAAGTCAGGCTGGTGACCCTGCACAGCCCTCCCTCACTCAAATTCCAGTCAACTGCAAGTCCTGTCACCATTTCCCTGATATCATGGTCTTCTTTGAGAACAAAGGACAAACACAATAACAACAAGCAAACTTCACCCAGGGGCAAAAGTGACCTGGTTTTGCCAGCAGTTTGGCAGGACCTTCCTGTATCCCTATAAATGCAGACAGCTCCTAGCTGTCTTGCCCAACACCAGAGCTGGTCTTAGGCACTTACATAAGCTATTATAACAAACATATATCATGTATTGAGCATTAAATTAAACTGGACCCAAGTTATTCATGGCACCAACCCATCACATTTGAAAATGTTAGATTATATAAAACCTACTTCCATATTAGCCATACTGTAAAAAAAAGGCAAAAAAAAAAGTGATTAAATTATTCTTCAATTTATACTCAGAGTTCAATGGTTCTCTGTCTGGAAATAAGTAGATAGCATTTTTTTCATCCTTTGGAAGTGATTGGATCACATAATTCAGATTAGCTAAATCTTTCATAGTTAGTTGTCATTACAATACTGCTCTTACTGAGCACATTGATATCAGCATTCTTCTCACTTCATTTTGCCTCAGTTCACATAGATCTTGTCATGATGTTTTTTCTGAAACTACCTCCTCCCTATAGTACATTAATACTCTATCACAAAAATATACCATACCTTGTGCAGCCATTCCCCAAATGATGAGCATTTCCTTGATTTCCAATTCTTTGCCACCACAAAAAAGTTAATATAAATATTTTATTACAGATAGGTCTTTTTCCTTTTCCTCTCAGGCACAGACCTAGTAATAGTATTGCTGGAACAAAGGCTATGCATAGTTTTATAGCCCACTGGGTGTAGTTCCAGATTGTTCTCTAAAACAGTTGGATCAGTTCACTACTCCACCAACATTCATGAATGTACCTATTTTCCCTCACATCCTCCAGGATCTGTCATTTTTTATATATTTGACATGGTACTTCACAGTTGTTTTCATTAGTGTTTCTTTAAACGAGAGTGATTTAAAGAATTTTTTTTCATGACTATAGAAAGCTTTGATTTTGTTTTTCCTGAAAACTGCCAGTTCATTTTCATTGACCATTTATCAATTGGAGAATGGCTCTTATTTTTCTAAATTTGACTCAGTTCTCTACATATTTGAGAAATGAGGTCTTTATAAGAGAAACTTATAAAAATTTTTTGATAGTGCTTCATTATCAATGGTACCTTTCAGCAAATTGTAGTTTCCTTAATTATCTCTTTGAATTGAATCTAATTTCATTTTTGTTTTGTCTGAGATCATGATTGTGGCCACTCCTGCCCTCTTCCCTTCAGCTGAAGCATAACAAACAGACTCTGCCCCAGCCCTTTTAAACTTTGTCTCTTTGTCCCAAAATGAAAGAGAGGTTCATACATTCCCTGCCAACCTCCATTTTCCCTTTGTGTACCTCCTTTACTATGAGAAAATATCACTTATTATACCTCTCCTTTTATACCTCTACGTTTAATTTTTGGAGACCATCCCAATATAATCGACTCACAGCATGTCCTTTGTTTTTTGCATACTCCTTCTAATTGCCTTAATAATGATATTCTTGGGAATTACCCGTGTCATCTGCCCACATAGGAATATAGACAGTTTAACTGCATTAAGGTCCTTATGTTTACCATTTCATATTTGCCTTTTAATGTTTCTCTTTGATCTTCTATTTAAATGTCAAAGTTTCTTTTTAGCTTGGGTCTTTTCATCAGGAAATGTTTAAAAGTCCTCTATTTCAGCTAATATTCATTTTTTCTTTTGCAAGATATTATGTTTTGCTGAGTAGATTAGTCTAGGTTGTAATCCTAGCTCCTTTGCTTTCTTGAATATAATATTCCAAGTCCCCAACCTCTTTAATGTGGAAGGTGCTAAATTTTGTGTTATCTTTATTGTGGCTTCACAATATTCAGTTTCTTTCTGACTCCTTGCACTATTTTCTCCTTGACTCAGGAGCTCTGATATTTGGTTATAATATTCTTGTGAGTTTTTATTTTGGCATATCTCCTGGGAAGCGATAGGTGAATTCTCTCTATTTCTATTTTGGCCTCTGGATCTAACATATTGAGGCTGTTTTCCTTGATATTTTCTTGAAAGATTATGTATAAACTCTTTTTTTTTTAATCACGGCCTTCAGATAGTCCAATAATTCTTAAATTCTCTCTCTTCAATCTATTGTCCACATTAGTTTTGCTTTTCCAAAGAGATATCTCACAATTTCTTCTGTTTTTAATTATTTTATTTTATTTTATTGTTTCTTGATGTCTCATGCTATCATTAGCTTGCACTTGCTTAACTCTAATTTTAATTTTTTTTTTTTTTGCTTTCTGGAGGGGGGAAGGCAGGGCAGTTGGGGTTAAATGACTTGCCTGAGGTCACGAGGTCACACAGGTAGTAACTGTTAAGTGTGTGAGGCCACATTTGAACTCAGGTCCTCCTGACTCCAGGGCCAGTGCTCTATTTAGTGTAAATAGCACACTAAATTGCCACTCCTCACTTCTAATTTTTAAGGAACTATTTTCTTCAGTAAATTTTTGTGCCTTCTTTGTTTTGCTTTGTGAAAATTCTACTTTTTAAGGAGTCTCATTCTTTGGGGAATTTTTGTACCCTTTTACTACAGACCAATTTTGTGTTTTTTTAAGGTGATATTTTCATGAGTATTTTTTTGTTCCTCTTTTACCAATATGTTCTCTCTTCATAATTTTATTGTATCACTCCTATTTCCTTTCCCAATTTTTCCTCTGCCACTCATTTCTTTAACTATTTCAATAATTTTTTTTTTGCTTTTTTCAGAGAGCAATTGGGGTTAACCGACTTGCCCAAAGTCACACGGCTAGTAATTGTGTCAAATGTCTGAGACCAATTTGAACTCAGGTCCTCCTGACTTGAGGGACTGTGCTCTATTCACTGTGCCCCCTAGCTACCCCTATTTCAATAATTCTTACTGGCCTTTGGTTTGTTTAGCATTTTTCTTTCAGGCTTTCATTGTATCTGTTTCCATATTGTTGTCTTTTAGTAAATTTATGTCTAGGTCTTCCTTGCCACCATAGCAGCTTGTTATGATCATTCCCTTTTTGCTGTTTGCTCATTTTCCCAGCCTCTTTTTTCACTATAAACCTTATATTAAAGTTGGGCTCTATTCAACTGCGGGTAGGAAGGCACTGTTCCAAATTCCAGGTTTGTTCACTATTTTCAGAACTAATTCTGGATGTCTACAAATTTTCAATACTTCCAAGATGGTGTTATTCTGGTAGAGGTATGTTTACTGCTCTCCTGGTATGCGCTCCATGTCCTTCTAAAAAGGAACCAAATTTTCCTTTTTACAGTTGAAATTAGCTGTTTGTTTCTGAAAGTCTACATACCTTGAAATAAATGACCTTACCAACTCAAAGATTCCCAAAACAGATGATATCTCCCCCCTGTGGGACACCAAAATGATCAACAGATGATAGTAATTTTGGGTGGAATTGAGGGGTACTGAATAAAAATAAGGGGGCAGTGGAAGCATAAGGGAACAAGAGAAGGAAATTTTGAAAAACCTTTGGTACATGTTTCATCTGCTGTATAACAGAGTAAAAGTCAACATGATTACATTATTTTCCAAATAAACACACAAAATGCAAATTATGAGTGATCAGTGATCAAGTCCACCTACAGGTATTAATAACAAGTGTTGCCAGGTAAGTGCACAACACATTGTCTAGAAATCCAGCATGCATCAGCAGGAATATGTGTATGCAATGACTTGTTTACAATCTGATACTATATGGTTACATGATACAATATTGTGTCAACCAACTTTCAATGCAAGGGAAAAAAACCACAAATTTACAACAAATTATTATATTTAAGATGCATCTTCTGTATTTTTTTTAAGGGGGCAGTAAGCCAAATACGTCTGGGGAACCTCCATATAGCTTTGCCAGTCTTTAACTCTCTTTGATCTTTTACTGTCTGTTAAGTACTGTTAAGACCAAGAGAGAGGGAAAATTACCTATCTATATCTCTTTTTCCATACTTCTCTCTATTTCATGTCTCTCTCTCTCTCTCTCTCTCTCTCTCTCTCTCTCTCTCTCTCTCTCTCTCTCTCTGGCTCCATATCTGAATCTATTTTATCCTTGGATAAATATCTAGAGATATATTATCCACATTTGGGAAAGTTCATGATAACCATACAAATATGAGAAATTCTTGTGTATTTTCATAGAAAATGGCATGGTCTGTTTAGCTGTATAAAGCTCATACTTAACTTTTATGCAGTGTGACATCGGTGAGGGACAATACTCTATATAAGGAAAAACCCAGAGAGGGAAAGTCAGATCTTCTTGTACCAAACTCCATGGAGGCAGAAGCTGCTGCCACCTGGGAAGGCTGAAGAGGAGCTGAGGAGGCTGAAGAGGCTGAAGAGGAAAACGATCCCACACTCTCCCTCCCAAGGGCAGAAGAGAATGATTTTAATTTTTAAAACCTGGATGGAGTGATTTTGATTATGGGACCCAGCTGAAACTTCTGCTGAGTCCAAGGGCCAGCCAGAGCTGCTGAGGATTTCTGAGGGCCAGCCAGAGCTGCTGAAGAATGAGGAAGCATGACTGTGTTGGTGGTACTTCATATGAACCTGTTTGTGGCTTTGTCAAACCTTGATTTCCTGTGAACAGAGACTGTGAAGGATTTGAGATGGAGTGGACACTGTGAGCTCCAATGTGGAAAAGGAACTGCACAGACAGCTGGTCAAGGAACTGGGAGCTATCTGTCTTTTAAATCCAGGTAACTGTTTGGTGGATTCAGGTATGAGCCATCTGCTTTGAGTCAAGACGAAAAGACTTTTCCTTGGGTACTGAGTAGTGATGAAATTGTAATTTAGTAGTGACCTAGTATATTTTCTGATGACTGAATAGTGAATGATGAAGGATGACTGAATGATTGAGTTGACAAAATGATTGACTGACTAAATGATTGTACTTAGTGATTAATGACTGAATAAGTAATTGATTTGTAACTCAGTGTGCCCCATAAGCGGAGAACTTTGTTGTACTTTGTGTCCGTTAAGGAGGCAAATTTCCTTAAAGATGACTGAATGATTGAGATGATTGGATGATTGAGTTACTAAATGATTGTTCTTTGTTGAAAACTTTGTGACCACTGTGATGGAAACTATGTGGCCATTTTCTGTGATAAGTTGTTGTAAAAACTATATTTTTATTTTCTGTGACAAGTCGTAACATTGTGAATGCTGTACCTTGATTTTCTGTGAATGTTTTGCTCTGATTTGTTATGGAATAAATAGAACATTCACTATACTGTGTAATCAGAACCTTTTGCATTACTTTTTTAGTATCTCTCCCCTTCAATTAGAAGCTGAATTGTAAGTCTTATCCTTCAGAATTTCATCTTCATTGTTATAATACAGACATATTGACTGGAGAAACTCATGGCCAGAAGGATCCTGCTCAGTTTAAATGTATCCCTTGGTCTAATCTAGGTTCTTGTACTTTTATTTATTCAAACAATATTCACTCATCAACTTGATGGAATTTTAGAATATAAGCTTTTCTTTAGCAGCATTGTAGGGGCTTTGTGAGTACAGAGAGTTTATAGGAAACTCTTTATGACTGACTGGCTGAGCATCAGGAAGTTACTCCTCTCTAGGATTTATAAATACATTTGACACATCAGGACACACATGATATTTCTTTCACTGTCTTTCTATGCCTCTGAGTGTTTCTATCTCTCTTACATGTATCTATTTTTCTGTCTCTTTGTGTCTCTCTGTCTCCCTCTGTGTGTATATCTCTCTCTCTATGTGTGTGTTTGTGAGTGTGAGTATGTATGTGTGTGTGTGTGTGTGTGTGTGTGTGTGTGTGTGTGTTATTCCTCCCATTTTGAGACAGCAGAGCAGCATAAAACTGAGTGGACCTGACCTATATACCAAGTGGGGTGTGATATACTTTTGTTCATACATGATCTCCTCTGCAAGAAACTGGAAATAAATAGCTTGGTTTAGGGGAACAACAGAATTATGTGTGCTTCTGTACAGCTTTTGAGAAGCAAGTTGCTGCATGTACTTTCTTAGCCAAAATCTTAGCAGCATCTGAAGCATTCATGTTCAGAAAAACATGCCAGTAATAGGCCTACGTATGCACACTAATATGAAGTTCAAGAGCTTTTAAATTCAGCAGTTCCAAAGAGTGAGTATGCTCAGGTTTGAGAGAATCTGGAATTCAGCCTTGACAGAAAAAAGGATTTTGTGATATAATGTGCTCCTTGGAGAAAGAAAAGGATTCTTCATATAGTTCTTGCTTAGAACAGCAGAACTATAAGTTACTTAAAAAGGACAAGGCCATTTGGATAGGAATTACTTCTTCTTGCCCCTAAATATGTTTACCTGCTAAAAGAAGTCTAAATATAGTTTGATACTATAAATCTTCAGAAGCTGTTTTAAAGCTTTCTGGAAAAGAGAGATTTGCCAAAACATTCCTGAGTTGCTCCAAGGGTAAATGCAAGTTCAATTCCCTTTAAGGAGGAGCTGATAGATAAATATTAGTGACTTAAGTTGAAGATGGATTGGAATGGAGAACAACTTAAGACATGGAAATGACTATGAAGGCAATTACAAAAATCTAGGAGAGAGGTGATAAGAGCCTTGAACTTGTTCGGAGATTGTGTGAATGCAACTACAGAGGATCCATATGAATAATGTCATGAAGATAGAAATGACAAAACAATATCTTGAGTGTGTGTGGTGAGTGAGAGTAAGGAACTGAAGACAACAATAAGTTTGTATGATTGAGAGGATGAATGGTGATGCCATCAGTAATAATAGGAAAATAAAGAGAGAATGGGTATGGAAGAGAATGATGATGATTTTTTTTCTTTTGATCATAGTGAGTTTGGGATGCCTGTACAGTACCTACTTTAAGATATTCAAGAATTATTTGGAGATGTTTGATTATATATCACGAGAGGGTCTAGGATTAACAATATAGAATGAGGAATTGTCTACGTGAAAAAGAATCATCACATTAAAGCTGATGAGTTCGCCATGTGAAATAATACAGAATGAAAAGAAATGAAGTCTCAGGTCAGAATCTTGGGGAATTAGACCCTAAAGATACTTATTTATTAGATGAGGGTACTGGATTAATAACATCTATGATCCCTTCCAGTTTTGAAATTCTTAAACCATTTGTGTTGTCTGGAGTCTTCCAAGGGGATGAAGAGTCTCTCCTTTTTTTTAAGGAATCAACAAATCCCTTAAAAATATATCAATAAGGGGACATACCAAAGGCATGAATGGTATGAGCTAACAGTTTTAAATCCATTTAGTTATTTGCCTTCTTGTTCGATTTCCAAAAGGCAATTTAAAGAATAAATGATACCATTCAACATTATATCTTGGTTAATTTATGGTGAATATTTTAATATCTGTGATAACAGGAGAAAGTAGTATGGATAGTACTTGAAAAAAAAACAAACTAGTCGCCCTGTATTTTATAGAATATGAAGATGAACTGGTGAGAAAGGCAGGTTTTCTACCATATTCTGGGTAGAGTCACTCCTAGTAACTAACTAGTCAAGCTGATAGGTCAGAAATTCATAGGACCATTGAAGAGGCTAAAGGCATAAATTACCCACAGTACTATATTTCATTGAAATGTGTGAATGGTACAATCCAAAGAGGTAGGAAAAATGGAAAGGAAGGGAACATGTATTTATTAAGCTCATGCTTTGTGTCAGGGACTCTGCCAAATACTTTACTTTGCTGGATCTTCACAACAACCTTGGGAGGTAGGTCCTATTTTTGTCTGCATTTTACAGTTGAGGAAACTGAAGCAGATAGAAGTTAAGTAACTTGCTCAGAGTCACACAGCTAATAAGACTCTGAGGCCATATTTGAATATGGGGTCTTCCTGATGCTAGACTCAGGACTCTATCCACTGCTTTACTTAAATGTAGTAGCAAGCTAAGGAAAGCTGATGAAAAACCCAATGAAGGGCCAAGGAAGGGTGCAGATGAAAGGCAACTAAAGACTAAGGTGGGGTTTGAAGCTACTCATGCAAAGAGCTAGGTGGCTAGAAGCTATCACCTCAAGACTGTTTTATAACCACCTACACAGATCAATATTCCAGCTTCCAATGAGATCTATACTATATTTTTCAGAAAGCTGTTATTAAGATTAATTTCCATTACCCAGTTCTTATCTCCTATGTAGACAAAGACTGGATACCAGTGATTCACTTCAGATCAGCCAATTAGAAATAACTGTGAGACATGTAGTAAAGGGCAATGCTCTGGGAGGCACTGGCTTCAAATATCTGTTCTGACTCTTGACACTTGACAAGGCACTTAAAGTCCCAATATCCTCATCTATAAAACAGAAAGGATTGGCAGGAGGCCAAACTCATTGGCCTCTAAGGTCCTTTGCAGTCCTGCATAGACACTCCTTGTATATACACCAGACTTTGCAACAAAGGGCTATATCAGAAGTATACAGACAATATTAGTATTGAGTTTGATGTTCTCCACTAGATTCTAATAATATTGGAAATTTTCAAGTAGGGACATTTATATGTCTTCACATTCATTTCTGATCCTAAAGATAGGGTAGAGCATCTGAAGATGATGGACTCTGTTGTTAGAATATTTCAGGAATGGTGATGAATTTAAAATCTGTACTTGCTCATTGGAATCCCCCATAACCAATGGCATGTATTATTTGTATCATGGCTCTAGAGGTAATAGTACAGTCAACAGGATGAAACTAATCATCCCTTAAAATGACCAAGCTTGGCCCCATTAACTATATTCTCTAACCAACAAAGTTAACTGACTCAGATGCTGAACAGCTTTGGTTGGGTAAAGAATATTCCATGAACCATATTTCCATCACAACTCACTTTAGTAAAGATTATTTTTAAGGCAATGATGGAAGTTTCACTACAGAATACAGTATTAATGCCACTGGGCTGAGAGCTTTTTCTGCCATTGCCTATTTTATTTACTCATGGATTTTGACAAAATGTCATCAAAACAGAAATGTTGGAAGTGATTAGATTATGCTAGTCCAAATGTTGTTGAGCTAGTTTTCAAAAGCTGTTTCTTTCAGAGGTTTAAGTACTTTCTGTCCCTAAGCTGTCATTTTTTTTAAAGAACATGATCATTTCCCTGCCTGAGTTGGAAGCTGGAGATGGTATGTGACAAATGGTTCTCCAAAAGCTATGACACTTGTATCTCTTGTTTCTAAAATAAAAAAGGGAAAATTGAACTTATATTTTTAAAAATACATATCTATGTATTAAAGTGTATCCAGAATTATCATATACTGAAGAAAATGCAAAGCACATTAAAATTCTTGCTGCATTGTGAATTCTTATATTAAAGTTCCTTTGAAAGGTCTGAAAGATAACTGCTTCAGATTATGAGTTTTGAGTTTTCTATATAGTTGCCTTAGTTGGAAAATTAAGGACATGGAATTAGAGGACTTGGATTCAAATCCAAATTCTGCCATCTACTTTATGTGTGAACCTGAGAAGTTTCTTTTATCCTCATCAGATCAATTCTTTTGTCTATTAAATCATGAGGTGACTGGATCTCCTCCTAACACATCTTGCCAATACTGAATCTACTCCATTGTAACCATTAGAAGAAAGTGATAGATCTCTACAGGAATAAGGAAGGGATGCCATTTTTTCTGTAGTAGTTCTTCCAATTTGGGGAGAGTTCCAATTGTTAGGAACTGTTTTCTCATAGCATGCTTAAATATGCTTTGGTGCAAATTCTACCTTTTTCTGCTAGCTCTGTCTTCTTGGGACAAGCAAAAGAAATCCAAACCCACTTTCAAATTATATCCATGAAAAGTGCTTGTAAACAGTTAACAGTCTGCTAGTCTTACTCAGGATCCTACCAAAGTCCTAACTTATATGTGGCTCCCAGACCTAAACACAGTGCTCCAGATTTTTTATTACTAGGGGAAGAATTCTATGAAATGATTGTATTCCACTTTCTGGACTCTATGTCTCTCAATTCAGGCTAAAACTGTATTGGTATTTTTAGCTGACACACCGTTGACTCATAAACAGCTTATCATATCTTGAAACCACTAGAGCTTATTCAGAGAGAAGGTTGTCTAGCCATAAATCCTTCATGTGCTTGCTTTGAAGTCATTAAAAAAATTTTTTTTTAAATTTATATGTATCCCTCTTTACTTGATCTTACTAGTTTTGTTGCAACATTAGAGTCTGTTAAAAGGTTTGGGGAACTTGACTATTAATGAGATTTCCCCATTTTCTCCAATAATTATGTGGCTAATCACTTTCTTCTAAAAACATCCTAAATCTGTTTTAAAAAATGTACTCATCCTCTACGGATCTTCATTGGCAGGAGATCCTAGAGGGGAAAACAGCACTAAATAAGCATAAAAAATTTTGTGCATGTCCACATATATCTGTGCATGGACATGCATATGAGAGAGAGAGAGAGAGAAAGGGAGAAAAGAGAGAGAAGGGGGGCGGGGAGAGTATTTAATGGAGGCCATCATGGAAATGGAGTATCAGGAGAAAAACTGTAACTCTATTCAAGCATCCAAATACATTAAAATCACTTCTATAAACTGAGAATCAGACCCATAATAATAATAATAATAATAATAATAATAATAATAATGATAATAATAATAATTTAGAATCCATAATGGATCATTTCTGAAAAGAAAATTTTAAAAAAATACTTCTTTTAGTACTCATTTTGTACTATATTGAAATCAGACAATGACAGCTGGTCACAACAGAAGAGATATCCATTGTTACTCTCTATGAATGGGAGAATTCATGAAGCTCTTTCATACTCCCTTTCTGCCAAAGAAGGGACAGAAAAGGCCGAAAACTTTTGAGTCCTTTGAGTCAGAAAGAGAAAGGAGCACCAAAACAAAGGCAAGTCTTCGATTTTCTACTCAGACAGAAGGGAAGAAAATGAGCAAAGATGACCGCAGAAGACCTTTGTATTCAGGTTTTACTTTGGTTTCCTCATCAAAACTATTCACTTAGCTCTAAATTATTTGCAATTTTGAAATGGCATGCCCGTATTTGAATAAATCTTTTAACTGTGGTTTGTCTGTGTTCCAATAACATTTCTTTAGACTACCACTTTTGACCACTACTGCTTTTCTCCAACATCTCATACAACATGAACAAATAATGCTGTCAGTCTCTTCATGCCATAGGATCATAACATATAAAGATGAATGTGACTTTAAAGACTATTTAATCCAACTCTCTTATTTAGTACAAAGGAAAAATGAGTTCCAGGGAGCTTTTTGTGATCTCTACATAGAAACACAGTATATAAGCAAAAGAAACGCTATTTGAATCCAAATTGTCTAATAGCAAATCTGGTGGTCTTTCCATAATTCTTTTAAATAGAAAGCTGTAGCTTTATAACAGATTGAACTACCTTGTTTGCTAAAAATTGCAAATATTTCATTACTTAGATATTTGTGGAATTGTAAGCTCATTGACATGGACATTCCCTCAAAGGGACATATTATAACTTATCTATTGTCATTAATCAACCTTTTTATCTTGTATGTGTCTTGTTTTTGTTTGTTTTTTCTTTTTTGCTTATACCAGTGATTTCAGATTGGGTGTGGAAACCCACTCCACTGAAGTAAGTTGACAAATTATTTGCAACTTAAAGCCCTTCAGATTTTTTTTTTAATTGGGGGTGGGGAGCAGTACTGGAAATTTAAATGACTTGCCCTCTGTGACAGTATTAGTGTATTTATCAGAAGTAAGACCTGAACTCAGGTCTTCCTGATTCTAAGGCTGACACTCAAAGCAAAATGCTACCTTTTCTCTTTTCTCCACCTTTTCCCATAATCCTCTATAAAGAATCTACAAAATGTGTTATGGCTTTCCTTTTGGTCTCAACATCAAGTAGTACCAATGAAACAAACATTTACACACCTCTTATCCCTCATTCTCATTATACAAATTATTTACTTTTTTGAGCTATGTAACTTTTAGATGATATCCTTTACACTAATTCTTCTAAATAATCTTTTAGCAGGTGGTGCCAATCTTTGTATTTCTTTCTGTATTTCTCCATTTCCCTTTGAATGACCCATATTTTGATCCTTTTTTAATGGATGTGGTATTCTATGATCCATAGTCATATACTAATAGCATTTTTAAAAAAAAAGTATCAATACTAAAAGATGAATCTTTTTTTCAAGAAAAATGAAACACTGAAATACAATCTGGATATAAATGATTATGCCTGCTTTCTGTACTTCTAAGAAAATTTACCTTAGCTTAACAAGTTGAAGTAATTTTATTTAAGATGTGAATATAATTATAGACTTGCAGAAATATAACATCAAGGACGATTAGGTTGTCTTCGAGTTTGAATTGACCTGAAAATTTTGATGCAATTCATTTCAGCAAACATTCCTTAAGTGCCTACATTTTTAGATATACAAACATTAATTGACAGTACATCTGTTTATAGAATTTACAATCTAGTAGCTAGAAATCTGGTACTGGAAATATGATAGCAATGCTTGATTTCCCAAAGAAATAAAAAGAGGAGCAGATGATGTCCAAATTATTTCTAAAAAGGTTCACTTAGAACTTTTTTTGTTTTTTTGTTTTGTTTTTTAAACTTCTGTTTATATATGTACTAATGGAAGGATGAATTAGGACAGAGGACATTCCAAAACAGATATTGCTATAGATAAATATGACTAAAATATAATCAGACTCTACTGTTTGGACATCGTGACCAAACAACCAATGATAAGACAGGCCAATACTCTGACTGACTAATATAATAAAAGTTTTCACTGTTTTGTAAAAGAAAACAAAAAGGATTTTCTTTGATACCACGTTTTACTCAGACACTTAGTTGTACCTAGATAGTCACTTGCCTTCACTAATATCTCAACTTGTACCCCATCTGTTTAGGGTCTCTGATTTGAGAACTAAGACCTGAATTCACTTTATTTTAAATTGAAGAGGTTCCAAATCACCACATACACATAAGTAAGGGTAAGTAACTTTGCCTCTGCAGCGCTGCTTGGTTTCAAAACAAGGAAACAAAAGGTCTCTCCCAGGATAAACGTGACACTCCTAAATACAACACTACTTCCAACTCAAGCTTTGATGTTGACCCCGCCTCTCAGCTTCCTCTTCCCTCTGATTGGATATCTCGATGGTGGCTCACCAAACTCTGCCCCCCCCCCTTCCTGCTTTCCCCAAGCCGGTCTAAGAGAGAGTGGAAATTGGTCTCAGCTGATTCCGCTTCTCCTCTGTTGTTCTGCCTGGCCTCTAATCTGCACACCATGCTCCTCAGGTGGGAAACCCTTGGGTTCCCCGTCTTCCTCCCCCTTTTCCTGCCTCCTTTAGTGTGTGGTCTTCCCTCATTAAATTGTAAGCTGCTTTCCAGCAGAGACTGCCTTTCCTTTGTATTAATTCTATCTTAGCGGCTTTGCACATTGCCTGGCAATAATAGGTGCTTAATAAGTGTTTACTGGATTGCATTGGAAAACAACCAGAAAAAAGTAATGAATCCAAGCCTCCCAAAATGCAATTAATATAGAAAGAATTCAAAACTCTCATTTGTATTTCATTGTTGTAGGGAGTTTCCTTTTAAGGAATCTCCTAATTCACATCAGCAACTTTTCTGGGCTTTGTAGACTCAGAGATTTGCCCAGGTAATGAGGGTAAGTGATTTGCCCAGAATCATAGTCAGTTTGTGTCAGGCTTAGCTTTCCAAACTTGAAGACCAAGTGTCTAGCTTTCTTTGCACTATGACGTTTTGCTATTCCCCTCTCTCACCTTCACCCCACCAAGCACAAGTGCCTGTCATCCCGAACTATCTTGTGTTTAACTATTTTGGGTGCATTTATTAACTTCCTGTTTATTTTGTATACAGTTTATATGTACTTCAGGTCTCCTCCATTGAAATATAAGATGTAAGTAAGGACAATTTATACTTTTATATATACTCCCTGGCATATAGGGGATTTTTTATAAATTCTGGTTTATTAATTGGCTGATTGAATTAATAGAGGCTCCTCCAGGCTCAAGTAGACAAGAGTGTGAGGTGGTACAGTGAGCACTGTCATCCTGTCCTGCCTCCTTATCCTTCTCCATTGGTGATGATTTCACTTCCAAGGTAAGGCCCCATCTTTCAGTTGAAGCAATTATTTTAAGATAAAGAAATTAAGACGGGATGGGGAACAAAAAAAAATACAACAACAAGCAAACAGGAAAATGAATAAGAGATTGGAAGGAATATTAGAGGCCATTAAATTCAAGACCAGTTTAAAGATGGGTAATTGAGGTACAATGAATTTAAAGTGACTTACCCAGAGTCACACAGCAAGAAAGTATTTTAGGTGGGATTATGATGAATTCAGGTCTTCCTAATTCCAAGTCCAGTCCTTTTCACTACAGCAAACTGTGGTGTGTGTGTGTGTGTGTGTGTGTGTGTGTGTGTATGTGTGTGTTTTAATTACGGTCATCTTTCCACCTCCAGGAAAGTGAATCTAATATGTATATCAGATAAAGCAGAATAAAATTTCTGAAGAAAAAAAAATCTGCCGTTCTCCCAGTTACTTTCTCTAAATTCCTTTCTGCTATTACAACTTCATTTATTTATTTATTTATTTTTTGGAAACAGTATCTTCATCTGAATGACATTCATCATCTCCCTTTTCATTTACATAGATATAAATATAGATGAAGATATAGAAATAGATAAATCTATATCTACAGAGAGATATTAAGAGGAAATGGGAGAAAGGGAAAAAAGAGACAGAGATATAAAATATACTTGACCTCTGCCTCTTCTCTGATGTCATTGTTTGTATGGTGTTTTGATCATTTTCAATGAATTTCATAATAACCTGATAGTGATCTACTCCAGAAAACATGAATCTAAGAATGTTTTAATACAAACTCAGAATTTTTTAAATTAACTTTTGTGTTTGTTTTTAGTTTATATCATTCATTTCCACAAGATTTTGAGTTACAAATTTTCTCTCTGACTTTCCCCTACCCACCAATCCAAAACAGCCATCCCACTGAATATCCCCTTCCCCAAACTGTTCTCTCCTATATCCTCCTCCATCCCCCCTCTGACTTTCTGGTAGGGCAAGATAGATCTCCATATGCCAGTGCCTGTATATCTGATTTCCCAGTTGCATGTAAATAATAATAATAATTTTTAAAACATTTGATTTTAAAACTTTAAATTCCAGATTCTTTCCCTTCCTCCCTTGTTTCCCACCCTTACTAGGAAGATAAGCAGTTCAATATAGGTTGTACATGTGTAGTTACACAACACATTTCCATAGTGGACATATTTTGAAAGACTGATTATATTTCCCTCCATCCTATCCCTCCCCCACTTGTTCTATTCTCTCCTTTGTCCCTGTCCCTTTACAAAACTGTGTGCTTCTAACTACCCTCCCCCCAAACCGGCCCTCCCCTCCATCATCCTCCCTCTCATCCTCTTCCTCCCTACTCTTCTGTAGGGCAAGATACACAATTCAGAGTGTATGTCATTCCCTCCCTAAGCCAAATTCAATGAGAGTAAGGTTGACCCATTCCCTTTTGCCTTCCTGTTCTTCCCTTCCATTGTAACAGTTATCTCTTGCCTCTTCTATATGAGATAATTAACCTCATTCTGTCTTTCCCCATCTCCTTTCATTATGTCCCTCTCACCTCTCAATTTCACCTTTTAAATATCATCCCTTCCTATTCAATTGATCCTGTGCCCTCTATCTATGTATATTTGTAGACATGTATACACATACTCACATATGTATTTATACACATATATACCCTTCTATATAGACATATATGTATGTATACATATGTATGTGTATATATATATATATGCGTGTGTGTGTGTGTGTATGTATGTATGTATGTATGTATATATACACACATTTATATTCCCTTCAACTATCCTCATATTGAGAAAAGTTTCATAAGTTACAATTATTGTTTTTCCATGTAGGCATGTAAATAGTACAACTTTGATAAGTTCCTTATGATTTCTTTTCCCTATTTACCTTCTCATACTACTCTTGCTTCTTGTATTTGAATGTCAAATTTTCTATTCAGTTCTGGTTTTTTGTCATGAATACCTGAAAATCCTCCACCTCATTGAATGACCATATTTTACCCTGAAACATTATCCTCGGTTTTGTTAATTCTTGGTTTTAATCCTAGCTCCTTTCATCTAGAATATCATATTCCAAACCCTTCAATCCCTTACTGTAGAAGCTGCTAGATCCAGTGTTATCCTGCTTGTGTTTCCACAATGTTTAAATTGTTTCTTCTTGGCTGCTTGTAATATTTTCTCCTTGGTCTGGGAACTCTGGAACCTGGCTATAATATTCCTAGGAGCTTTCTTTTGGGGATCTTTTTCAAGAGGTGATCAGTGAATTCTTTCAATTTCTGTTTTGCCCTCTGGTTCTAAAATATGAGGGCAATTTTCCTTGAGAATTTCTTGAAGGATGCTTTCTAGGTTCTTTTTCTGATCATGGCTTTCAGGTAGTCCAATAATTTTTAAATTGTCTCTCCTGGATCTATTTTCCAGATCAGTAGTTTTTCCAATGAGATATTTCACATTGCCTTCTATTTTTTATTTGTTTGGATCTCTTTAGTAGTATTTTGATTTCTCATAAAGTCATTTGCTTGCATTTGCTCTAGTCTAATTCCGAAGGAATGATTCTCTTCAGTGAACTTTTGAAATTCTTTTTCCATATGGCAAGTTTGGCTTTTTTAAGGCATCCTTCTACTCATAGGCTTTTTGGGCCTCTTTTGCCATTTGAGTTTGTCTACTTTTTAAGGTGTTATTTTCTTCAGTCAGGTTGTTGACTCTCTTTTCATGATTTTCTTGCATCATTCTCATTTCTCTTCCTAATTTTTCCTCCACTTTTCTTACTTGATTTCCAAAGTCCTTCTTGAGCTCCTCCATGACCTGTCACCAGTTCAAATTTTTCTTGGAACCTTTTGGTGCAGGATTTCTGACTATGGTGTCTTCCTCCCATTCCATATTTTGACCCTTTTTGTCCCCAGAAAAGGTATCAAAAGTTGGATGGCTGTGTTTGCTTTTCTTCCTTTGCTTGCTCATGTTGCCAGTCAATCACCTGACTTTTGAGCTCTTTGCCACAGTCGAACTCTGCTTCCAGAGGGGAGAGCTTTGTACCAAATCTCTGGGGTTTTCATAGCTGCCAGCACTATTAGGAGGGCTCAGTCTCTAAAGCCCACACCAGCTTTGGCTCACTGGTCACATAGCTCAGGACCACCAACGAAGACCGCAATTCAGATCCAGGCAGGTTAAGGCAAGTGTGCTTAACCTCTGAATGGTCACTTGGCCCCTCTACAATCTGCAGGCCAGGAGCTCTGAAGCAGCCATTTGGAGGTGGCTGCAGGGCCGCCACACCTCCACAGCTTCTCACTCTGGGTGCAGAGGCCACACCACACTCTGTCCCCCCTAGATTTAGCTGAGTTCCACTGACCTTTTACTATTTCTTTGGCATTTATGAGTTGATAATTCTGGAAATCACCATAGCTGCTGGTGATGCACTGTCCTGCATGCTCCAGCTGCAGCTGGTCCAGGCCACCACAGGCTTACACAGTTCTACGCTTGGCTCCCAGCACACTGTCATGAACCCTTTCTGTCCACCTGCCAGGCTGGCTTAAGTGGAAGATTTGTTTCTCTCTGTCACTCTCTTGTGAGTTCTGTAGCTCTGAAATTTGTTTAGAGTCATATTTTACAGGTATTTGAGGTGTTTATGGGGGGAGCTATGGAGTTTTCCTGCTTCTACACCACCATTTTGACTCTGCCCCACCCTCAGAATTTTATTTTTAACTGAAGAATGGTCTCACAATTTAAATGAATAACCTCCCAGAGTGGCAGGAAAAGTTCTAATGGTAATGAATTTAGCGAAGCCCAGTAAGAGATGTAATGTGCGGATATTTTCTAGGGCTCACTTTCTTGTTGTCCTTCTAGATTCACTTCAGAGATTTTCTTTTTTCTTTTTCTTTCTTTTTTGCTTTTACATCTCCACCATTTCATATCACTCCTTGTTCATTGTACATACTTGATACCTTTTTGTTGAATTAGTTGCAAATTAACCAAGTTCCAAAAAAGCGTATATAGTTGGTTTTCAATTTTGGCAAAAGGAGGCTACTAACCTTCTTAATCCAATGCTCTATTGTTTTAAATTATTGATTAAGCAATTTCTCTCAAATTTTGGTTTTTATGAGCTTTCTTTAAGATATCTGAAATCACATAGTACTTGAATTGGGCATACCATTCCCTCCTCTCTTCACATACTCATTAGTATTCTCCCATCTCCTTTTCCACATATTTCACACATATCATCTTTGAACTTGCAACTTGATCTCAGCTCAGCTTCTGAACAAATGATCCATTAATAAATATTCCTGTGGATGACATTAATTTAGGAGACTCTGTAGAACTATTTCTTCTTATACATGTCATGTAGCCCATTAATGCTGCGTATGGGGTATCTAAGTAATCATTTTAATCTTCATTGAAAAACGAGTTCATTTTCAATGGGAAATTATGGAGAAGAAATGTATCTGCCTGAATTCTCAACTACCAATCTCCAACCACCTACTATATATCTGTATAAGAAAGTCTTACCAAATTCTCTGCTGGTTTAAAACTGAACCTAACATTTTCTTCTTCATACCTGTCCCTTCTCCTGATTTCTCTCTTTTCACTTACAGCCTTCCTATCCCCCAGACCTATCACCTTAAATCTTCTAACTCATCTTTGACATTTCCCGGCTCATTCTCCAAACCCAATCAATTACCAGGTGCTGTCTACTCTACTTCCATAACATATATATGTTATCCTTTCCTTCTTTGCCCCCTGCTAATAGTCTGCTTCAAACCCTTATTATGTTTCCTGAGCTAGGAAAGTATTTTAACTCATTTCTCTGACTCCTTCTTTTTAATCCACCGTGCAAAATTCTACCATCATTATATTCTTAAAATACTGTACTGCTCTTATTCTTCCACTTACTTGAAAACCTATAGATGCTCCCTAGTGCTTATCGAATTAAAAAAAAATTCTTAGTTTAACCTTTACAACCTGACACCACCCTTTGTCATGTTACCCCAAACCACCATTCATTATATACTCCATGTTATTATTATAGAGTGTGAACTAGAGTGCTCACCATTCCTCATAATCTTCTTGTTGTCTTACTGATGCATGTGCTTGCCATCCTACACATCTACAGGTACACCCTCCACATCTTCTTCTCTTTGAATTCCAGCCATTGTTTAAGGTACAGCAAAGTGTTACTTCCTCCATGAAGTCTTTTATTTTGAATTAAACTTTCTTTTTATTGTGAAGTTAACCACCATAAAAATGAAAATTTTAATATTCAAAAAATGACAAGAAGGGTAAATAAGAAACTGCTGTTTATACATTTACATGTACACACACACAGACACAGAGACAACACAGACAAACACACACATGCGCGCATACATATGTATATATATATTCATTCATTCATTTGTATGCAGCTATATGGCTCAGTGGGTAGAATGCTATAGACAGGAAGACTCATCTTAAACACTAGCTATGTGATTCTGGGCAAGTTACTTAACCCTTTTTGCCCCAATTTCCTCATCTGCAAAATAAGCTGGAGAAGGAAGGACAAACCACTCCAATATCTTTGGGAAGATAACACACATCTCTCTCTCTCTCTCTCTCTCTCTCTCTCTCTCTCTCTCTGTCTCTCTCTCTGTCTCTCTGTCTCTGTCTCTGTCTCTGTCTGTCTCTCTCTCTCCATATGTGCGTGTGTACACACAGGTATATATATGTATATATGTATATGTTTGTATATACATAAATACACACATTTATATAATCATCATCCCAATGCATAAAGACTTGCAATGTTTAGACGTCAAAGTTGCAGGGGTAGCTCCAATAACCACTCAATAGCAAAAGAAAGTCAAAGAAAAAAAAAATCCAGACATTAGCAGCTGGGAGGGAAGGAAAGGCTACATGTTTCACGTATTGATTGAGTAAAGTTTTAAAATAAACAAGGTATTCTAAGAGACAGGTAAAAGGGAAAAGCATCTCAGGCATAAAGAATAAC
>CM053582.1:278359647-278379057 GCA_028627135.1 Pseudochirops cupreus | reverse complement strand
TGTCATATAGAAGATAGATTAAAGTTGTTGTACTAGTTCCCAGGGGGCAGAATGTGGAACAATGGGCAGATAAAGCAAAAAAGATTAATTTAGGCTTGGCATAAGGAATCATTTCCTAATTGTTAGAACAATTCACAAATAAAAATTTTTGATTGTTTGGCGTTTCTTTGGTTCTTGTTGTATTTAAGTACTTATCAGGTATATTTTACAAGGGACCTTTGTTCATTTGAATCAAACAGCAAATGAGTGTGGAATAGTGGTTAGAGATCTGGACTCAAAGAATGGAAGGTCTGGTTTCAAGTTCCAACTTTGAAACATATTGTCTGTGTAGCAAGTCACTTAACCTTGCTTGGACAGCTATCTATGCCTGTAAGTTTCAAAAAAGGCACCAGCTTTCATAGATGTAAGAATTTCATCCTCAGGAAGTTCTTTATACCAATGAAATAATTCTAGTTCCTATGTCTGTCCTACTATGTGATAGATGTTGCGCTAAATACTGGCAACACAAGACAGAAGTGAAACACCTCCTTGATCATACAGAGTTTACATCCTGAAGTAAGAAACAACATATTGGGGTGGCTAAGTGGCACAGTGAATAGAGCACCAGCCCTGGAGTCAGGAGGGCCTGAGTTCAAATCCCACCTCAGATACTCAACACTTACTAGCCATGTGATCTTGGGCAAGTCACTTAACCCCATTTGCCCTCCCTTCTCCCCTCCAAAAAGCAAAAAAAAAAAAAAAAGAAAAGAAAAGAAAAAGAAAAGAAAAGAAACAACATATCCATATTTAAGTGTATGTGTTGTTGTACAGTCATTTCAGTCACTTCCAACTCTTTGTGACTTAATTTGACGTTTTCTCGGCAAAAATGCTGGTTAGATTTGCCTTTTTTTTTTCTTGCCCTCATTTTATAGATGAAGAAAAGAGACAAACAAGGTTAAGTGACTTGCCCAGGATCATTGCTAGTAAGTGTCATCAGGAAGATGAGTCTTCCTGACTCCAGGTCCTACACTCTGTCCATTGTACCACCTAGCTATGCAAGTATATGTAGGATGTATTAAAAAAAAATGAGTCCAAATTTCTTTTGGCAAAAAGATCATGAGCTCCTAAAGTGAATATCAGAGATCAGGAAAATCTTCATAAAGAATTGGTCGCAATTGTTTTGTCTTGAAGGAAAACAAGAATTCCAAGATACTAAGATAAGAAGGAATGCAGAAGTAGAGATGGAGCATCATGTATGAAGAACAAGAAGGCCAGTTTGGAGAGAAAACAAGTGATATTTGGCCAGGTAGAAAAGGGTCAAGTTAAAAACAAAACCAAAAAAAAAAAGAAAAGAAAAGAAAATGGTCAAGTTAGGGTAAGAGTTAGACTGGATATCCTCAATGATCCTTTCGGACATTGAGATTCATTTTTATTCTGATCCTGTTTGGCAACTTGATAAGACATGGCCTTTATTTTAGGAATTATTCCCAAGAGTGAAAAACACAGGAGAGCTTATTAAACAAAAAGACATTGAAGGGCACTTGGTCCTTCATTTAGTTACTCGCAAAATCATAGAATCTCAGAGTTGAAAATGACCTCAGAGGCCATTGAGTCCAATATTGAGCAGATTAGCAATCCCTATTATGACATTCCTTGTAAGAAGTCCTCTAGGTTCACAAGAAGGCCTCTGAGGGGAATATTTAATGAATATCTCAAGATATAGGGAATCCACTATCTATAGAAGTAGTTCATTTAATTCTGAGACATTTCACATTTATAGGATCATTTTCCTTAAATAAGTTCCAAATCAATTCCTCTACCCCACTAGATTTAAACTACCAGTCAAAATTATTTGTCTTCTTGAAGTAACCTCAATCTCAGGTTACAAAATACCCCTCTTTCCTGGGAATGTATCTGTTTACAGTTGGCAAGGAGTCCAGAATGCTGGGAGGGTTGATTTGATCCTGAGAAAAAGCTCATTATTCAATTCAAGAAAAATCTTCTTTATTCAAGACTATTAGCTGATTATCTCATGTTGAGGGGTTAAATGATTGAGCAAAGGTCAGATTCTTAGATAACTTTCAAACTGTAGCATATGCAGACACTGAATTCCTAAGATTGTCACACCTTCCTTCCCATCACATATGTTGTGGTTTTGTTGTAGTTGTAACTGTTGTTCTCTTTCCACTTTTGTCCATCTTCCAATATTGTGAAAAATCTGTATAGCTCCTTCGATTACAATATTATTTATTGTATGCCCTAAAATATTAATTCATTTGGCTTGTTTAATGTCTAGATTGCAATTTCATGGGGTCAGAGACTATATCATTTTGTTTTGTCTGAGAACTGCCAGAACCTCGGATAGTACTTTCTGTCTTAGTTTGAGCCCTTCATATGTATGGAATAAATCATGAATGAATGAATGAATGAATGAATGAATGAATGGAAACATAAAGGCATTTATGTACTTTCCCCACTTCTCTTTCTTTGCCTTTCTATGTATAAATAAGCAAGTTTTCTACCATTTGTCTCATTACACAAAATATCACTGATGGAGCCTCTTGATGTAAGGTCAAGACTGATTGTGATTTATAGACAAAAACAGTTGTATTCTGCCAGAAATTACCCTATAAAGTAGAGATTGACTTGACATAGTTGCTTAGTTTACGATCTTTGAGTCTGTTCTCACTCATTGGTAGAATTTTGTCTTAGAATTGCCAGTCCAAACATTCTGATCTCTTATTTATAAGTACTGAGAAAATTTAATGTAAAGGGATATTATTCGTGGTGGTTTTAGATCAGCTAGTTTTACAAAGATGTGGAAATTTCACTAAAAGAAAGATAGGATCCTAGGATGGAACATAGTATGCTCAAGAGAAATTAAAATATTGGCCTAACAGGATTGGGGAGTGATACATAAGTGCTTACTTTTGTTTTTGTGGTACTGTGATTTATGTAAAGCGTTTTGTAACAACACTGTGGTAAGTAGGGAGAATATTTTTATTTTGCTGATAAAATTTAGGTATAGGGAGGTCAATTGCCTTCACCCAATCTTGGAGATGAGAACTTAAAAGCTGTCTAGGCCAACCCATACTGGACTAAGAACCCGTCCTTCAACATCATGGACGGAAAGTAATCCAATCTGCATTTGAAAACTTGCAGATAGGATTACTTTCAGAGAGAACCCATTCTACATTTGGTCAGCTATAATTGTCATGGAGTATTTCTTTACAGGGCAGCTAGGTGGCATAATCAATAGAGCATTGGCCTGGAGTCAGGAAGATACTTACTAGCTGTGGAATCCTAGACAAGTCAAATAACCCTGATTGCCTCAGTTTCGTCATCTGTAAAATGAGCTAGAGAATGAAATGGCAAACCACTTCATTGTCTTTTAACAAGAAAACCCCAAAAGGGGTCATGAAGAGTCGAATATGATTAAAATGACTGAATAAATCATCAAAATTCCTTACATTGAATCAAATTCTGTCTCTTTTCAACTGTCTCATCTATTGTGTCTGATTTTGCTTTTCTAGGCCAGATATAATGAGTCTATTCTATCTTTCACATGACAGTCAGTATACAGCATTTTTTAAAGTGTTTGTTATGTGACAAATTCAGTATTATGCTTGTGGATACAAAGAAAGGTGAAAAGTCCCTGTCCTTAAAGAGAGAAAATTCTAATAGGGGAGATAATATGTAAACAAAAAAAAGGAGACACATGCTTGATATGTTATACAGCCTAGATATAAAGTAATGATAGAGGGAAAGGCTGTAGTTGGGGGTGAGGAAGGGCCAAGGAAAGTTCTATAGAAACTTGGACTTGAGAGCAAACTTCAAGAAAACCGAGTACGAGGAGCCAGAGTGCAAGAGGGAGAGCATTCTGGATTTACATTCTACTTGGAGGATACAGCTCATCCACAGACAAGTCTATGCAGGATGATTCAAAGAAAAAAGCACAACACACTAAGAGGATAAGATTTCCTGTAGACGATGTTACATATTAGTTTTGATTATTATAAAGAGCTAGAGATTCTAAGAGGTAGAGGAAAGGAGGGCTGCATTCTTTCATTCTAGATATAAGAAACAGCTTATTCAAATTGGGGAAGGCAGCAAACATTGATTAATCACTTAGTATGTGCCATACACTGTGCTAAGACCTTTACAAACAACAAATCATTTAATCCTCACAACAACCCTTTGAGGTAGATCCTATTATGATGCCTATTCTACAGTAAAGAAAACTGAGGCAGACAAGGGATTTCAACTCATCTTCCTGACTCCTTGCCCTATCTCCTAGTCCTGATTTTATTCATTGTACCACCTACTACTTTATTCATTGTACCTTTCTTTCTAGTAAACCTAAAAAGGTAAACTTGGAGCCAGATTGTGAAAAGCTTTATATGACAAAATAAAGAGTTTGTATTTAATCCAAGAAAAACCTAGGACCACCAAATGTCCTTAGGCGCAAGATAGCTATGGTCAAATTTCTGCTACAGGAAGAATATTTCAAAAACTCTACGTGGAATACATTGTAAATGTCCCACGAGAAGCCAGGAGACTAAAGAAGAGAGTGTTGTGATAAACGAAGTGAGATAGGAGGACAACATAAATTACAGATGATAGCTAAACAACGGGAGAGAATGGAACAGATTAAAGAAATATTGAGAAAATAGAATGAACAAGATAGCAACTGATTTTATATAGAGGTGGAGAAGAAAGAAACATGAATAATGATGCCAGGCTTGCTGGCCTTGGTGACTAGGATTATGGAATCTTCACTAGAAATAGGCACTTTGGAGGAGGGTCAATTTAGGAGAAAAGATTCTATTATATTACGTTGGGGGCAATTAAATCTCTTAAATGCCAGGCTGAGGAGTTTGGAAATTGTCTGATAAACATATTAACTGTCTTACATGTGCAGTGATATTCACATAAGTGACAAATAGGAACAAGCATGGAAGAAACGATTTATGATGCTGAAATTTTTAAGAAAGGGAGGCTTGTAGTTTACTTATTACATAGACTTTGTAAAATGTATTTATTTATTTATTTATTTAGGTATGCATTTATTTATAAGAGCTAGACTGACCAGACACTTGTTATGAAAATTTTTATTCTGATTCTGTGTCAAAGACTCATTTACCTTGACTGAATGAAATGGAATTAACAACTATTTTTTTCCTTTTTTCAAAGAAAGATCATAAACGGTGTAAGCTGATGTACCACTTCAAATAATACATTGTTGAACAATACATCAAAGGGAAAAATTCAATGATGGAGAAAGAGCAAAATGGCTTTGGAAGGGACTAGCCCTCTTCTGTGTAGTGGCATTATTGAATGCAACTGGAGCCTAACCTGAAAGTGTATGAAACATTTATGCCCAGCTTTTCATAGTATTACATAACCTCAGCCTATCACAGAAGTCACACCCCACTTTTGAATCAGCCTCATCATCTTTTCTTAATAAGACATACACAACTTCAGCATGGATTTTGATGTAATGTTTATAAATGTTAAACTCTGGCAAACAAAGCCATCTCAACTGTGCCGATCAAGAATGAAGTCTTCACTGGAGTAAAGGCATTGAGCAAGCTGGTGGATAAGAAGCTAATTTAGGAAATAGTTGTAATGAAACAAAAGTTCACAGGTCAAGGCTGTTCAGTCATCTGGGAGGCCGTTGAGACACAACACAATTTCATTTCAAACAGCATAGAGTTGTACTTGCACATGTCTGTGTGGGGTGGCATGGGGTATAAGTGCAATAAATTGGAAAAAAAAAGTGTAGCTTATTTGCTTCATTTTTTCAATCTGGAAGAGTCCAAATTTTGTTTAATAAAAAATTAGTCCCTTCTGAAACTTTGATGTTAAATAAACAAAGTCCAGTACCTTTGTTTCTATACTGAAACCAGTGTTTCTATAAAGGCGAACAATATAGTGCAAATGATTTTGGCCCATTTCAGATCTGTTTTAGGATAGTGATTTTCCCAGGATTTTCAAGGTATATGAAATTAGTTTTTTTCTAAGTTAAAAAAAAGAAGAATATAAAAGCTTTTTTGAACAAGTTCATAGAACTCTTCCCCCTGCAAAGCCACTTTTAAAGCATGCTTTAGAATTAATCCAAAATGAGTGAGGCTTGCCAGATCTATTGACCACTAACAGTCATTAAAGATCCCATGCCACTCTTTGTAATAGCAGAGGTATTAACCCTGGAGTTCTGGCCATATTCCAGCTATAGTAATTAAATTCTGCCTACCTTAAATTCCCTACATATTTCCAATTAGGTAAATTATTTTTATCATTTCTCCTTGAAATTACTGCTGGGAAATGTTTCTGGCACAAGTCACCTATACCTTTTCTCTCCTGGATTCTAACCCTGACCCCACTTAAAGGTTTGAAAATTCAAGATGACAGGTCTTTTAAATGGATGTCACCAGGCTTAACCTATAAACACAGGCAATGGGAACATTCCCCATTGAATATAAAACATGGAACAAATAAAACACGGTTTCCTCCTGTACTTTCCTATCCAAGGAAGATTTTTAGAAAAGCAAGTAAATTCAGTAGTAATTTCAAGGATATGTGAATATGGAGGGAAAGCAGAAGTTGATGCTTGTCAACACGGGGCTAGGAAGTGCCAGTGTTGCTTTTTATTCCTCTTCTAGTTTTAAGATCCTACAGCTGGCAATGTGGTGGGAAGAGCAGATGGGATGAATTATATATTTGAAAAGTCTTTGACTTCACATCAAACACCTTGGGTTTCACTTTATGAAATGAGTTCTGCTATTTTTTTCACCTTTTGCTCTTAAGATAAAACTTGAGTACATATATTCACATGGCTGTAGAACAGTGAAAAAACTATGATATGTGGTATAATATTTTAAACCATATGTACCAAACAACAAGGAATTGCTAAGGGAAAAGCATTAGATTATATTAATTCAAGCAATACTGAGGTTAGTTACTTATTGTCCTTTAAATAACATGGTCCTCATTTGGAAGGGGAGAACACCATCCTTTCATCTTTTCTCATTCAGCACCTGTGTAAAACTTGTGCCTAGCTTAGGCACTTAATCATTGCATGGGAAGGCACCAGTACTTATAAGCTACTGCCTATAATTCTATCTACTAAGTTCTGACAGATAATTTCTTGCTAATTGCTAACATTTACATAGAATTTTGAGGTTTTCAAGGTTCTGTTCATGTGTTGTCTTTTGGATCTTCAACCCTGTAAGATTGGTGGCACCGTTTATACCACTTTCCAAGTGAGGAGACTAAGACTGAGAGAAATTAATTGATTTGCCCTGGATCATACAGCTAGGAAATGTTTGAGGTAGGGTTTCAACTCAGGTCTTCCTAACTCCAAGATGAATACCATCCACTGGGCTGTATAACTTATCAGTCATGTAGAATCTGTGGATGCCCTTAATAAAGATAATGCTTGAGGCAGCAATAATTGAGGTTAATGCCTCAAAGAGCTAAAAATTCTTTCACACAGGGGAAGGTAATTGGGAGGTAGAGGGTAGTCTCATGCATGGGACAGCAAGTAGGGAGAGGACAGCGATGGGGCAGAATGAATAGGTGCTATTGTGCAGGAAATGCTGCAGCTTATCCCCAATAAAAATATACTCATCTCTTATAGGGAGCATTATAACTCCTCCAGGGAGATTGGGTTAGGGGAGAGCCTGGCATCACAGCAACTTGACACTGGGTGTTCAGAGGGCATAGTAAACTCAGTGAAGAAACTTCAGTGTGCTGTTCAGTAGTTGACTATGGAAAACAAGTTATCTGCTAGGCATGAACCAGTTTCTGAACTGTTGTAGAGAAGAAGTACTCCTTCCTATAGAGGACCCCCTACTTCAGTGCTATGGAAGAAACTCCCAGTTTACCTCAAGGTAAAAAAAGAACTTCTAGTATTGTTTGGGTGATTAAAAGTCTCCTTCTCTTAATGTGAGCAAGTATATAAAGCTCTGTATTATGATACCTAGCTTCTCTTTTGTTCTGCATACAGATAAGAAAAAAAGTATAGTACTGGTGAAAGTAATAGAATGTAGTTTTGTTGGGTTTTTTTTTGGAGGGGGGAAGGCAGGGCAATTGGGGTCGAGTGACTTTCCCAAGGTCACACAGCTAGTAAGTGTTAAGTGTCTGAGGCTGGATTTGAACTCAGGTCCTCCTGTCTCCAGGGCCAGCGCTCTATTCACTGTACCATTTAGCTGCCCCTAGAATGTAGTTTCTTAATAGCTCATTATATTTCTCTTCTTTTTATTTATTTTTCCATGTCTTGCTCTGTGATATTCAGAAAACATTCAGTAAGTAAAGTACAAATTTTCCAAGGATAGATAACAGTAGTCTATAAATTTAAAAAGAAAACAAAAAGGTTTTATATGTGTGTGTGTATATGTATATATGTATATCATATTTCAAAAAGATAAGTAGTATAACTAGGGTTATTTGGAATCACATGAAAATTTTTAAATTGGAAAGAACTTTAGGGATTGTTTCTTCCCAACTCCCTTATTTAAATGATGAGGAAACTGAGACCCATAAAAATTAAGTGAACAGCCAAATTCAATGACTGAAGCAAGATTAGAAGCCAAGTGTACTGATTCAAAGGTTAGGATACACTGAGGCTTCTATCTGATTTTGTGCCAACTACCACATAAAAGCAGTTGAATAGAATAATCAATTATTATATATTATAACACTATTTGAATCCTTTGGAAATATGTTTGCTAGAAGGGTTAAAGATATGAAAGGGAGAGAAAGATACACACACACACACATACACACACACACACACGGGTGGGTGGGGCTGGCTTCTGCTTGTGATTGTATCTGAGCAATAAAAAAAAAAACTTCTGAGGAAGGAAGTGGTTCACACTACGTCAAATCAGTGTCTAGCTTATTTATATCATTAGAACAGCACAGTTCTGCAGAGCTGTCAATAGATTTTCCAGAGTATTCTTTGTGATTCAATTCTTATATGGAGGAAAAAGATAATATCATTACATCAAAATCTAGCCATTATACCAATTTGTTCGACATGTTTCATTTGCTCTAAGATTTCATTCATGAAATGAAAAGATTATTATCTAATCAGATGAAGTATTCTTAGATAAGTTACATGTCACCTTGAGATACCTTGAATATTGTAGTAATAAAGGCTAGGGTCAGAGTGTGAATGAATGGAGACCACAAATAAACTTTAAGGCAGCATTTCTGTCCAATGCCAGCAATAAAATGACTCCTGGCATCTAGACTTAGGAAAAAAAGTCTTTGAAAAATTTTGTTTTTCACACTCCTATAAACAACTGGGCATCAATCATTATTTTCAAAGTTCTGTTGCAAGTTCAGACCTCCCTCTAGGTTCTTATACACAGGACCATAGATCTAGAAGTTTAAACAACATCAGAGATGATCAGCTTCTATTTCTTTTTTGTCCAGACTAGAAAACTGAGACCCATTAAGGCTAAGAGACTTGCCAAATGTCCTAAGAGCAAGTACCACAACTAACATCTGAACCCAGATCCTGTGACTCAAGAGCCAGCCTGCTTCCTACTATATTATTCAGTTTTAGAATTTCAGTTTGGAATTTCTAATACCTAAGGACTTTTCCATTGTTTCAAGGAGACTTTCTTTCCATGGTTGGCCTAAATATAATTTCATTACTTAATTGTAATATTATTCTTTAATATCTTGAGGAATTAACAAGGTGACTTACCACACCTCACTGAATTCTGACTAAAATGTATGAACTTATTGCTAAAATAAAATTTCTAATCCTCAGGGGAAGTGAATATTCCATCTTAGAAATCATGACAGAGAAGAAGAAATTAAGGAATAGTCCAAACAGTCCAACATAAACACTAGATTTTAGAAGATTCAATTTTAAAAGGATTAGAGTAAGATTTTATGGGAAGTGTCGGTGAAAATTCTACAGGGGAAGTTGACCTAAAAAGATTACGAAACTCTAAATAATAAAATTCTAAAGATATAAAAATAAATTATTGCAACAAAGAATAAAGTGGAAGCTGTGTACATCAGGCCCATAATAAAGCATGGGGAGATGATTGACCACTTCCAATTTAAAATAAAATAATAGGAATGATTTCACTTGAAGACATCTTGTAAGAAGGAAAGCCACAATTTCCTTGACACTGTGGATGTTTAAAATTATTAATGTTTTTCTCTTATATTGAGGCTAAAATTGCCTCCTCCAAGTTCTGCTTTTGATTCTGTCCACTGAAACTAAACTGGACAAGCCCAATTCCTTCTCCTTCAATTGCCTTGAAGAAAGTTATCATTCTCTCTCCACTCTTCCCCATCAGAAGAGTAAGGACAGACAAAATTTGAATACAAGAGTAGCAGGATCCTATAAGAAAAGAGTCACGATGATTAAATTCACAAGAAAAAGTATGTGTGGATGTTTTTAAGTTATATTGAGGATAAGAGGAAAATGGAAGATGGAACAGGGCTACTGATTGGAGTTCAGTGGTCATTGATAAGAGATAAGAGAAAAGATGCATAACCTTGTAAATTTTAATTTGTTTCTGGGTTGTGGCTTCCATAATAATTGTTGAACAAAGAATGGAAGAGAAATGAGTAATAGCACATTAAAACATATATATATATATATATATATATATATATATACATATACATATATGTAAAGAGATAACAAGAAAATATTTAATTGCTCTTGAGTTTAATTCACTAGATCCTGTAAACTATATCACAGAGTAGCACAAGAAGTGGTGCCTCTGTTTCCTGAGCAACAGCTAATGATGATTAAAATATATGGCAAATACGGAGTTCCCACACAAAAAGGAGAGGAACTCCACTGTAAGTATGAGCAGAGACTCCAAGAAAAAAGAAGAAAAAGCTGATTTTCCATAATAAATACCTAGGAAACATGAAAAAAGAAATATAAAATGAAATTAAAACTTTGGAAGAAAAGCTTGGAACAGTTAAGTGGATTAGAAGAGAAAGTATTAAACATTACCTAAGAGATAGACCCCTTACAATTTTAATATAACAAACAAAAATCAGTGAGTTCAATGATATCCTGAAATATCATGATAAAATCAAAACATTGAAAAAATGAAACAAAAAATTATAAGATAGATCATAACAAAAAAATAACCCAATAACTTGGGAAATACCTGAAAAGAATGTGTTTTAAGAAGCATTGGACTCTCTAAAATCCATGAATATAAGGGGAAAAAATGTAAACTGCTCATATCTATTAGAGCACATGGACAATGTGAAAAGATAAAGATTCACAAAGAACCCCCAAAAGGACAAGTCCAAGGAATGTCACATATAGACACACAATGTGTATATAACATGCATGTGTGTGAGCATGTGTGCATATGTACACATAGGTAAGCTATACATATACATATATACGTACATGTATTTGTGTGTATCTATGGCTCCTTAATACTTCAGTACTCTCTCTGTGTGACTCTCTGTCTTTGTCTCTCTCTCTCTCTCTACACATACACATATATTTCAAATCATATATACATACATATATGCATATGCTATATACATAAAATATCTATAATGCACATATATCCTATATGTATGTATACATATTTATATGCACACCTACATAAATATTAAGAGCTACTATGCATGCACATGTGTGTGTATATATGTATGTATGCACATCTATATTATATGTGTGTTCACACACATTTGTGTATATATGCATATACATACGTGTATGTATATTCACACACCTAAACTTATTTTGAACAGCTATGTATATGTGTGCAAACACACATATATACATACATACACATATAAACATATGTATTTCAATATATGTACTTCAATGTATAGATATATATGTATATATACATGCATTTACATGTATGCATATGTATATCCACATACGCACACCTACACATACTATATAAGCATATACTATATGTTTATATAAATTTATACATATGCTATAGGTGTGCATATATGTTCATATAGCTATATAGCTATTGATCTATAGCTATATACACATAGCATTGAAGTATCAAGGAACTACAGACTGGATACAAAAAGACCTGGAAGCTTTTCCAAAAAAGAAAAGCGGATCTTGGAATATAAGGTTCTATAAGGCAAAAGAGAAAGGCATAGAACAACTTAACCTGTAAAACTGAATAAAATACTATGGGGGGAGGCAGGAGTAGAACTTAAATGGAGTAGAGGAATTTCAAGCATATATGATTAAAAGATTGGATCTCCACAGAAATTCATAAATTAACATGAGAATCTAGATAAATTTAGAAAGGTAAATTTGTTTAAGCAATTGGAAGGATATGTATAATTTCTAGTTATTAGGTAAATAAAAAGAAGAATTTACATTTCAGGGATGAGGGAAGGAATATGAACTTCACTTATGTGAAAAAAAGAAGGGTTGGACACGCACACCCAAAAAAAATCATATAGTTTGATAGAAAAATAAACCATATACTACAGCAAAACAAGTGAGGATAGAGAGGAGGTTAAGGAAAAGGCATAATACTGGTGAGATAATAACTGCAGACCAATCTTTCCTAAATCTGAAGAAGGAATCAAAGTGGGGTGCTGGAGACAGAGTAAATAACTAGAAGCCAAAGTGTTGCCTTAAATTGCTTTTTAAGCTAATCGAGACTGACTGAACCAAATATGGTATATGAATGTAATAGAGTAGTACTGTATCATTAAAAAATGAAATAGACAATTTGAGAGAATCCTAGGTAATATGAAATGATATAGAATGAAGTAAATAGAACTGGAGAACAGTCATACAAAAATATTAGTGCTGTAAAGGACCACAACTTTGAAATTCTTAAGGATTCTGATCAATCAATGCAATGAGCAATCAGTTTTAAGAAGAATTATGATGGGGAGTGCTGTCGATACTTAACTCTTGACAAAAAGACTATGTAAATATGAAACAAAGAAATAGTCACTGTAGAGAAATTGTCATTTCTACAAGACTTATTTTGCTAGACTTTACTTATTCATTATGAGGGTTTTATTTTCCTACCTCCCAGACCTTTAAATTATTTAATTGGTAGAGTTTGTTTTGGAGCACTTAAGTTTGTAGTCATGATGCCAGTTCCTTTAGCCTCCCCCAAAAAAAGGATCTTCAGACATTTGTTTTTTTAATTCACAAAAGAGAACAGAAACAAGGACAAAAGGAAGCAAAGCTAAACAGGACAGATTTTGAAAGTAGTAAGATATTATTCACTTTAAAAGATGCAAAAAACCTGAAAAAATTCTTGGCTGAATTATAGAATTTTCATTTTATGTTCTGCAAGTATGCAAATGCACTTTTTGGATTTAAGTTCAGAAGAAATAATTTAATCAATGAAATAGGGAAGAGCAACAGATGTAAAATAATCATTTCATTCTTTAAAAAAAAGGTCTGAAATTTCAATAACTTCATTATGTATAAAGAGGACAACAGCAGTCACAGAGAGTCATAAGGTATAATGTTAGGAGGATGGCCAACCAAAGGGGTGCCTTTTGAGAGCTGTAGGAATTGCTGGATCCAATTTGCATGTATCAATGTAGATAAGGGGAGTGTGTGAGCCCACAGGGAGGATGTATCACATTTAAAAATATGTGAACACATGTATTTATGTGCATGTCTCTTTTAATAGAATGTAACTTCCACAATTGTTAAAATCATGTTTTATTTACTTTATATCTCCCATAGCTCCCAGCACCATACGCCTTATTAGGTAATCAATAGATTTTTTTTTTTATAATTTAATGGATATTGTCTCATACATGTGTGGAATATATTAGTTATTATAAGGGAAAACAGTCTAATATAATTAGGTAGAAACTAATCAGACTGATTTTATTATTGTTCATTCTGCATAACATTTGACAAGCCATTCTGAAACTGCCCAATCAGTAAACCACTCTTCCAACAAAAAAATTTTCGGGTTCCAATTAGGCAATATTTTTTTTTTCAGTTAAAATGAAACGTGCCAATAATTCAGAGTGTAAGATATGCTGTTGACCACACATAATAAGATAGTCTTTGAAAATATGCTTATTATTGAAGGTGATAAACTGTTGTCAAAGTCAGTATATGGTTAATTATGAAACAAAAGGAAAGAAATGGTATTTAATTGAAAATTTGAAGATATGAGTGATTTTGTGCTCTTTAGAATTTTTTTTTAATTGCTAGCACTTAGTACAGTGCCTACTAGTTACTTAATGCACATTTTTTGATTGGCTGACCAAAATTAATTTAATGTTTGTTAAAATGGAATTGTTCTTTTAAAAAAGTATATGCTCTCTTTCTACCTCTACTTGGAGATGGCTATTTCCCTAATACCAGACAGAAAATCCTTCATAAACCGCCCCCCCCACACACACACACACAACCTGAATCTATACACTGTGTTACGCAGAACACATATTCTGTCCTTCTGTTCAAATTCTGACTATCATCTTTTTCTTATCTGCACCCTACCTCGCAGGTTTGGTCCTTTGGCTTATCAACCCCTTGTATCAAATCACTTTCTGATGATGACACATCTTGGGCTCTGCATAAACAATTCAATTCTTATATATTTTGTGTAAGTGAAAAAAAAAATTCTGATCTTAGCCATACTCAATCCCTAACTGAGGAATTCTTAGACTTACTTACTGTAGGCCCTCTTTCATAGCAAATGACATATATTCTTCATAGCTCCAGTCTTAAATGGAACAATACATTTGGGTCTTAAGTTACATAATTTCCTGAATTACTCACATATATACACACATACATTTTGCATCCATCTATTAAAATAAATTCTTGATTTGATTGAGTAAAAAGGCTTACAAGAAATGCGCTCCTTTGTTCACATGTATTTTAATTATACTTTCTTTATCCTCTTGATTTTCTCATTCTCTGACAACTTATATACATTTTAACATCTTACAATATAATTATACCTTTCTTAATCTTTCTCTCCATTTGCTTATCTGTTTCTTGTAAAACTGCCACACCTACTGATTCTGGAGAGCAAAGAGTCTTCATTAGATATTTCACCTCATGTCATGTACCTTTAAAAAGTAACAGCAGGAATGTTGGAAATAACAGAGCAGATGCACAATTCAGGACTTCCTACCTTTAACCTCTTACTGGGATAGAAAATCCCATCATCGCTTTCTCAATGGATAACAAGCAAAAAAGGGAATACCAGTAATAAATTAATGCCATTCATTAGTTGAGCTGAGCCAAAAAATAGGCATAAGACAACCCAGCTTCAAATGAATAACTGAAACTGACTTCTGACAATTTGCTTGTAACTGGCAGATATGTAGGAAGAAGGTAGAGGAGACAGATCACCAATGAAACAGTATTTTTCCTCAGAGGGTAAGTGAAATACAGAAATGCTTCAGGAATAGTTATTGCCTTTCCATTAAAAATTGGTTATCATCTCACAGGAATGGTTTAACAATAGCCCTACATCAATTTACTTTCCAAATAATAGATTTCAATAGACAGTGAATAAACAAAGGAGAGCTATGAATTAAATATTTTGTCTCCCCAACTCGATTTTACTAACATCCCTAAAGATTAAACAGATTTTCTTTAGCCCTAGATATGAAGATCAATGCTACTTGATAACTAGTTTATACTATCTTCCTGGGAGCTACAGTCCCAGAGACTCACCTAAATGTGACATTATAGTTTATTTCTGAAAAACCTGTCAGTGAAGTGAGCTACTTTTCTATATAATAATGTTCCCAACTAAAAAGTTGGCCCCTGAACAATATTCCCATGACCTTGGAACTTAAGATATCTCTAGTTGGTAAAAAATGGCTCCTTGATTAACTTGGTGATCATAAATTCCTTTACAAATATTCAGTTTAGATATAGAGAAATAGAAGAGTTCTTTGTGATTTTGTTGCACAAAATCTTTGGAATATGGTAAGAAAAATTAAACTGAGGAAAAATTATGAGAGGATTCTTTTTAAACATGTGAATATAGCATTTGTGACCAGTGAAAAACTTGAAAACTGCTTGGTAATTTTATTTTGGGACAAAATAATATCTCCTTTTGTTTGTAATATGACAATATAGTAGGAAGAACATGTAGGTGGGATTCAGAGAACTTGGATTTTAGACTTCCTCTGCAATTAAATAATTACTTATACAGTACTTGAATATTCTATTTAGCCATTCTGGGACACACTTTCTCAGATTAAGGTAATAGCCTAGATAAGCTCTAAGGTCTCTACCATCTTTGACATTTTATGAGTGTCCCATTTACTTGCACCATCAGCAAATATGGCTAATATAATTGTAGCGAGTTCATAATTGAGATCACTGAAGGCCAAGATCCTTAATTACCTTCAGACTTCAACACCCCATCTCTCTAATATGCAAGGACTGACATTCCTAATTGTCTTCATAAATTATATTAATCACAACTAAAAAAGTGATCTGAAGCAGTTTTTAATTATATTTAGACTAGTTACCAATACTTGACTACACAAACACTTAAAGCATTTTATGCCAATTTTTTTTTTGAAAATTGCCATAACATTGTAATACCAAGGAAAGGCAACTTCCAAGGTTTGGAATACCAGGATAGCAAACTCCATTTATTCAGTGACAGATTAAGGCAAAACATTCACATAACAGAGAAAATCAAAATAGAATGTAACTCATTCATTTAACGAGCAAGTTCTCCATTCAATCCAAGTACTACTCCACCCCTGGCAGTACATTCATTTAGTCAGTCAAAGACTCTCTTTTCAAATGGAGATTAGTTTCCAATTATAAACAAAGTACATTCATTTGGTCAAAGAGCACAAAAAGTCAAAAGTTTCTCACCCTGGATCACAACTGAATTATAGTACCATACATTAATGCCAAGCACTTTCTCAAAAGGGGCAGGAAAGCACAAAAAGGCTATCTTCCCTTAAGCTACAAGATTAAGAATCATCACAGCATTGAAAACCCAAAGAAAGGTCCTTCCTTCACCTTGACAAGAGGCAGGTTCTCAGCAATCTCTGTTCCTGGGGAGACAAAGCTGAACAAAGCCACAATATACATTGCCAGTCTCCTCACTGATTGACTCTCTGCCTGCAGAATAGTCCCAGAACCCCTGAAAACATCAGCAAGACTCTCTTCCAGGATTTCTGTAAAGACACAACAAAAAAATCCTCCTTCAGGGTTTCTGAACCAACAACAAGGTTCCAAGACCTCTGCAACAGCAGCACTGTGCTTCACCATCAGATGAATCTGGCAAAACAACATCAAAACAGACAGAGAGGATACCTGCATCATAGCCATGCCTCATCAGTTCTCAGCAGCTCTGGGTGGCAGTTCTCAAAAGTCCTGGGCAGCTCCAACTGGCCCTCAGCAGACTTTCTCTCAGCAACTCTTGCCCCTGCAATTCTCTTCCCTCTCTGCCTCCACAATACTGCTCCCCATAATTCCTTCTGGCCTCCTCTGCTTGGGCCTTCTCTCTGCTTAGGTTTTTCTCTGCTTGGGCTTCTCTCTAAAATCCACAGCACCAGCTGCTCCCAGTTCAGCCCTCTGTGTGCACATCAACAAGTCCATCCCACAAGTGGGATTCACAGGCTCTGAGTTTTAACACTCAACCCAAAAACCAAGCCAATACAGGGGGAACATTAAATTCTATTACCATTGAAAACATAAACTATGTTCACTATTTTATAATTACTTTGATACTTTAATAGATGCATGATCTCATCTAGGTGGGTTTTCATTCATATGATATTTATTCACATTTTTTTCCTATAAGTCCTCTACAGCATCTAACTGCTACAGTGGAGAAATTTATGTCATTCTTTTAATATCTATTGTCTATTTATGGTCATTTTCTTACCAGATTACCAAGCCATTATTATTCTAGTTATGTCTCTTTTTTTTTTTGCTCTTCTTGCACAAAGGTCATTGATATTATACTCTAGTTTTACCTACACCATAACGATCTACTGCCTTTTTATTTGTTTAACAACCATATTACAAAACAAACAAAACAATATATGCTTTGCCTAAAACGATGTAAGATCAATATAATAATAATAACAAGAACAACAACACCTTAAGTATACATACACATCTGAAAAAGGATCATGGAAGAAAAGGTATGTAATAGAATATCTGGGTAAAAGGATATGAACAATTTATTAATTTTTGTGGTTTAATTCAATTTATTTTTAATAAATAATGAATCAATTCAGAGTTCAACGAACACAGAATTAACTAATCTTTTTCTATCTTTTAGCTTCTTTGCTAATTTGAGGAATGACAAATGATATATGCATATAGGTATGCATATATGTGTATACATATTTACACATACATATAATTTCAAAACAGTAATTTTGAACATATTTAGGTTATAAATAGATACCTTTGTGGATTTATTTTTTTAAATGCTAATATAACTTGACCAATTATCTATTAAGAATTAGTTATGGTTTTTGTTAATTCTATTTTTGAAATGTCTCATCTTAACAAAGTTATTTGTAGCTTGACAAGTCATGTGATTTTAGTGTTTTTTTCAAATTATTGTAATGTTTGGATTTTTCTAAGTATTTAATAATCCTTGATTTCATGAAATGTAACAGGGAACTTTGAAGAAAAATTTATTTATATAAAGACAGATTGAATGAAGCATCTCTCTCTGTTTTATATATGTAGTCACTTCTGCCTAATCCTAGTCAGGGTTATTTCTATTATTTACATTTATACACTGCAAAACAACCAGGAAGGGAATTCTTTATCAATATATGTTGTAGAAAATACAGTTGTTGGGTTGTTTCTGAGATAGCTAACTCAATTTTCTATAAAAAGTATTGCTCTTTTCTAGCTCAGTGAAGATACTACTAAGCAAATCTATGATGTTCCTTGTAGAGCTGGCCCATTTTGTAGGGATGTTATTAAGCCATAACACCTTTTATTTTTCAGTCATTTCAATCATGTATGACTCTTTTTGGCCCCATTTAGGGTTTTCTTGCTAAAGATACTAGAGCAGTTTGCCCTTTACTTCTCCAGCTCATTTTACATATGGGGAAACTTAACCCTATTAAGTGGCTTGCCTAGGGTCACACAGCTAGCAAATGTCTAAGACTGCAATTATAATTAGATCTTGTTGACTTTAGGCCTACACTCTGTCCACTCTACCATGTAACTGCCCTTGGCTTAATACTACTATTATTTTTAAATTCTTTCTTACTTAGCTTTCCTATCATTTTAATACAATTATTTTTACTACTACATGGTAAATGTTCTTAATTCTGTTTTCTCCATTCTATATCAAGAAGTTGTAATGCCATGCACCAGCAGATTCCCAAAGGAATGCTACTGTGAACAGCCTTTAGAGTTCAGATTACAAAATATAGTGAACACTCTGTTTATTCCATTACAAATCAAGGCAAACATTCAAAACATTA
>CM053582.1:278338316-278359147 GCA_028627135.1 Pseudochirops cupreus | reverse complement strand
GGGTCCAGAGGGCTGTGACATTCTCCAAGCCAGGAGAAGGCTATATATACGCCCTGATGTGAGGTTTTGGTTTGGGGCTCACTTTGAGAAGAGTTGTGTGATTTGGCCAGACGAGACTCTGGGCAGCCGTTGAGCCCCCCGACTGTGAAAAACCCAGATGTTGGTGCTTCCCTCTCTGGTAACTGAATAGGTAACTGATGTAAAAATGGTCAGACGCTGGAAGCCGTCTGCTGATCTATTTTTCTGTTTGTTTGTAACTTCTGTTTGTATTCTCTGAAGTTCAGGGTGCTGACTTTTCCCCCTGAACTAGTTAAATGATATACTTGATTAAAGTAAGATTGTTAACCCATTTTGAGTTGCTTTCCTTTAGAAAAGCAGATCTAAGAACCTGTGCTAGCAGCCACCCTGGGTGTGCTGGGGTGCCTGCTGATACACCTAGCTTTTAGTCCTTCCTCTAACATACTATTTATGTGACTTTGAGTAAGTCTCTTAATTTTTCATTACTCTCTCCCCCTCTGCAACTCCTTAGAACTATGTTTTATGAATGAAAGTTTGATCAGTATTTTCAGACAGGTTTTCAATACCTGAAATTCCCTAAATTTATTAAATAATGGGACCAGGTCTTTCTAAAGAGAGAGACAGAGTGACAGAGAGAATGAGAAAAAGGGAAAAATGCATGTTATTTGTACATGATGATCAAGCTAAAAACTTTTATGAAACAATGAGAGCAACAATTAGACAAATTCAGCTTTTATTTTTTTTTCACATTTACTGTGTCTCTTACTTTTATTTAAATTTTATTTCTTGCTGTTCTCACACTTCGCTATTACCTCTACTCTTGCTGTTTCTTTTCCTGTGTATAATTTTTCACTTAATGGTTTCAGTGTCCATTTCTGACCTACAAAAGCAAAGTAAAAACTAGTTCTGTTTCATGAGAAAACAAGGTACATAACTCATCCTTTCCTTTTTTTTTTGAAAGGCTTAGAAATTCAGCTCTATTAACTCTTATGTCCCCAGGATTTTCAATCCTAGATTGGATTGATGGTTTGTATGTTTTGACAACACTTTTATCTCATGTAGTCCCATAGATCTAAATTTACATGCCCTTTAAAATACGAACAAATGTATAATAACTGGAAAGCAAAACTGAAGGAAAATTACATTACTTCTGGATTTTATTGCTGTTCTCTAGGTCTTACATTTATTTTATGTTACTTTGTACAATTGTTTGCTTTTTAATGCCCTCCATAACATAATCCTTTCTTACATTCTGTGTCTCCTTCCTCCTGGCTCACCTCCTTCCTTTTCCTCCCACAAGTCACTTCATTTCCAAATGTGGGGCATTTTCACTAGTTTTCCCCCATGTCTATAATTTTCTCCCTTCTCATCTCACTTTCCTGGCTTTCCAAACTTCTTTTGAATTGCAGCTAAAATTTCACCTTCTACAAGATGATGCTCCTTATAAGATTCTATGACTTTTCCTCTATTGATTATCTCCATTTTCACCTTTGTGTTATTCCTTTGTATATAGTTGTTTTCATGTTGTCTCCCTCATTAGAATTTGAGAGTTAGGACTTTTTTTTCTTTATTTGAAGCTCAAGAATTTATACAATGCCTGTCCCAGTGCACGTGCTTTTTGAATGACTAAAATTAGAACAAGTAGCAGAGAATCCATCCATAGTTTGTTGCTTCTCAACTTCAGAGGCTACAATGAGTACACAATAATCTGCAAACAAAAAATCATTTACCAACGCTCCTTCTCTTTTAGTCTTGCCTTGAATTTACAATCAGTGTAGTAGCTGAACTTAATGCTGTTTTCCTCCACAGTGAAGGTGTTTGTCAACATGACTGGAAAACATCTTACTAAAAAGTATGGAAGCAAACACACAGCCTCATTTCACTCCATTGGCAACTAGGAAAAGACAAGAGCCTTGTCCATTATCCAGAATCTCCTGGGAAATAATGCTGTAATGAAATTGACCTACAATACTGATGAACTTCTCCAGGCAACCAAATTTTTACATAATTTTCCATAAGCCCTCATGAATGACAGTACCAAAGGCCTTGGACCGATCTACAAATACACAGATCTCAATTCTTGGCATTTCTTCTGGAGTTGTCTAGGAGCAACACTATGTCAACCATTTCTGAAGTCACATTGGCTCTCAGGTAAATGACCGTACTGTAGATGATGAATCAGCCTATTAAGGAGAACTTCAGCAAGAATCTTGCCAGCAGTGAATAAGAGGGAGACATACCACCCACCCATGATAGTCACAGGACAGTCTGTTTCTTTTACCTTTATAGATATGGACAGTGGAGGTGTTCTTGAACTCCTGGGGCATAATCTCCTCTTAACCTATAACCCAGAAAATCTAAAGTCAGTTTTTTTTCTAATGCAAGGGACACCTCTTTCCCCTCCCCACCCCCATACACACCTTGTAAATATCAGCTGGAATAGAATTAGCACCAGGTCCTTTGTCACCTGAAAGGATTCTAATGGCATTCAAAATTACTTCTTCAGTTAGAACTTTAGCTAGGGATGTATTGACTTCAAACTGAGGTATACAGAAAGGTTCAAATGCCAAATGTATGCTTGCCAAATAGACTGTTTTATGGAGAACTCACAGAGGGTAAGTGCTTACATGGTGGTCAGAAAAAGTGATACAAGGATCATCTCATGATTTCTGTTAAAAACTTTGCAAATGATTGTGTGATTGTAATGGTAATGGAATTTAAAGATCCCTCTCTATTGGCTTGGTTTTCAGGTTGAGTGTAATGTTATGGGAATCTGAATATCTTCCCTGCCCCTAGGCTCTTTGATAGGATTGAGTGACTCTGAGAACCTTCCCTGATTTGAAAATGTACTCTGTACCCTAATAGGCTGAATGTGGTCACATGGAGACTGTGGAGGGAAGCTTGTTCTTCAGGAACACTTGCACCTTATTGCTTTGTGATTGGGCAGTTGGTCAAGAAGGTTGTGACATTCTCTGATCCAGAAGAAGTCTATATATACCCTGATGTGAGTTTTTCCTTTGGGGCTCACTTTGGAAAGAGTTGTGTGATTTGGCCAGATGGACTCTGGGCAGCCATTGAGACCCCCGGCTTTGAAAACCCAGATGTTGGTGCTTCCCTCTCTGGTAACTGACTAGGTAACTGATGTAATGGTCAGACAGCTGGAAGCCCATCTGCTGATCTGTTTCTCTGACTGCTTGTAACTTCTTCTCATAACTTCTTTTTGTATTCTCTGAAGTTCCAGGTGTTGATTTTTCCCCCTGAAATAAGTAAATGATATATGTTTGATTGATTGAAGTAAGATTGTTAACCCCTTTTGAGTTGCTTACCTTTAGAAAAGCAGATCTAAGAATCTGTGCTAGCAGCCATCCTGGGTATGCTAATGTGCTTGCTGATACAGTGATATAGGAGACACTGGCACAGGACCACACAGTATGATGCGCCCTCATCAGAGAAAATGCTGTGCTCACTGAGCAAAGCAGAATTGAAGTAGCTTAAAAGAAACATGAAATGTGCAGGCTTAGAGCATCTACCCCAAATGTTCATATGGCTCGTTTGTGCTGGTAGAGCATTCTGAGCTCATGTTGGTCTGATCGGCCACAATCCAGCACACTTCTCTCTAACATAGTGATGTCGTTTTGGTCCTTTTACAGAAGGAAGGACAACAACTAATCAACCAACCAAGCAGCTTTTTGAATGATTATTTTATCTACATAAATGTAGAATGTAATCTAAGAGCAGGGCATTATTTGCTTCTTTTTCTGTCTTTGTTTATATAGTGTTTTGTAAAAAGTAGGTGGTTAATAAGTATTTTAATAAAATTGCTGAGTATTCATCTAATTGTTATAGAGGAAATATATGAATGACATTATTTTTGAATCCTTTTATTTTAATGATAATATTTGTTTTATTAAAATACTTTTATTTTGATATAACCAAATTCTTTAGTTTTATTTTTAAGAATTTATTCTATTTCCTTGACAGGCTAAAAAAAAAATTCTCCTCTCTATTGGTAAGAAAAATCACCTGTTCTTTCCACTTGTGGCTTTTGGACAATGTTTAAAATTTATATTTAAAGTGTTAACTGATTGGAATTTGTTGTGATGGTGTGATTTAAGGAATGTATCCACAAACATTCTTTTTTCACACATTAATTAATGGCTAACACAGAGAAAGCACTAGACTTGTTGAGGGAAAAAAAACTGTAGAAGATGAGGTTTATAAACCTCATTTATTGCCTTTTACATACATTGGGTTCTATTTTTCTATTTTTGAGTTATTTCTCTGTTTTACTTTCAATCCCAGAATTTATTTTTAAATTTTACAATTTTTTAAAGATTTTATAATGTCAGTGTACCTTTGTCAATTTTCTTTTCATAGTTCTTAAAATTGTTGCTCTACTATTTTTTTCATTTTTTTTAATCTAAGTAAAACTAGTATCTTGCTTTTCTTTAAGTTCTATTTCTTACTGTTCTCATACTTTGCCATCACCTCTACCATTTCTCTTTTCACATGTAAAATCCATTACAATGTTTTCAGTGCCCATTTCTCACCTGCAGAAGCAAAGCAAAAAGCTATTCCATTACAAGTGTACTAACTAGAGTCAGAAGACCTGAGTTCATATCCTGTCTTTAATAATTACCTGTACAACTACCCTGAACCTCACTGTTTTTCTCTGCAAAATGAAGGAAGGTGTTGTTTTGAGAGTCCAATACAGCTCTAAATTTATGATTTTATCATTTTATATAATTCTATGAAATAACCTGTTTTTAAATTTTGATGGCATTCTATTAAATTTGTCATTTTCAAGGATATTTGCTACTTTTATTATGTTTGTTCTACTTAATAATAAACATAAGATAGCTCAATTTGCTCAGTCCTTCTTAATTTCTATTGGGGCACAAATGTTCTGCCCACACAGAGCTTTGGAAATGAAGGTTTTTGAGGAATGTATGCTGTGATCGTCAGAGGTACTTTACAGAGGATTTAAAGGAACTGATGAGTAAGACTGAGAGAACCCTATGACTGCATTTGTGAGACTAAAAACTGAGCATTTGTTACTCAGATGGGAAAACAACCCAGATCTGCCCACTATCACAGATACAGAGATACTGATTAAATGTATAGCTAAGATGATAATGATAGTTAGAATAAGGGTAAAGTAATTTAGTGTGAATTATTAAATGATACTGTCACATTTAACATGAAGTAAATTTTAATTAATATGGCTCTTATGAGCTAGCTGAGGATTTTATTGGGCCATTGCATTCTTAGTGTGTACTTGCCTAATTGTTATGTATGGATGTGATATGCTGTTGCATACCATGTTACTAAATAGCTGCAAATTTTAATAAAATGAATAAAATGATATTGTAAATAAAAAAATGTTAAAATTAAAAGGAATAATACTTCAAGTGGAAACACTGCCAGTGAAAAAAAGAAGGGACTAGTTATTACATTAGACATGACCATCTAAAGATCTAAAACAGAAAGATATATTGAAAGGCCTGAATAAATGATGTGGAATATTTTAAAACATGTTGATAAATAAATGAAAAAGACAAAGTTGCATCAGCTTTTTAATATTTGCAAACTATTTGGAATATAAAGATTGTAAAGACAGAGATAGAGCATCTTTTGGCTGCATAGATTGACTTGCGATCAAAATGCATTCCTTTTAACATAGCAGACATTCAGACAGAAGTATCACGTTTATTTAAGTCAGTGAAATTGCAAGCATTGGATAGTTCAATCACTTTAAAAATCTAATTCAATTGCATAATGCTAAAATTACCAGAGATATCTATTGAAAATGGGGCCAAAGCTGCTAAATATCCCAAAGACAATAATTAGAGAAGGTGGATATATTCATCTAGAAAATTTTAATAGTAATAAGAATGCCTTCCAGAACCCACATGTCTAAGAAAGGGGAAAAAACAACAACAACAAAAAACCAACAACCAAAAAACCCCAAACTGTGGCTCTCCTAAAATTTTTATTAGAATTCGTGCTGAAAGAGATTTTATTTAATTTTTTTTTATTGAGGGGGGGAGGTTAAATGCATTTTACGTTCGACAACCTACATGACATGTTTTTAAAAGCAATGCTTCCACTCCAAATAAATCAAAGTCAAAAATAAATGGTTAAAGCTCAAGATTACATCAGTCCAAGTTTGTCCAAGTGCTGGTGTTGTGTAGATGACAAAAAGCAGCAGCCAGTTATGATGACAAGTGATTCAAAGTAATCAGCTGAATTTGTTAACATTTCTCCATTTCCAAACTATCCTTAAAGAAAGTCATATATGGAGTCACACCATCCTCACGGAAGTCCAAGAGAGCCACCATGCCATCTGAATTCATGTTTTTGTCTATGAAGAACTGATAGTTTTTAAAATTAGCGAGGATATGTTTGATCTGTTCTGCAGCTCCCATCATAAAAGGTTTTACTCTATCTGGCTTGTGTTCTTCAAGTCTGCCTTTGACTGATTTCATATAGTCTTTGATGTACTTTTTGAAGGATTCTTTTGTGAAACTAGTTTCTTGCAGATGATGGTTTATTGCTATGTCAACTCCAGTGATTACAGTGGCATCTGTTCCTTCACCCTCAGGACCTTCAGTAGAGGCATTTCCACCGATGAGCGAATCATCAGTGGTACCCTTTGTCCTACTGACCATCTTCCCCTCCACCTCCAGGCACAGCCTGTTTTCGATCTCCCGGATCTTGTAAATGTTGGAGAACATCTCATCATGGCTGTTGAGGTCCCAGTAGATGATCATGGGGGCGAATGGACAGAAGCAGCGGCAGAGGCGCTAGTGCTGCGGGGCCAGAGCTGGGTGTGAGAGCGATGTAGCTGGAGCAGCGCTTGGGGAGGGGGGGGGCGGGGAGGGGCGAGCGGGCCTGAAAGAGATTTTAAATTGAAAGTAATAAGTGTTTATTGCTCTAGAAATCAGAGGGTTATAATCACCATTTTGGAAGCCAATTTTTTTTTAATGGGTAATTAAAGTCATTTATAAAGATTTATTTTCCGGTTACTTTACTCCAGCTATTGAAAAATATTCCAAGGACAACAATATCATGTTAACATCTGTGATTTTAGACAATGCTCCATGTCACCTAGTTATAGATGGTTAATTGTCTGAAAATGGACGAATGGAAATTCTCTGAAATGTAGATAGCCTAGATAAAGCTCTTTGTACCTAATATCATATACGTGATTATTTAATGAAAGAAAAGATAATTCAGTTCATTCTACAAAGTATTTTCACAGTATTTCCATCATATTGTCCATATAAAATTATCTCCAAAATTATATTCAGCATTTTTACTTTTTATTGTTCTTTCACTAGCTACTCTATTACTTTGCAATAAATGAACCAAAATGAATCAAAATCTTATCATTTGCTAGTCTGTCAATAGAAAGATAAAAACATAGGATTTTTTGTGTTTTTTTTTTAAGTTTTCATTGAATATTTCCATTGGGCTGGAACCAATTACTGTGTTTTACTTATATCTTCAGATAATGAAAATTCAAATAATGCTAAAACAACTCAGGACTCATTATTTGCACTAATTGTGAGCATGGACAACTTTCTAAGGCTATAAATTTTAATCACTGATTCATATTAGCAGAACAAACTTTCCCTCTAGAAGTTCCCCATAAAATGATACAAAATATCCAGGTAACATTGTTTTATATTTTAAAAACTGACGGCTGATGTTTTCACTATTGGAAGAAATATTTACATTTACTGAAGAAATATTTATATTTATTGGACCATAGTTCAAAACAGAAGTATTCATTATTTTAAGTTTATTTTATATATTATATGTTTATGTATTATTTTATTTTGTTTATATTTTGCTCTTTTTTTTGTTCAATTCAGGGCTAAAAATCTTATTTAAATTTTATAAAAATTGGTAGACCAATGTGTGTTTCTGTTTTAATGTAAGTATATAGTGTAGAAATTACTTTTTTAAAGTTTGATAGGGAAGCAAACAGCCAAGATGTCACAATGGTGGGCTCAAATGAGTCTAAAAGTACTCCAAAAAAGATCAAATATTAGAGAAAAAGCCACAGGAGGCTCACGTTTCCAGAAATCACAAATGTAGCACCTGATCAAGTGAACAGGAGGGGAATTATGAAACAAGTGTTGTCCTGAATCATAATCATACACCTGGAACAGAAAAGTCTTCAATTCAGTTTCTCAGATCATTCAGAGTGTTAGGGATCTCAATCTTATCCCTAGACACAAACATAATCAATGTGTTGCTTTAACCCCAGATGGAGAGTCTAGGAGTGAACATCTAAGAAGAGAAGAAGACTCTGCCAATGTTTTTTGTTTGTTTGTTTGTTTGTTTGTTTTTATGACTCCAGTGACTGGCCACCAGAAAGGACAAGTCAGAACTATAGAAATCAACATCCTTACCAGAAGTAAACAAGGTCTAGCCCTAACAAAAAGTCCCAATTAGAGAAGTAAGTCTGGAAGAATGAGTAACTAAAAAAAGATAAGAAGCTATTGATATTTAAAGGATGCCCAAGATATAAACCTTAAACAAAAATTTCAAAATATTTGCAGAGAAAGACTAAAAGAAATAATTTATTCACAAAAATTTAAATTATTCTTATTTCATTAAATATTTCCTAATTACATGCAAATTGTTAACACTTTTTTGGGTAAATTTTTTGTTCCAAAGTCTTTCCCTTTCTCCTGCACATCCTCCTTTTTTAAGAAAGCAAGCAATTTGATATTAACTATACATGTGATGTTGCAAAAGAAGACATAAATAAAATAATAAAAATGATGAAAGGAAAAAAAAGTATACTTTGATCTGCATTCAAAGTTCATTCTCTCTCTCACAGACACATACACACAGACACACACAGAGACACAGACACACAGACACACACACATACCGCATATTTCATCATCAATCTTTTGGTATTCTCTTAGATCATTGTCTTGGTTGGAGTAACTAAGTTTTTATCACTTGATCATACTTACAATATTGCTGTTACTGTGTAATGTTCTCCTGTTTCTGCTCACTTCACTTTGCATCTGTTTATATAAGTCTTCTCAGGTTTTTCTAAAACCATCATACTCATTATTTCTTATACCAAAATAGTATTCCATCACAACCATATAGCACCACTTGTTCAGCTATTCCCCAATTCATAGGCTTCTCCTCAATTTCTGTTTCTTTGTCACCACAAAAAAATAGCTGTGATATATATATATATATATATATATATATATATATATATATATATATATATATATATATACACATACACACACATACATACATACATATATATGTGTATATTCATATGTGTATGTGTGTGTGTGTGTATGTATTACAAATATATCATCTCTCCCTCCCTCCCCCCTTTATCTCTTTGGAATACAGACATAGTAGTGGTGTTGATGGGTCAAAGCATAGGTACAGTTTGGTAGCCCTTTGGGAATAGTTTCAAATTATTCTCTGGAATGGTTGAACTAGTTCAAAACTTCACCAACATTTCACTGGTGTCCCAATTTTTCCACATTCCCTTTTTCTCCCCAGTATTTGTCATTTTTCTTTTTCTCATGTTTGTCAATATGGTAAGTGTGAGCTGATATCTCAGAGTTGTTTTAATTTGCATTTCTCCAATTGGTAGTAATTTAGACCATTCTTTTATGTGACTATTGATAGCTTTAACTTATGAAAATTGTTCATATTATTTGACTATTAACTGGGGAATGGTTCTTCTATTTTTTTAAATTTACGCAATAAAACAAGAATTTCCATAATATAGTAAAATACAAACATGATTGTACATGAAACTGCAAGTCCACTATGCCCAACTTGATGTTCCATTCAAAGATACAACAAAATTATTATACAAATTTCTTTTTTTTTTCTTCTGCTCCCCTCCCTAGAGATGGCTACTATTAGACACAAATAGGTATACATATGTAAAATTATTCTATACAGACTTCTAATTGTCACTTCTTTCTCTGGATGTACATAGTATCTTTCTTCATATTTCCTTTATAGTTTTTCCCCATAACATAGTAAAATAACATGTTTCTATTTAACAGTTCTTTGGATACAAATGGTGTATTTCTTCATGTCCTTTATAACTAATTTGGGCATTTATAATATCAATATAATTTATTTGCTCAAAGTCATTCTTAAAACAATATTGCTTTTACTGTATATGATGTTCTAGTGGTTCTGCTCTTTTCATTCCTTGTTATTTCATGCAAGAATTTCCATGCTTTTCTAAAATCATTGAGCTCATCATTTCATATAGCAGTGTAGCATTCTATCACAACCATATACCACAACCTGCTCAGACATTCCCCAAGTGATGAGCATTCCTGCAACTTCCAGTTCTTTGCTACCACAAAATGAGAAGTTATGAACATTTTACAAAATTTAGGTTCTTTTCCTTTTTGCCTAATCATCTTTGGATCAAGTAGAGGTATCTTTACAAATTGAATCAGTTTTCTGAGAGATGATTCCTTTATCAGAGAAAATTGCTGTAACTCCACCCCATCGTCAGTTTTCTGTTTTCTTTTTAACAAAGATCATTAGGGAAAATGGAAAAGAACCTGAATTTTATAAAATGTTCATAACTTCTCATTTTGTGGTAACTAACCAGTTGTATGACCCCACACAAGTCACTTATCCTCTGTCTGCCTCAGTTTTCTCAACTATAAAATGGGGATTATAGTAGCATTTACCTCCGACAGGAATTATGAGGGTAAAATGAGGTGTTTATAAAATGTTTCAAGATTCTTAAATTGCTATATAAATGCAAAGTAGCAGCAGAATCACCAATAGTTAGGGACTGATAGGAATAGGACCTGTTATTTTATTAGGACAAGGAGCTCCTAAGTGAGAGAAGTCCCTCCACCAATAGATCATAGATCATCATCATTACAATTTGTAGTTTTAGAAGAGTTTCTCATCTAGATAGAGAGAGAGAGAGATAGACAGATCTAGATAGATATAAATGTAGATAGATATATAGATATAGATATGTAAATAAAACCAGGGTCATAAACTAAGCAGACGTTAAAAGGGAGACATGAAACTAGGTTTCAAAGTCATGTGTAGTTGTACCTTTATCCACTATGCTACACTGTGATTCCTTTTGTTTACAAATTGAATGTGAAATTCTCATAAATATTATGAAAAATTTGAGTATTCTAACTAGAAGTCTTGTTAAAATACAGAAATTCCTTTTGTATTTTAATTGTATGTTATATAGGAATATGTTATTATTTAAATGCCTTATAATATAATTTACACCTAATAGATATTTATATCTCATGTAATTTTATAACAAAATATATCTGGAAAATAACTAAATTGTTTCCAATATTAAAAATATGCATCATTTTCTTTTCTAACTGTTTTTGTCATGGGCAAATTTTTGTGATGATGCATCTTTAACTTTTTAATATATTTTTCTCTCAACAACAGAGCATTTTGGAGAGGAAAATTAGGAAGAATGATGTTCTGCAACCCAACCACGTATACAGTATTCATATTCAGTTTAATATGAATGAAAAAGAAGAATTTATAAACATTAAAATTTGAAATTGAAATACTTATGCCTATTATTTAATTGTTGCTACTTGATGAGTATAGCTAAGGAGGTATATGGGGGGAAACATATAAGCTGTCAATAAAGAGTATTAAGTGTTATTCTTGTAGAGCTCTTACTACTCATTCAAACCTAAGAGAACGGTGGTATTTCATACTCTGATAGCTCACAGGTTCCAGTTAATATTTGAAGGAAAAATAGAATTTTACTTCAAGAATGTACGTATGTGTTATAGAAAAGTAAGCAGAAAAGCATATATGACTTGTTGCTAACTTCTAAGAAAAAAAGTTTGCAGTTTATTACAGTCCTTGAGGTAGAAGAAATTAGGAGCACTATGAATGAGTACTGGGAATGAAAAGTTGGAAATTAATAATACTCAACTTTGAACCCTATAGATAAAAGAAGAGAACTACTGGAGTATGTCGCTGGGTGTCTGTTGTTTTGAGTTGTCACAAGTTTCATGCAAACTCTTAATCGCCTTCCCTGCCACACCCCAAAGAAAGAAAAACCTGAAATAATGATTTTCTATAAAAGAAGCATAGATATATTTGTATATTTTAAAAGTCTACATGTAACAGTAGTTTCTATGCTTTTTATCTTATATTTTTCTTTGCGGTCACAAAACAGATTTATTAATACAAATATTATGTTAATGATGCCATACAACTGTGAATCACTGAACACCATATCTAAGAGGAATCAAAATTGTAAGTGGCCCAAAAGTCAGTAGAGAGACATATAGCTACTTGGAGTAAGCTGCATGCAAGGAAAGTTATAACAACATTACAAAGAAAATATATGTTTGGAAAAAAAGGGAGAGCTGGTCATGTAGTGAGAGAGAAGGATAGTAGATTCTTGAAAAGTAGTGCTTCTCTTCCCCCACCCCGCAAAAACATGGGAGGGAGGACTCCTAGGTCCTTTATAAAGGATTACAGGAGGATGTGGACAATAAGTGTGCAGAAAAAGAAGGCAGAGATAGTATCCACCAAATGTGGAATTTCCTACATAAATGAAATCAAACCACTTTGGAAGCAACTAAATACTGAAATATCTGTTCACATCAACAATGTCAGTCTTAGATTGTGTGTGCCTACAAAAGATTTTCAAAGAAAATTGTTTTATGAGTAAAAGCAGAGTAAGTTGACATGGCTATTTGTCATTTTCAGGTTATGTAATTTATGGTCAGTTGGCACATATCTACTATCCTTGTAGAACATCAAGTACATGTGGGCTAATAAGAATCTATTCTTGCAATGGCAAAATAAGAACAGATCCATAGGAAATAAATTCCAAAGTGTTAGAAAAGGTCCGATAAGGAGAGATAATCAGGAGAGCCAGTATAATATAGTAGCAAAGGAAGAACCGAATTCAATAACTAAATATGATACATACTAACTGTGTGTCCATAGGCAAGTAGTGTAACTGCTTAGTGCTTGGTACCCAAGCAACTTTCCAAAATGATGATTCTCCAGAATTTGCCAGTCTGCATAAGTGGAGGCAGTTTTAGCCCTGGGAATGTTCTATACCAAAGAAATTATATACCACCCTCCTCTCTTCTATGAACAAAACAAGATAAACTAAACTAAAAACGTATACTATCAAAATAGTCTCATGATTTCAAAACAGAGTTAGCCCAAGGATAATACAATTACTCTTCATTAAAACAATTTTTCTTTTTTGCCTAGAAATCATATGACATATAATGAGGAAAATGATACTGATACATATTTCAGACATCCTTCTTTTCCCTTGATAGTCAGTGAGTGGTGATCAATATGGTCTTCAGTATTAATTCAGCTGATCATTAAGAAGTGTCTCTGAGCTATAAAAACATTAAGGATACAGATTTGCACAGTTCAGTCAAATGTAACAATATTAACTTCTTTAATGAGAAAGCAAAATCAGTCTTATAAAATCTTCATGCCAAGCATCACTTAATTTCATTTTGTTTATATAGCTAAAAATCAAAATGTTTTTGTTGTACAGAAATATCATTTATAAAGTTATGGTGAAGTGCATTTCATAGAGACAATATTGTTTTTCCTTTGTACTTGAAGAGGACCAAGTGACATTATAATGCTGGGGCCAAGAGACAGTGTATTTGTCTGTGCCTCATCAGTCCAATGTGAGCTAAGAAGGCTGTACCACAGGTTGGGGACAAATAGTTTATTTGAAAATTTGGACTATAAACATTTAGAAAGTACATTTACATAGATCCCAGTGTGGTAGAGCAGGGAAATGCCAACACCAGCCCCTCCTCCCCACGTGCTTCACCATAGCCTGAGGAATGGGTAGACTTCCACTCTGAGAACTCCCATGTGCTTCTAAGTAGTCCCAGGCAAAAATGCAGCTGCCAGCTGCTAGACCACAATGCGCTTCTGTGTATTCCCCAGGGAAATGCAGAAATACCACACCAGATGCCACCACCAGGACTATGAATTAGTACTAGGTAAGCTGCCACACCCCAAGGCCTCCAACATTACAAGTCACCCCCCTCCTCACTCCTATAGCTATAAAACTGTATACCCTTTGATCCTGCAATACTATTATTACGTCTGTATCTCAAAGAGATCATAAAAAAGGAAAAGGATGTAGATGGGCAAAAATATTTATAGCAGCACTTTTTTTGTGGTGACAAAACATTGGAAATTAAGGGAATGCCCAGCAATTGCAAAATGGCTGAACAAGTTGTGGTAAATGAATATAATGGAATATTATTGTTCAGTAAGAAATTGTGAAAGGGCAGATTTCAGAAAAATCTGGAAAGACTTGTATGAACTAAGGTAAAGCAAAATGAGCAGAACCAGGAAAACATTGTACATAATACCAGCAATGTTGTGTCATGACCCACTATGAATGACTCAACTTTCCTCTGTAACACAATGATCCAAGACAAGTACAAAGGACTCATGAGGGAAAATGCTATCCATATCCAGATAAGGAGTTGATGGACTATGAATATAGAACAAAGCATTTTTTTATTTACTTTATTCTTTTCATGTTTTTTCCTTGTTTGATCTGTTTCTTCTTTCACAATTGTAACTAATGTTTTACATGATAGCACATATATAAGCTCTATCAAATTTCTTACCATTTTTGGAAGGGGGGAGGGAAAGGAGAAAAAATTGGAACTCAAAATGAATTCTAAAAATTGCCTTGATACGTAATTGGGAAAAAATAAAATATTCTTTAAAAATGAAACAAAAAGTACATTTAGAAGTATGATTTAGCAAAGTAAAAAGTAGCAATTATGATTAATATTCTCTTATATTTGTGGATGATAGGAATAAAATTTAAATTAGTCAATTTCATTTTAGTCCACTTTGAATCACAATTAGAAACATCATATGAAATTCACTCTTCACAGTTTTTTTCTTCCCCCCATCTTGGTAGCTGGTGGAGAGAAATTGTTTAAGAGCAGTAATGTTCTACTCCCCAAAACTGAGCTCCTAATAATGCACACAAAATGAGTCCCTACCTAATACAAGGTTCTAAAAACAATAGTCACTTAGCTAAAGTTTATTTAAGGGGTATTATGGTATACATTTTCATAAAGAAAAACAAAATAGGGTCTTCTTCATATAGCAAACAGAACTTCCAGAAGATATATGCTCAGTGTAATTATAGTGAATGAGAAATACATACAACTTATTTCCATTAGAGGACTGGCCTCATGAGTCATATATCTGTTTTCTGGTCTTTTCACACTTGCATTCATTTTCATTTGAATTCCTTTTGACTTTTCCTCTTGCTTTGTGTTATGTCTAAAGAAAATATTCTTTGACTTTGACTTCTTCTACATATGTCCTTCTGCTTAAACAATTCACATCTAAGAAAAAAAGCAGTGAGAGACTGGACAACATGTGAAATAGTGCCCTTTTCCCCTTCAGGGATCTTGAAATTACCATTATGTTTTCACCAATACCTTAAAACTAGCTCCTCCACGTCTGGCTAGTTATGTCAGAGGTAAAATTTCCCATCCAAACTATGGGTCTAGCAAAATTGAAGGTAAGTCTTTTTTTCTTCATCCTTGCTAAGCCATGCCTGAGGACATGAACAAAGAACTGAACACAGTGGTACAACATTTTTCTTTAAACTATAAAAAATGGACAGTAGCAATAGGGAACTATTTAGCATGATTGTGTATTTATTTTGAGCAAAGAGTTTTAGTAACAAGTGGTGGCAGGCTCTGGAAGTCATGATTATATGTGTAAACCATATAAAGCCATACACCTCTTTTATTTGTGTGTGCATATCATCTAGAAGGAGTATCTAAGAAAATAAAATACTATAATATTCACTCCCAGTAAAGGAGAAAGGGGGCTATATCATACCAGGTTTTTTTTTCCTATCTTAAGAGATAATAAGTTTAAAGACTGGTAAAACTTTTCTATAGTAATAGGAAAATAATAAGCTGATTATGTAGCAGATTTTATTTAAATGTATATAGAGTATAACATGGCCCTAAATTATGCGTTATGTTAGAATTTTTCTGTATCAGTCTGTGTTAATGCGTAACTCTAGAGACATAAAATCCCCTTACCAGAAAGTTTAATATAATTTTAGAGAAGAATAGACAGTAAGGTTTGAGCTAAGATTGAAAGGATATGGAATAATCCAGGAGAGAGAGGGGAAGAAGCAAAGCATTCCAGGCACTAGTGAGAGCCTGTGCAAAGACAGGTATGCAGTAGTAATAATAGAGGAAGACATCTCAGTGATATGGGACAAGAATGGAAGAAACAATGGATAAACAGCAGGATGCTAATTTCTGCAAGCAAGACCATTTCTGTGGACCATATTCAGACATAATTTTGTGGGATTTAATATTTTGTAACAACTTTTAAAATTTTAATTCCACTATTCATATGAACTGAAGTAGTATAAAGGAAAACAAACTCCTATGTATGTGAGGTGAAAAGTTTGGTAGTTCTAATTATATTCTTTTGGTAAAGCTAATTTATTTTAGTAAAATTATGCTACTGGGTAAATCACTGAAAAAAACATCTTGAAATCACAACTCAGTACAGTAGTGTTAGCAAGACAATTCAAGACCTCAGGGATACACATAATATTTAGCAGAGGGAGATGTAGTTAGCTATTTTCTGGGAACCTGACTTGCCAGTGAGAAAGGGAGTTAAGATAAGGATCCTAAAAACTTATAATATTAAATCAAAATGAAAAAAGGAAGGGTCAAAACATTAATAAAGACCTTTTTCTGTATCTGAGTCATTCAGAAGAAGACATAGACAGTTGGACTCCAATAAATTTTCTCCTTATTGTATAGATATCAAATACAGATTTGATTCTAAGAATAGGACGAATTTGAAAAGACAGTCAGGGATAGTTATCTCTAATGAAGATAATTTCCCAACAGCACCTTCAAAGGTAAGCAACAGAAAAATTCACATATAGGAATGTGATTGAACATCAAGTATTATTAGGGATTGTAATGTATGGTTAGAGAACATCAGATGATAATTAGAGAGACAAAATAATAGCAATATTGGTAAAATAAGAGGATTATGCCAGTCCCACATAGTTTGGGCTTTAATAATTATCATTGCTCCTAAAGAATGATTACAATTATAGATTTTATATGTCACATATATGTGCATGTATATAAATATATGTATGTATGTGTGTATACACACATGTGCTTAAACGTATTAAAGGTTGTTCATATAGTGAGTATGAAATCTAAGGATTCTCAAATCTACAACCTGAAAAAGTAGAACCAGCGATTTTAGTATCAAAAAGTAGGGGGGAAATGTAATCTAGTTGTGTTCTGATGACACATTCCCTGGGCTTAATGTATGGATTGTATAGGTATAGTTAAATCCATACAGAAGAAAAGCAATAACCTGAATCAATTTTTTCACATGAAGAGTACACATAAGTCTTTCCTCTTTTGACCACAAGTTTGTAAAAGGGAGACTGATGTAACAGCAAAAAAGACTTGGAGAAAAAAAGATGACAAGCCTTGGCTTCACTATATTAGCTATGTGACCTCAGGCATGCTAGTCACTACTTTGATCTTTTTAACCCCATCCAAAAAAATGGAGATAATATCTTAGGTTGTAAAAGAAATACTTTGCAAAGTGTAATTTAGTATGTGGGTAGAAAATATACTTCATTCTAATCATGGTAGATCACTTATTCAAAAGTATAAAAATGAGACATGCAATAATAGATTTCAGTTGTAACTATAGTGATATGGGAAGAGAATGGGACAAAGGATAGATAAATAGAGCTCATTCAATAAAATGTATAGATGTTTAGGATTTTTTTTTTTACATTTTATTTGTTTTACTATGCAATATGTCCTTTTGCTGTACTTACTTAATATGATTTAGTACAGAGTTCACAATATTTTTGACATGCATTCTTTAATTGTGATATATGACATGCGTAAGGTTGTGTTGTGTGAATTTATTTCCATTGTTGAATGTCTATAATTCTAGAACAAACTCTTTTTTTAGGGCATGTATGTATATGTAAATTTGTGTATATATTACGTCTTTCTAGTAACTGATCTTATTTCATTTCAGTTTGAATGTTTCGTGAAAATTTGAAGTTTCCCATGCCAAGAGCTACTATAATAGTCATTCAGTTGCATTCTATATGAGGTAGAGTTTTTTCACATTTCCTTGAATATATATGTAACATAGAAATAAAATCATACATGTAATAAAACAATATAATGTGTATTGCACAAAATCTAACACTTAACTGACAAGAGACCAAACTAAAGATGAAGAAATTGGCTCATTGCTTTCATCTGATCAAGGTCAAATGATACACAGCCAGCCTCGTTTCCTATAAGCACATATTTATGAATGTTATTTATCCCAAATCATTTGTGCCCCATGATAGGAATTTACTTTGGTTGGAATGTAGACTATAAAAATGTGGTAATATTAATTGTCTGGAAATGTAAGTGGGATCCAGATTCTAAAGGGCTTTAAATATTACCTGGGGTAGAAGTTATTGAGTGAAGAAGCTAGTAGGAAAAGAAAGAGGGAAGGAAGGTGTGGGGAGATAGAATAGGTATGTGTGTTGGGGGGTAGTGTATCTATACGGTGTGTGGGTATGTAGGGAGTGAGATGATTGATTGTACAAGCTCCTGAAGGAGCCAAAATGATATGGGATGAAGGATACAAACAGAAGATTCCATTTTGACAAGGATAAGGCCACTTCCTCAACTGAAATTGACATGAAGAAGAGAGGAAGGAGGAAGATGTAAAAGATACAGAGGAAATGAGAGTTCATGGTAGGTGGCCTCCAATTTTCAGAGACTGATTTTTAAAAAAAAAAGGAAGGGTATCAACTCAAACTACCACTATTACCAACATTTATGACCAACTTCAGCCTTCTCTGTTACAGTAATAACTCAGTATTTAACTCCTATACCTTCTGTGAAGTTTCTGTCTAGTAAGTACTACAAAAATTTATTCTATTTGTTTCCTTTTGTTTCTTTTTACATAAGTCAGTTTGATTTCAGATCCTTTTCATTCCAAGGCACTGGCCATTCTCCCAAGCTTGGCATGATCTACAAACTTAATGAACATATTTTCTGTTCCATTAGCCCAGATATTAATGAAAACATTAAACCCTGGGCTTAGAACCTCACTTGTTATACATCTTACCCCGGCTGACCCCATGACCAAATGATTAGTACACTGAGTACAACCTTTAACCAATTATGTATCCACATAATAGCTATGTAGTCTAGACCATATTTACAAGCATATTGATACATTTTTTATACAAGAATTTATTGTGTAGTAAAGAATCAAAAGCCTTGCTATTCCAGCTTTAATCTCGAAACATTTTTCATTTCACAATAGCATCCATGTATGCCCCTAATACCATGGAGTTATGCTTGGCAGTAATTCAGCATACAGTATTTCTGTCACCAACCATCTGTCAATACAGCTGGCTGAGGGTACAAGTTCATAACAATGGGGAAAAAGTGAAAACCAATGGGTGATCATTGGCGACATTTACCAAAAAAAAAAAAAAAGGCTGGACTGGAGTACACTTTTGCTTATGTTCAAATGAGTGTCCCAGAACATTTGATTAATTCCTTCTTTCTCGGTTGTTGATCATTTTGATAAGTTATTTTAGTTAATAATCTCATAATGATAGAAAAGCAACCCTATATTTCTCTGTGATTTCTTTTTTTTTTTTTGAGGGAATTTTAATTGCCCTGTGTTCTATTATAAATAAATTTATCTTTATCCTTGATCTTTTTATTTTACCTCCTCCCATTAAGTGAAACCTAACCATCAATGGAAATCAATTTCATTTATTTGAAAATGATTAATTTGAGAGCAATCCTCCTACATCTTTACCCCAAAATAAAGGACCAGAGGAAGAATAACCATATTTCTTTCTCCATGCTCTCACTTCCAAGCTATTGCTCTACTCATATCACTGGCTAACCTCTTCCCCTTTGAAGGTTATTTTTATCTGTTTATACCATCCTTTCCCCATCCTTGTTGCAGCCATCTGTTGAACCTCCAGGATACTTCCCACCTTCCTCAGCAACATTAAAACTTGGCTTTAATATTTCTGTCCCATCCCCTGCTATCATTCTCAATGACTTCCAATTTCATGATGATCTTTCTAAATACTCTGTGTTTATAATTCCTATGATCTCTCTTCTTCAGTAGCTATACCTTCCATGATGTAATCACTCAAAGCTATTTAACTTGTAAAAATTCCTTCACATTCTATAGTCTTCTGTCCTTCCTATCACCTCTCCAATACCCTCTTCTTCTGAATTTGCACTTTTTTTCCTTATCATCATCCTGGTTTCTCAGTATTATCCGAGTCCTTTAACTCTATTCTAGCTTCTTTTACTTCTCTAACCAGGATTAAGCATAATAAATCATTTTAACAACCTTGAATCCATTCCTCCATTGAAAGTTTATTGTTCTCATCCTATTACTCCCAAGCAAGACCAGATGAATGTTACCACACAGCTTCTTAGCTCCAATCCACTGACAATTATTATTTTTGGGAAAAAGTCATCAGTCCCTGTTAACTAATTCTTTTTTTTTAATTTTATTATAGTTTTGCATCATTCATTTCCACAGGATTTTGAGTTACATATTTTCTCCCCGTCTTTCCCCCACCCACCGCCCCAAAACAGACATCCCAGTGTGTCCCCCCTCCCCCAGTCTATTCTCTCCTATGTCACTTTATGGTAGGG
>CM053582.1:278321175-278337816 GCA_028627135.1 Pseudochirops cupreus | reverse complement strand
TTTTTTTTTTTTTACAAATTTGACTCAGTTCTCTATATATTTGAGAAATGAGGCTTCAAAAATTTTCCCCACTTACCATTGCTAACCATATTTCCCTCCATCGTATCCATCCTCTCCTATTTGTTCTCTTTCTAATTTAATCTAGTCCCTCCTCAAAAGTGTTTTGCTTCTGACTACTCTCTCCCCCAATCTGCCTTATCACCCTCTTTCTCCTTCCCTTCCCACTTTCATGTAGGGTAAAATAGATTTCCATACCAAGCTGAATATGTATGTTATTCCCTCTTTGAGTCAGTTTTGATGAGAGTAAGGTTCACTCACTCCCCCTCACCTCCCTCTTCTTCTCCTCCACTGTAAAAGCTTTTTCTTGTCTCTTTTATGTGAGATAGTTTACCCCACTCTGACTCTTCCTTTCCCTTGCTCCCAGTACATTCCTCTCTAACTCATTAATTTTACTTTTTTTTTATATCATCTGTTCATATTCAACTCACACCTGTACCCTCTGTCTATATATGCTCCTTCTAACTACTTTAATAATGAGAAAGGTCTTATGAGTTATAAATATTATCTTCTCATGTTTCCCATGTAAACAGTTTAACCTCATTAAATCACTTATGATTTCCCTTTCCTGATTACCTTTTTATATTTCTCTTGCTTCTTGTATTTGAGAGTCAAAATTTCTATTTAGCTCTTGTCTTTTCATCAAGAATACTCAAAAGTCTGGGGTGGCTATGTGACTCAGTGAATAGAGCACTGGCCCTGGAGTCGGGAGGACCTGAGTTCAAATTTGCCCTCAGAAACTTAACACTTAACTAGCCATGTGGCATTGGGCAAGTCATTTAACCCCAGTTGTCCTGCCTTCTCCTCTCTAAAACAGAAAAAAAAAACATACTCAAAAGGTCCCCTATTTCATTAAAGACCAATTTTTCCCCCTTTAGTTTTGTTGAGTGGGTGATTTTTGTTGTAATTGTAGTTTCTTTGCCCTCAAGAATATCATATACCAAAACTTCTGATATTTTGATGTAGAAGCTGCTAAATCTTGTGTTACCCTGAGTGCGACTCCACTATACTTGAATTGTTTCTTTCTGACTACTCATAATATTTTCTCCTTGACCTGGGAATCCTGGAATTTGGTTATAATATTCCTGGAAATTTTCATTTTGGGATCCCTTTTAGGAAATAATCAGTGGATTCTTTCAATTTCTATTTTACCCTCTGGTTCTAGAATATCAGAACAGTTTTCCTTGATAATTTCTTGAAAGATATCTAGGCTCTCTCTCTCTTTTTTTTTTCCTTTTGATCATGGCTTTCAGGTAGTATAACCTTTTTAAAATTATCTCTCCTGGATCTATTTTCAAGGTCAGTTGTTTTTCCAATGACAGATTTTACATTGTCTATCAAATTTCATTCTTTTGGTTTCATTTGATTGTTTCTTGATGTCTCATAAAGCCATTAGTTTCCATTTTCTCCTTTCTAATTTTTAAATAATTATTTTCTTCAATGAGCCTTTGGACCTCCTTTTCCTTTTGAGCTAGTCTGCTTTTTAAGGTGTCGTTTTCCTTGGTATCTTTTCTGTGTCCTTTAGCAAGCTGTTGACTCATTTTTCATAATTTTCTTGCATTATTCTCATTTCTCTTCCCATTTTTTCCCTTACCTCTCTACTTGATTTTTAAAATCATTTTTGAGCTCTTCCATGGCCTGAGATCAATTCATATTTTTCTTGGAGGCTTTGGATGTAGGAGCTTTGACTCTGTTGTCTTCTTCTCAGTGTATGTTTTGATCTTCCTTGTTACTATAGTAATTTTCAATAGTTATTTCTGTTGTTTGCTCATTTTCCTAGACTATTAGTTGACTTCACCTCTTTATTAAAGTAGAGCTCTGCTTGTAATGTGGGTGATACACTGTATCAAGCTTCAGGGGTTTTATGCAACTGTTTTCAGAAATATGTCTGCATTTCTGAAAACTGTAAGTTTTCAGTTTTTCCAATGTGATATTACCTAAGGAGAGGTGTTTACTACTCTTCTGGTCTGTGCTCTGGTCAGTGAATGACCACAAAACATTCTTTTCTGCCATGGAACTGTAAGGAGGTTCCCTCTTCCACTCTGTCTGTAAACTCTGCTATGCTAGTGCTCTTCCTCACCCTGGGACTGCCACCCAGGACTGTGACTAGGATCCAAGTATGGGCAAAGCAAAAGAGTCTTACCTCAGTGCTAGCAAAAAGACCACTGTAATTTCCTGTTGACCAGTTGTTCAAGCCCTTTACCATTTGTGGACTGAGAGCTCTTGGAAGCAGCTGTTGACGCTGCTGATTCAGTCACTCCCAAGGCCTTCTCTTGGTTTGCTGGGGCCAGGACTGTGCTGGGCTATACTGTGCTCTCACCCAGTTTGACAGCCTTTTTCTGCCGACCTTCTGATTTGTCTTTGATATCTGTTTGCTGAGAAGTCTGGAAACCTTCAGTGATGCCAGTGAATCAGTTGCCCAGAGGTATGCTCAGGATTTGCTGGGGCAAGGTCTGTATTCACCCAGACTTCACTGGACTGCTCTTCTTTCAATGTGGTGTGATAGACCTTTCCTGATGACTTGGGAAGTTGTCTTGGGTTGGACATTTGTTTCACTGTGTTTTTGTGAGTTCTGGTGTTCTAGAATTTATTTAGAGTCATTTTTAAAGGTATTTGGATGATTTTGTGGGAGATTTCAGGGAAAAACTTGTCTTTACTCTGCCATCTTGCCTCCATCACCCTACCCAGAATTGACTCATCTTGGAAGACCCTTGAGAACATGGTTATCCCCTAAATCAGTTATTTAGTGGGACCCATATTGATATCATTTTATGTTTAGGAGGATTGGTAGGAGGTTGTCTGCAGAATTTATAGGGTTTACCTATTATTTATTTATTTAGTGTCTATTATTTCTTTATAGGGTTTATAGGTTATCATTTACCTACTTTTTGATGCAGAGCAATAGGATCTATCATGAAAACTTTTTCAAGTATTTGATTACAATCAAGTTCTTTTTTAAACATGGGATCTGCTTACAGGTGCCCCTCTTCCTTGAATCCATGAATTATTCCAGTTGTCAAAATATACTATGATACTCTGCCTGGGAAGTTTACAAGAAAGCTTCTTAAATTTTCATAACAGAGCAGTGTTTTTATCCTTATTATAGACATTTTGAGCATTTGTCAGATTTGCCAAATATTTACTTAAGTCCTTTAATACTTGAGAAAGATAGATTATTGAACACATTAATATGCATCTCTTTTGTTATCTCTAAAACTAAATTTATTCTACAGACTCTATTCCTCTATTAAGTCAGATCATCAGAAAGCGACATACTTTGTTATCTCAATTCCCCACAGAGATACCTTCAATTGAGTGAACATAATTATGGGCCCTCAGTTTTTATAGAGAAATGCAACAAACATTATTGTTGTTGTGTTTTTTTAACAATCATGTTCTTTGATAAAACTGTAGTTGAATAGATGCTTCCTTTTGCTACTAAATGATCTGTATACAGTGAGTAGTACAAGCAATTGTTAGATTTTGAGTAAACTGCCTTGATTTCCTTCAATGACTGTCATTTCTTGTGCTCTTATTTTCACCATCTCTGTTGAAGATGATAAATAAAATATGCTATTTATAGAGGAGAAGCATTACTCCCAATTGTTGAAAGATATGAACATTTCCCTTCATCCATCAAAAGATGAACCAGGAATTTCCCATTTCCTGTCACTTTCTTATTTCTTTTCTGACTTACAGCCACACTAACAAAGCATACCTGTTCTCACTCCCCCTTTGGAATGACCCTTGAGACAAATCTAGTGAATCTAGGTATAAGTTGCAAAATAATGCCAAAGCATTCTATAAATATAAATATTGATCAAAGTAGGAATTATGTGTTTACCCTCTAGAAGCACATCTACAATTAATTACAAGAAACCCTAAACTAGAAATCAGAATAAATTTTACAAAATATTTTGTACTCTTTTAAGCCATTATTTATTTCTTTTAGTTAGCAAAGAACATGGTGCCTTTGGTTTCTTTTAGGTCTGATGGCTTCTTGAGGAGATAATTGTAACTTATTCCATGTTCAGTGCAGTGCTTCAGTAGAAGAAACTTATGCATTCCTATTCCAAGCTACATCCAATAGCAGCTTCTTTGAGTTATCAAGTTGAATGCTTTTTCCCCCTTTAAGTTTACAGGAGCTATTCATCTGAGTCCAAGTGGAGAAAAATCTACTAGAGCTTTGGTTTCTACTGCCATGGGGGCTAAGAGAAATCATTTTGGGAAAAAAAAGGGCCACCTGGCTCTGTTATATACAAAAAAGGAGAAAAAAATATTGTACAGGTATGATTTTAAATCGTATACATGACCATCTCAGCACAATATTGTAATATCAGGATTCATAGAATAGGAGAATGGTTTTATTGGAAATACATTTTCAGCTATACTAAAGACATTTCAGTCAACCCTAAAACATTATAAAGTAACATACTCTTGCAAATAAGCTGGTGAAAATGGGAAACTTGTGAAGAAACCAAGAGAACGTAGAAGATCAGTTATGTGTCACAATTGCTTTGGTGATTCTTTTGTGGGGGGATATACAGAAGAGAAGACACATTTTAACAAAACAGTTTAATTATGAAACCATAACACAGAACCTTAAATTACAAAAATAACAAAGTACCCAGTATATATCAAATAGTGGGCTTATTTTTCCTATTTACTGATAGGTTAAGGACAAAGACAATTTGGGTGCACACATTCTTTCAATGAATCAATATGACATGCATGTTTCCATTGTTAGATTCTGATTTTTATAGTTTTCCAAGTACAATTACTCTTAAGGAAAAAAAAAGTCTTGCTGATAGCAATTATACTCTTCATTTGAGGACATGATTACATTTGTCATTTTGAAGTTCTAGAAATAATTGCTGGTTTCATTTTTCAAAAAATGCTTAGTCCTATTGTCACATAAGCCTTCAGCAATACTATATTTATTTGCAATATTTTCCCCTTTGTTGTCACTGAAACTTTCCCTCTAAATTTCCATTATAAACTAAGTGTATATCATAGAGTAAAAACTTAATAACTGCATGTTGAATGAATGAAATAATGAGTGAATGAAGGTACACGGTGGGAGTAAATCATGAAAAGAATATTATAAAGCCTCTGTTTTGATCACCACTTTTGATATTCCTTAAAGCATGCTCTTCCATTAACTCTGACCAAACTGAATTTACATATTAAGAAGTGTCAATGTTCATTAGAATACAACTCTCTTCAAAGATCTTTCTTTAGCAATTCCTTACTTACTTACTACAACTCATCCAGTCTGCTGTCTTGCAGAATATTCATACCAAACCATTCAAATACTTAAAATCTTAAATGACAAAACTCTTTCTGAGATATGCCATACCTTTTCATGAAATAGACCTTTCTGGGCACAAAGAAAAATATGTCAGCAACCTTTCTCTTCTTTGCTTATTATTTTCCTTTAATTATAGCTTAAAACTTATGGCAGTTTCCTCATATACTCATCATATGTTGAGTATATATATAACCCCAAGAAATCATCAAAACTATTGGCTACTTTCAGGTATAACTCCCACATAATTAAGACCAAATAAAAGAAGAATACAAAGTTCAAGGAAAGTGAAAATACTACATAGGAAAATTATCTCTTACTAACAAATGTGATGCAAGTTACATAATAGGTTATGTGCAAGCCATGGCAAATTGGAGACCATGCAGTCTTCTTGTAGGCATAATTTGACATTCACTACCAGCAGTATAGGTTCATCAAAGATATAAATTCTTAAATGGTACTTCTTTGCATTTTGAAGTGAAGTGCATAAACATAAAATAGAAGTCAAAAAATCTATTTGTAAGTTAAAGGGACCCATCTTCCTCATTATATATGTCAATCATTTGTCATATACATAGTACTAGGAGAGAATAACTGATGACTGATATTGGGGAGAACATCACAGGTAAGACTTCATGAGAAATTAGCATTGTTGAGATTAAATTTAGTATGTCTGTATAGTTTTCCCAACAAATCATAACCTCCTTAAAGCGAGAGATAACATCTTCCACTTCTTTCTAAAACCCATAGTATATAACATGGCACTATTAAGCAGGTGGCAGAGTTGATGGAGTGCTAGCCTTGTAGTCATAAATATTCGAGTTCAACATCAACATCAGATATTGAGCAAGTCACTTGCCCTTTTTCTACCTCAGTTTCCATATCTGTAAAATGAGATTACTATATTATCTGCTTCATAGGATTGTTGTGATGATAAAATGAGATTATAATGGTTAAGTGTTTTTCAAACCCTAAAGTGCCAACTCTAAATGTATGCTGCATGAAGGATAATACAGGTTGTTTTTTTTTTTAAATCTCTGTAGATATTCAACATATAAAACATATAGCTGGAAATATATGAAGGAATTTCAGGCAATCCAATTATATTGAAAACAACTAACTCTATTTTCTACCCTTATTAATCAATTAACACACATTTATTAAGTACCTACTATGTGCCAGAAACTGTGCTGTACCCTACTAAATGATCAGTCATTATTAATGAGGTAAAATGAGTCAGACAAGACTCAATCAAAATGAAATTTGCTTCCAGCATAGAAGATACAACTTGCCCACCAAGGGTTCTCTTCTCATTTATTTGACATGGCTAAGTGAAAAATAAATTTTTCAGTAACTTAAAAATCCTCTTTATTCTGCCCAGTCCATCTGCCAAACACTTAAGGACTACTAGATCTGTATGGACAATGCCTTAGCTCTTTGTATAGATTATGTGACTAGTATTTTCTTTTCTCCATGCCTACAATTCATTTTTTTTATTCTAAGGTATGAAATAAAAATTCAATGTAGGAAGTAATTAAAAAAAAAAAACCCTCTCCAGTATTTAGATATTTGGTTAAGTTTAGATCTTACATTATTCAGTAATTGATAAAGTGATACAAGCCATAAAGCTAGGCAAAGGAACCTGTCTACCAGGGACACATTAGTAATTAGGATAAACGAGTATTTCCCATTTTCTTAGAGTCAGTATTTGCTTATAAAAAGAGGGGGAAATAATTTTTAACATTCTTTTTTCTATCATGCTCCAAATTTTCTCTCTCCTTCTGGTCCCTATCCTACCCTTTGAGAGGGAAGAAAAATCAAATTGAAAAATAAGTTTTGTATGTTAAAAAAGAGTAAAATATCCCTTTTCCAGTATCTGAAGTACATGAACAACTGATAATGAGATGGCCATCAATAATAAAGGATATTTGGTACACTTGGAAAGGAGGCTACAATCGCTTGACACTAATACACTTTTTTTAAATTTTTTAAAGTAATTAATAGTTGTTCAGTATAATATCATTTTCTTGGGGTGGTTAGTGCAGAAAAAACAGTTTACAGAAAAAAGAAGCATTCTGTTGATGTTTGCTTTGAAGGCCATTGACAAAGTTACTTAATGGTCTTTCCCTGCCTTAGCATTAATTAAAAAAGGGCCCTCAGGCTCATTTCAGACTTTCCAGGGGTTTCTCATTGGGAAATGTTCATAAGTGATGTAGATAAAGCTGAATTGTACACACGTTATAGTCACATGTTATATTAGAAATGGGGTAAATATTAATTTGACACAAATGGAATGAAAGATCATTTTTTCTGTCAAGTTTAACAGTAGATTATAACTTTTATGTCTGTATGAATATTAATTATTAATATTGCTTACCATGTTAATGGCATGTCAGTGTAATTTATAGCTTTCATGTACCAAAATGAATTTCAGGAAAGTGAAGTAATGTATAGTAAGTTATTAGGAAAACTGCTAAATGAAAAAGATTGAGTCTCTTAAGGGTTCAACCTCTGAAACATGGATTCTATTTGAAGCTAGTTTACCTGCAATATTACTCTACATAATATATATTTTCAATAGTTTAGTTATTTTTTAAATTTCCTGAAGAATTTCCATTGAAAGAGAAAATATAAAAACAAAGAAAATATAATAACCTGTGGAATGGATAAGTCTTGGAAAGGTAACAAAACTCAAGTGAGATTGGATGCATGAATATTCTTTGAAAACTATATAGAGGTAGATGAGAGAAGATGAAGACTCCAGGATGACTTTGTGGGTTTTAGCCCAGAAAAAAAGAAGACTTCAGCTGAGGAGAGATGAAAGTTGTCTTCAAATATGTGAAGGCCTTGAACACAGAAGGTAAAATAGGCTTGTTCTCCTTGGTCAAAAAAGGGAGGGGAAAGTAAAGTGAGTGGAAATATTGATGGAGTAGGCAAAAGTAGATTGGGCTGCCTTAGGAGAGAAAAGGAGAGATGAGAGTCACGGTGTCACTTCAGGAACTTCAATATTAGGTATTATGAAAAGAGCTATTTAAAATTTATTTTTCCTGAAAATTTAAAGGGTAAAATGTAAACCAAATAATTACTCAATTATTTCACATAATTTCTTTTAAGATAGTTTAGGTTTGGGACAAAGGCAACCATGCAATTCTGATGTTTCAGGCTATAATCAGATCTGTTCATTGCCAGAAAGACATTGGAAAAGAACTTAGAATTGGGGTGGGAGCCACAACTATGTATGATATAATAATAATAGTAATAATAACAATATTTATATAATACTTTAAAATTCACAAGGTATTTAGCAAACATTACCCCATTTTGTCCTCATAAGAATAGTGGGAAGAAACTGCTATTATCTATATTTAGTAAATGAGGAAAGTAAGTCATATAGCTATAAAGAGGTTCACCCAGGGTCCAACAGGTAGTAGGTGTCTCAGTTATGTTTGAACTCAAGTCTTCCTGATTGCACATTCATTGCTCTAGTCTAGATATATAGTCAACTAGTCTAGTACTTTGGTGAAAAAATATATATATATGGGCTCCTTTCTACACAGCAACAATCAAAATGATTTTTGTAAGTATACCTGCAATATTCTGATTCTGTGATCTTGAGCTAGAGTCATGAATTTTGGTAAAAACTGAGGAAAAGACAACTTAAAGTTTTATGATGAATGTCTTTACAAAGTGAAAATTAATAAAATATTTTTCACTGAGACATGAACACAGAGGCTATTATGACTACAATCACTACCATTACCACCAGATTATAATAAAGTTAATAGTCATTTATTAGGTAATCGCTATGTGACAGGCCTTGTGCTAAAGACTGGAAATACAAATAGAAGCAAAAAGACAACTCTTGCCCTCAAAGAAATGAGATTTTAACAGAAGAAGACAAAAGATAAGCAAGTGCTGAAATGGTGGAAAGGGAAGAGGTCTGGAGGCATGTTGGGGCATAGGAATATCACAAGGTAAGAAGTTGGCTGAATCATATTAGATAAAAAAGTCTAGAGAGTTAAGAGTAGATTCTGGAGAGGATAGAGTTGGTCTGGGACCTTCCTTATAATGAAGGTTCCAAGAGGAAATACTTAATTAGATGAAGAGAACAAAAAAGTAGAGGGATGTTCTAGTGTGAGAAGCATTCTGGGACTTGAATGAAAAAGAAGTCCAGAGGATTAGGAGTGTAGATGGAGAAGAAAGATGTAAGAACAACCAACAATAGTCATTTCATTGATCAGCACTATGGAATAAAGACCACTAGAGTTGGCATGAAAAAAGTCACACTAAAATTGTGAGCTTGAACAAGTATCTGCACCTCCCAATTTTCATATATAAATGCATGTGTGTGTGTATGCATGTGTGTGTAAAATAACAATTCCCCAATGAGATGTTTGTTGTTGTTGTTCAGTTGTATCCAACTCTTTGTGACCCCATTGGAGATGTCCTTGGCAAAGATACTGGAGTGGTTTGCCATTTTCTTCTCCAAAGCATTTTACGGATGATAAACTGAGGCAAACGTGCTTAAGTTGCCAAGAGTCATACAACTAGTAAGTGTCTGATGACTGACTTGAACTCACAAAGATGAGTCTTCCTGTCTTGAGGCCTAGAACTTATCTACTGTGCCACCTAGCTGCCCTGCCACTGAGATGTACCATAATCTAATTTATAAAGAATATCAGGATTCTGACATATATTCTCAGGCATAAATAGGGAGGAATGATTTGACTGCACTCTTATTGATAAACTTCAGATAATAATTTGATGACACTATTAATAATATTTCAACAAAATCAATGCTGTTTTAAATTTTTCCACCTGCACCACTCATACTACTTACCATAATATCTTATGTTCACTTAACACTAAAATTTTCACTTATAAAAAGCTGTTTTTATTTAAAGGTATTTCACATGAAAATTGTTTGAGATATAAATTTTATTTTCAGTACGCTTATTTACAAAGTGATATGTATGCACATATTCCTTTACTTTTTATTTCTATTTTCATTTTTTTTTCTTTTTGAATATTTCTTTCATTGTTGATAGGGGAGAGGCATGGTCATAATCAGGGCCTTCCTCTTCCTCTTAGACTTGAAGTTGTAGACTCTGCCTCTGGCTTTCATTGACAGAAACCTCAGAGATGTAAGTTCTGGTAATTCCAGGTAACTGGTTCTATTCACTAGAGATAAATGCAAGTTAAGAGGAGACAGGAACAAATTGGGAAAACAGATTGTTTTGAGCCTTAAATGTGTAAATCCAATGATAGGGTCCAACATCTTCCCCTTTTCAAATGGTATTTGGGTTGCCAATTACGTTGGTCCTTAGGCAGACAATGTTAATTAGCCTTGTTAATTAACCTTGTATTTTGTAGACCCAACTGTTTCCTCCCCATTTTTCAAATTAGACTTCATAACTGTGTATCTTTTCATAGAACAGAATACAAATACCTGATATGTCTAGAGGGGAAAAACAAAACAAAACAAAATATGAACACAACAGAGCAAACATTTCATGAAATATTCTCTCTTTAGTGTATCTCATTTAAAAAAAAACCTATCAAATTATTTTTTTTATTTCCTTAAATAAAAAAAAAATCTCCACTACATATAACATAAGGCAAGTTGACATTTAAAATACACTGTTGTGTACTTAATAAGGCAATTCAAAGATTTGGTTCCCTCAGCAACCATAAATGCCACCTTGAAAATCCAATGATTAGGTAAATAAATGCTAGCAACAGGTATATTAAAATTCTACACATTTAAAAGGGTGTTGGGTTATATATGCTATGGAAGCCCAGCTTTAAACTTCATAACTTCCAGCTTATAAAATATTCATGCTAATGCTTCAGAGACAGAGTACACATTGTAATTTGATATACAAGTTTGATGGACTGAATTTCTTTAACTATTTCTTATCTGAAATGCATGAAAACATACGCATGTAACATGAGTCTATCAATATACTTGACAAAATGCAACAGTTGTATGCAGATTGTTATAGAAATAATAATACAATGGTCATTATTAATTTGAAATCATGGTATAATATAAATTATGCTATAATTTGATATAGCTTATTATGCCATATTATAATACTATATATAATAAAGTAGAGCAAAGCATAACATAGCATAATATATTTTACCATGAAATAATGTAAATGTTTTATATTGTTAGCTCAAATCAATGATTATATTGGAGTAGTGAAATCCCAGTGTAAAAACTCAATGTAGGCATGCAAATCTGCAAGTTTATAAAGTATAGTCTTAGAGAGTTGTCATGAGGGATGCTGAGATTTAAGTGAGTTACCCACAAACACCCTATTAATATGGATCAGAGGCAGGTTTTAAACACAAGCCTTTCTCACATCAAGGTCATGTATTAATCTACAAGGTGATAGGGGATTGGTACAATTAAGTGGTGAAATGTATAGCACTCCAGGTCTAGAGTCAGAAAGACCTGAGTTGAAATCTGGCCTCAGAAACTCAGAAACTCAGATGCTTGAGAAATCACTTACTCTTGTTTGCCTCAGTTTCCTCATATGTAAAGTGAGCTGGAGAAGGATAGGGCAAATCACTCTAGTATCTTTGCCAAGAAAATCCCAAATGAGGTTACACAGAGTTAGAAAAAAACGAACAGACTGAACAACAACAAAAGGGACTACACCTGTGATTCTATTTATATAGGGAACTCTTGGGTAAAGAAACTCCCTTTACTAGTATAGGTCCACATTTTCTTTGCAACTCATATACACAGGGTGTAGTATAGAGCAGAGATTTCACAATCTGGCTTGCATACACAACCTCACAATACTCCTCAACCAAATTAAAATAGAATTAAAATATTTCACAAAGTAAAAATGCAACCCCCCCCATAATTGTTAATATGTGGTTTTCTAAGTCCATAGGCAATCCTCAGGGATACTTATATAAGGTTTAGTGACCATCATTTCTATTTTGCTTTGACACCACTGGTCCAGAGCACTGAGAGTTTAATGGACTTGCCCAGGGTCACAGAGCAAGACTTGAACCTAGGTCTTTATAACATGGAAAGTAGCTGCTACCTGTGTAATGTAAAAAACGTTATCATAATAAAATATAAGTTATTATTAGCCATCTCAAATTCTTTTGGGGATCCAGATGGGGTATAAGTAAGTTAAATGATAAATGAAATATTTTTCCTTCATTTTAATAATGGTTCAATGTCATAATTCTGTCCCCATCCCATCACTGTGTATTTCGGTTTCCTGTGTACTGAGCATAAGTATTTCTACATGTGAATCCATTTAAATCATAGCCTTATCACTGCATTATATCAAAGATAATGTGTCATCAATGAAATGATTCAGACAAGAAGACAGAATCAGTAATGTCACAAAATTTTCAATGGAAAAGGAGAGAAAGCTTGTCTGACAAAATTAATTAGTAATTAGAAGGACTGATTATTCTAATCAGTTGTGGGTGACATCAGAATACGATTAAGAATATGGCAAGGGAAATGGTAAACATTTACATGTAATTGTTATTTGACACATATAGAAATTGATTTCCAATGCTGTTAAATATTTGGAAATGAAGTTAATCTTTATCTGAAGGTTTTACAAAACACTTGTTGGGTAGTACCTTTCATAGGACTTTCATAGGAATTATAGGTGAGCTCCTAAGAGAAGAGCTTAAATCTGGATTATCCCAGCAATTTTATTTGGAAATTGAATTCTCTTAAGAAAATGAAGTTTCTACTTGCACATACATATATATCATCACCGTGCATGCTAAGAAAGAAATGCTAAGAAAGAATTCATGATCATGATTGGTTTTTATCCAGAATATGTAATACAAAAATTAAATAGCCTCAATTTCCTTGTCCTTAGCAGGCAATTTTTGCTTATCTATTTCTTTGATAGAGACATTTTTACAATTGCTATTATATATAAAGTTCTATCATTCCCAAAATATGACAGTTCATAGTTCTTCTATCTGCAAAGGAACCTTGTATATGTGGAAATTTTCCAATGGGAGCTTCACAAGTACAGTAAAAAGCTTGATTCTGGGTCTTCAGAAAGTTAATTTTAAAAGGTTAAAAAAAAACTGATTAAAATAATTGTAAATAAAATTGAACTTATGTAGTATTGGTTAAAACCGGATACCATGATATTTGGTAAACTTCTTTAAAGCATTCTCTTTATTTATTCACATAGTATTATGTATAATACATAGGCAGGTAGGTGGCACGGTGAATTAAGTGCTAGTCTTGGAGTCAGGAAAACATGAGTTCAAATACCCAGACACTTACTTTCTGTATGACACTCGAAAAGCCATTTAACTTCTATTTGCCTCAGCTTCCCCAACTATAAAATGGGATAATAATAGCACTGCCTTCCTGTTGTGCTGAAGGCCAAAGACAGTATTTGTAAAGGTTTATACTGTGCCTGACACATAGTAGGTTCTTAATAAGTGCTTGTTTCTTCCTTCTTTCTTTCCTTCCTTCCTTCCTTCCTAATGTACTCTAATTTACACATAAAAATACCCATCTGAAAAGTATACATGAAACCAGAATAGACAGTGCTTTGGAGCATAATTCACACTAAATCATTACATTGAAAAGGAAATTAAGAATCCCTCTCTCCCTTTCTCTCTTTCTTTCTCCCTCCCTTACTCCTGTCTTCCTTCCTATCTTCTTCCTCCCTCCCTTCTTTTCCCTTCCTCCCTCTTTCCCTTCTTTCCTCCCTTTCTCCCTTCATCTTTACTTCCCTTCAACTCTCCCTTCCTTTTTTCTTCCTCCCCCTCCTTCCTTTCCTTCCTTCCTCTCTCCTTCTCTCAGCCATTCCAATGATATAGGCCAGTCTTTCTACTAATGTGGATAAGCACTTGCTCTGCCCCTTTTGGTTTCAGAGAGTATCCTGTTGGTGCTTAGATATTCAGGGATTTGCTCAGGGTCACATTGCCAGAATGCGAAGAAGTCAGAACCTGAAAATGAGTTCCTGAGTTTTCCCCATACACCAGTGGTTCTCAGAGGGAATGCCCTGAGTTTTAATAAGCATATAATGATATTTTAGTTACTCTGTTATTGCAGATAAAAGAAATATATAAATGATTTTGTTTAATATATAATTTTTGATTTGCCCAAAATAAAACTACAGTAAATATACTATTTGGAAAATTATTTCCTCTCTACCTCTGACATATTGTCTGTGTGACCCATGGAAAAGTCACTATACCTCTCGATAGTTTAGACAACACCAGAAGACCACAAGTTGTAAGGAGAAACCAATATGTTTTGGTAGAAGGAATTCTTACCATGAGCTATTTGCTGTTTGTCTTTGTTGTTGCCATTGTCCAGTCTTGCCTGACACTTTGTGACCTCATTTGTTGTTTTCTTGGCAAGGATACAAGAGTGGTTTACCATTTCCCTCTCTAGCTCAATACATAGATGAAAAAATTGAGGCAAATAGTGCTTGAATGACAGAGCTAGTAAATGCCTGAGGCCAAATTTGAACTTGGGAAGAGGAGTCTTCACGATTCCGGGACCAGCACTGTATCCACTGCACCACTTTATTTACACCAATGAAATCTCAGGTCCATTTCCTTTCCCTATTGTGCATACTAAGCTCAAAATGTAGCTGATATTGAACTCATCTAGAACTCAACAGAAAACAACTGTTGCTGTTGGAGAGGAACCACATGTGTTCTAATCTTCTCTAGTGTTGGGAACTTAAATGTTCAAGTGATACAAATGATCTTCATGGTGAAAGATACGGTAGCATGAGTGGAAAAAAAAAAGTTTGGGGACAAATACACTACAACGGCCTGCTTTTTTTTTCTTTCTCTTTTGCCTATTTAAATAGATTTGAATTGTTTTTAATAGAATGGAATCAAAGCTGCATATAAACATTTAGAATATTCTTAACATTTCCAAACCGAAGTTATTATCCTCCCACTCTTACCCCCACTGAAACCCGTTCCTACTTCTGATTTCACAATTTCCAACTGAGGTACCATTCACTTAATCTCTTACATTCTGAACCTCAACTCAATTGTTTACATTCCTTCCTCCGTATGCAATAAGATATCAACTCCTGTCAACTCCTCATCTCTGACTTCTTTTCTACCTTAGATCCTTAGTTTATTCACTGGGCTTTGACCCCCTTCTTGAGAATTCTCCCTCAGCATGCAGATACAAACTCACCATTTAGTTTTCCAACCATCTTCACAAGTCCTTTCTGGGTCCCAATTAAAGTTAATCAAATTAAAAATACTACTCCTGGAAGTGATGTCAGTCATTTGCCCTACAGCTCCATTCACAATTTCTGTAACTCCTCATTAAAAAACATCCATCCTTGGTTACCAATCCTCTATATGTACCATCTTCCCTTATCCAAATGTAAACTTTTTGAGTACAAAGGTCTTCCTTTTTGTATTATCTCTGACTTTTAGTATCATGCCTGGCACATATTACACAATAAATGATTTTTAATTCACTCATCTCTTCCATCTGTCACAACTTTCTCTATCCCTATTTTAATCTATGACCACACTATCTACTAAGTGATAGAAGCAAAAATAAATGCCACATTTCCTGACTATAAATCCAATGTTTTTCCACTCCTCCAACCTACTTCTCTAATAAGCTTATTCACTTCCATTTGCTTACACCTCCAGTACATGCTTCTTGGCTAGAATCATATTCATTACATATCTATCTGGTCATGTTGCTCTTTAAATAAAAATCCTCACTGCTTTCTATAGGGCATATACTGCCTAATAACAACATTTCAAAGTTTTTTGCCTGGCATTCAAGATTCTCCATAACATATTGCCACACAACTATTTCTTTTTTTCTCATGTTATTCTCCCTTATAGCATATAAGTAATAATCATCAGATGGTAAGCTCCTAGAGGGAAGGGACTGTCTTTTGCCTCTTTTCATATGCCCTGCCCTTAGCATAGTGCCTGTCACATAGTAGGTACTTAATAGTTATTGGCTCACTGGTTAGAGAAACTTCCAGTAAATTTTGTTTCTGAGGCAAATGTGAACATGTCACTCAGAGCATGAAAAACAAAATCCACCCTCAGTTTCAGGGGTCAAGAGCAGGGAGGCAGAGATCCTGGGGCACTGTAACGATACTGGGATTTGAAGATCTTCCACGCCCCTTGAGCTTGCTGATGTAGCAGGAAGGGGTGGAGCAAGAGAACGCCGGAACCAAGCTAGTCTCAGTGCGGTGCTGACTGGAAGCGGCGGCAGAGGTAGTGGCTGCGGTTGCGAACTCCTTTTG
>CM053582.1:278304063-278320675 GCA_028627135.1 Pseudochirops cupreus | reverse complement strand
TGTTTATTGGAGGCCCCTGGTGGGGGTGCTCTGGCTGTGCTCTCCTCCTCCCTCTCTCTCCCATGATCTTTCTTTTCCCCAAAGAAGGAATCAAGGGTTTCAGAGCTGTTCTTACTTTGCTTCTTGTGCTTATTCTTACTCATGGTTCTTCAGACCGTCATTTTTGTTTTAAATCTCTGTGGGGCTCTGCTTCCAGAAGGCAAAGCTCTGTCCCAAATTGCTGGGGTCCTCCCGGCTGCCATAGCTCTCAGGAAGATGCTGGGAGTCCTCCTAAACACCTCCAGCAGACTGGATAATAAAGACTCCAAGACGGAAGCCCAAGACGGCGATCCAGATCCAAGCCATTCAACGCGAGAGCACTGGCCTGAGAACCATCACTAAGTCTCCCTGCTGTCTGCAGGCCACGGGCGGGAAGCTTCAAAGCAGAGGTGGGTGCAAAACCTCTGCCTTTTGCTTTTCCACTCTGGAGGCCTTTCCCTGGACTGCTTATCTCCCCCTTTCACAAATCCCACTGGCAGCTGCTGCTAATCTGCTCACCTGAGAGGCTCCTCCACTCCTCCCGTCCAGTCGCCCCCAGGGCACAGCCATGGCTTCAGGCAGGCTGGTTTCGGTTCGCAGTGCTGATATGCTTCCTCATAGCTGAGCTGACTTTAGTGCAAAGTCTCTTTGTGTGCATTTTGGAGTTCTAGAATTGGTTTAGAGTCCTGTTTTATGGGTATTTTGGGGTGGCTATATGAGAACTGCGATATGTTGCTGCTGCTATGGAACCATCTTGGCTCAGCCCACCTTTTTTTTTCTTTCTTTCCTTCCGTTTCTGTTCATATTTTTCCCTCTGCCACTCTGAGATGGAAACTAATTTTTTTTAGCTCCTCCAAGAAATCTTGTTGGGTTTTTGCTCAATTCATATTTTTCTTATGGCTTTGCTTATAGGTGCTTCATCATTGTCTTCTTCTGAGTCTGTATTTTGAACTTCCCTGTCACCATATTAACTTTTTATGGTCAGGTTTTTCTTGTCGTTTGCTCATTTTTCTAGTCTATTTCTTCACTTTGAACTTTTTGTTAAAATTGAGTTCATTCCTGGGATGATCTTTTTGCGTGGTATGGGAGTACTGTCTCAAACTTCAGGCTTTTTCTCACTACTATTTTCAGAGGGAGAACTTTTTGGTGCTTCCAAGGTGCTGTTATCCAGAGACAGGTTGTTCACTATTCCCTTTTGAATGGAAACAATACTTCTCCTCAAGGTCCCTACTCTCCATTCCCATGGATCAATACTGATCTTCAAGGTGCCTGCTCCTTTTTGACTAAAGGTGATACCATTCCTAAGGGTTCCTGCTTATTTTGGCCAGCAAGTACTTCCCTCCTTTGAAATGTGTACAGGGGTTCTTGGTAGTCTTTTCCCCCCCTCCCCTGTGCTACAGATGTAAGGGTGTGTGGTGTGTGTGTGTGTGTGTGTGTGTGTGTGTGTGTATAAAATTATTCTATACATACTTCAATTTGTCAGTCTTTTCTCTGAATGCACATAGCATATTTCTTCATATATTCTTTTCTGGATAATTTGGTTATTTATACTAGACAAAAATGACACACTCATTCAAAGTCAGTAGTCTTTTTGAAACCATTTGCTTGATCCCCTTACTGTCTCTGCTTTGAGAGCTCTCCAAGCTGCTGTTGCAGCTGATGCTATTGCCACCTCCAAGTCTGGCAGCTGATATTGCTGCCACATGGGCTCCAGGATATCCTCTACTCCCATGTAACAAATCTCTCCTTCTGATATCTTAAGCTGTCTTGTATTAGGGGAAAAAAAATCTTTCCCTAACCTTTTGTTTCTGCTCAGCAGAATTCAATTAGAGGCATTATTTTGTAGATTTTTGGAAGGGAATGTTGGAAAAGTTTGGCTGCTTCTTTTACTCTGCCACCTTGACCCCACCCTCAGAAAAACCCCCATATGTTTATTTAAAACCACAATCTTAGGACTAAAATTTGGCTTTATTTTTCAGGTTCTTTTAAAAAATGTGGGCTGGTTCTCTAGTTTCATTAAACCTGGGAATAAATTCTTGCTCTTCCTAACTTGAAGTTATTTTAGAGTTCTTTAATTGGTAAATCCATAAGTCCCCAAGCTATCAACATGTAGGTTGGTCTTGAAACCATGACAGCATAAATATCTTATATAATGTTTTGACAGCAGATATGACTTGATCAGATTCAAATTCTTTCTAGATTTTTGTAAATAAACAACATTAAACACTGTGAGGTTACTTGTGAATGGGAACATTTCTCTTGCATATGAATCACATAAAAAATTGTTCTTTCACATTTTGTTCACAAATACAAAGCATTTTGCATGAATCACATTCTTTTGCTCCTTACCACTAGCCATACTCTTTTAATACTTTAAGGTTTCTGTCTTAGTTCTTAAAAAATTCTTACAGTTGTGAACTTTGTGAATCATTGATCACCAGTTCACGCATTTTCAACTCTTCTTTTGACTATCTAGACTCTGAAGGGAATTTTGGCACTAGGCTTGGAGAAGAGAAAATTACAGCATCAAATATGAGTTCCACATGTCTTGCTTGACACTTACCTGGATAATGACCATGTTCTTCCTGGTTTGCCATTTTGATTCTTCATTTCTAAATCTGTTAATTCCCAGGATCATAGGCAACCTCCCATTGCATCTTTTTCATTAACTTATTATGATATTGGACTTTTTTTTTTGCTCCTATGGCTCTCCAATGGGGGGATTTATACTTTTGCCATTTATATTCATCGTTAGAGTTGAAAAATAATACGGCTTTCTTTGAATCCCCTTTCAGCTGCATTTCTGTCTGTGTATGCAGGTATAAATGTGTGTATGTGCATGCATGTGTATGTGTGTATGCTTACATATACACACATATTCACACACATATACATGTATTTGTGTATATACATATACGTGTATATATGTATGTGTGTATATATACATATATTTATTTTTTAAAATTTATTTTTAATTTATTTATTTATTCTTTTATTCATTCATTCATCTATCTATCTATCTATTTATTTATTTATTCATTTATTTGTTTATCTATTCATTCATTTATTTGTTTGTTTGTTGTTTGTTAGGACAGCTAGATGGCACAGTGGATAGAATGCCCGGACTGGAGTCAGGAAGATATAAGTTCAAATCTGGCCTCAAATACTTACTGGATGTGTGACCCAGGCAAAACTCTGTTTGCCTTAGCTTCCTCATATGTAAAATCAGTGGGAGATGGAAATGTCAAACCACTCTAGTATTTTTGCCAAGAAAATCCCAAATGAGGTTATAAAGAGTTGGATGTGACTGAAAAATATCTAAATAGCAACAAAAGTATTTAATCTAGCATTTTTTGTTTAACAATTATTGAGGAACTCAACCACAAAGCTATGGTGATGGTGTCAGCTTGAGGTAATATGGGCTTTAAGCATGGTGATGACATGTCATAGGACAGAGGGGGAAATATAAGAGATATTCCAAATGGATAATTGGCTGAACTTGGCAACAGATTGTTTATGTGAGGTGAGAGACTTAGTTGCTAAGTCAAAAAACAGTGAATGTATTTTGTTTCTGACATTGTACATAGTTGTTTGCATGTTGTCTACCCCCTTAGACTGTGAGCTCCTTGAGAGTAGGGACTCTCTTTTATGTTTCTTTGTAATGTTAATTCATTTATTACTTTGGTTTCGATAACCATGAGAAAATACTGTATTGGGCAGCATCTTTTTACTGTCGTAATTAATTAATTTAATAATATTTTAAGAAATGCATTCAAACGAGTTATATCAACAAAGATTTGCTAAGCACCTATTATGTTCCAATCTCTATGCTTAGTGCTGCAGATTCAAGGAAAAGCAAGGAAACATTGCTTATTCTCAGTGACCTCACAACCCATTGGGAGACAACATCCCCAAAACTATGACCAAACAAGATATAGATAGGAGAAATTAGAGATAATCCACAGAGAAAAGGCAGCAGCATTAAGGAACTTAAGAAAGGCTTCTTGTAGTTAGGACTTTAGCTGGGAACAAATAAAATCATGAGAATCTGAAAATGGAAATGAGAATGGAAAGCATTGTAGGTATGGAAGACAGACAATGAAAATATCTAGAACTGGAAGATCGAATATCCTGTTTGAAGAAGAGTAAGGAGACTAGTGTCCTTGATCACAGAGTGCTGCGGATGAAGTATAAGTTACAAGAATACTGAAAACATAGCAAAAGGCCATGATTTTTTAAACTTTTAAACTTTACAACATTCAGTTCCACAATCCTTTGAGTTTCAAATTTTCTCCCCCTCCCTTTTGCCCCTATCTCCTTTAAGGTGGCATGCAATGAAAAACAGGATATACAAATACCTTCACGTTAAACATTACTCAGGTTGTAACGAAGGATTATAAACAATGGAGTGAAGAATGAGAAAGAAGAAACAAAACAAAACAAAAAAAAAGAGAAAGAGCAAGTAGTTTGCTTCAATCTGAATTCAGACTCTGTAGTTCTTTGTCAGGAAGTGGATATCCCTTTCTATCATGAGTCTTTTGGAGTTGCCTTATAACCTTGCATTGCTGAGAGGAGTCCAGTCTGTCAAAGTTAGTCATCATACACATGATATGTTTGTAATTGTCAATAAAGTTCTACTGGTTCTGCTGTCCTCACTCAGCATCAGTTTATATACATTTATATATTTAAGCCTCTCCAGGTTATTATGAAGTCTGTCTGCTCCTCCTTTCTTATAGCACAATAGTATTCCATTACATTCATATACCACAACTTGTTTAGCCATCACCCAATTGATGAGCATCCCCTTGATTTCCAATTCTTTGCCACCACAAAAAAAGAGCTGCTATAAATATTTTTATATGTATGGATCCTTTCCCCACTTCTTTGATCTCTTTGGGATACAGCCCTAGAAATGGTATTGCTGGGTCAAAGGGTATGCACTTATTAATAGCCCTTTTGGGCATGGTTCCAGCTTGCTCTCCAGAATGGGTGAAACAATTCACAAGTCCACTGATAATGCATTCGTATTCAATTTTTTCCCATCCTCTCCAGCATTTATCATTTTCCCATTTTTGTCATCTTAGTCAAAAAGCCATGTTTTTAAGGGTTTTAAATGCCAGAGGATGTTATATGTGATCTTGTGGGTCAAAAAGGCACTGGAATTTTTTGAATATAAGGAAAGTGGCAGAGTAAGACCTTCACCTCAAGGAAAAGCAGTTTGAAGGCTTATTAGAGCACAGAATGAGAATGGGGGGTGGCAGAGCTACAGTAATGTTGTCAACTTGAGGTAATAAGGGCCTTCATTCCAGTGATGACAGCGTCAGAAGAGAGAGGAGGATATACAGGAGAGATATTAAAAATGGAGTGTTGGCAGGATTTGACCATGGATTGTTTATGTGAGGTAAGAGACTTAGTTGCTGAATCAAAAGCATTGTGCCTACTTTGTTCCAGGCACTAACTAAGTGTTGGAGATACAAAGATAGGTAAAAGATAGTCCCTGCTATAAAAGACTCACAGTATATTAGGGGAGAAAACAAACAGACAACTATATGTACAAATAAATTATGAATAAGATAAATTGGAGATAATCAAAAGAGAAAAAGCATTAGGAGAAGGCATAATTAAGAAGGTTTTATCTGGGATTCGAAGGAAGTCAGTGAATTCAGAATGTGGAGATGAGGAAGAAGAGATAGTGAAAGGAGGAGAAAATAACTAGTACAGGGGTGATGGCCTCTTAGAGAACTTAGGGGTCAAGTGATTGGAGGTGATGATATGGATGAAGTACAGAGTTTGTGATTTCATAGCAGAGGGAGAGATAGAATGACAACAGACTACGATCACAAAAATGAATGTCAGAATGCATGAACATGGAAGTGGAGCATTTGTAGATTATAGCAATATCAAGGACATGGCAATATTTATGAAGGGTGGAATGGATGTGGTGAAGTGGGTTATGCAATGAGTAAATTGAGGAACAGTGAAATTAGAGTATTTGAGGGAGCATCAACATGTATGATGAAGTCATCTACAATAAGGGTAAGAGTTGAGGAGGAGAGGAAAAACTATGAGCTATGCATTGAACTTATTGAGGAAATAAGGGGAGTGCCTTAAAGATAAATATACAATAGATGACTGATTTCTGTTTGGGTGGCAGTTATACATTGAATGAAAGAGAAGCTACTGAATGATTATGCTAGGGGTAGACTTGGAATGAGATATAAGGAGTAAGCTGTCTCCTCCAGTGAATTGAGAGGAATAAGTGAAAGTGCAGCTATTGCTGTAAACCCAGTCAGGGAAGTTGTGTCACCAAGAGGAAACCTGGTATTAGTGACAGCCAAAAGATGGAAAGATTAAGAAAGGAAAAGATGAAAGATGAAATCAAGTTTATGATAAGACCCCACAATAGAATCTCATATTGAGGATTTAAAAATGAAGATCTTTAAGAAAAAATGTATGGGGGTGGCTGGGTGGCACAGTGAATAGTCAGGAGGACCTGAGTTCAAATCTGGCCTCAGACACTTGACACATTTACTAGTCATGTGACCTTGGGCAACTCACTTAACCCCAATTGTCTGTCAAAAAGCAAGAAAAGAAAAAGAAAAAGAAAAAAAAATGTATTATCAGAATTACACTATTATATTCCCCTTACAGAGTCTGTAAAGTTGGAACAGGATTTTTAGTCATCTTGAAGTTTATATACCCACATTATGGAATATAGATAGAAGAAAGGAGAAAGGGAAAGTACTTATTTTTTTCTCTGAACTTGGAGTGGGCAAATTTTCTAAAGGACGAACACTATGAACAAAAACTATTCACTTAAGAATAATTAACCTCCTTATGCCATCTGCATTATTAATGTGAAGGGAGTATCATAATGTCTTAATTTATCTGAATTTCTATTAATGTTTTCTCTGCTAAATAAACAAAAGTGGATTGACTAAGAGATGACATTTGCTTTAATTGTTCATCATGATTTTTTTTCCTGAGCTGTGGTCATTTGTTAAATACAAACTATTAAATGGATGGCATTTCATGATAGGTTTTGAACCTAATTCTATAAAATGTCACTGTATTATTTATTTAAAAGCCTTTGCAAAATTCTTGAACAAAAATATGTATGCCTGCAATCTTCAGACATGCAAATCATTCCATTAATTCTAAATAATTTGCATTCAGAAAGTAAGACAAAAATGTGCATTTTATATTTTTAGTAAATATAATTGAGTCATTTATAGGCACATCAAAATTTCCATTGGGTATCCATGCATGGCCTACTTTGAGGAAAAAAGTTTTCTTGAATGAAATTATGACTGCGAGAAGTATGTAGATGAATTTGAATAGTGATTCTGTGGTGTGGTTGATGAGAGTTTTTAAATATGACTGATAAAATGAATAAAGGATAGATATACATTTTTAAAAGTAGTTGTAAAAAGGAAGAAAAATCCATGATGGACCCCCAAGCAAGAAAAATGTCAGCTATCTTGAAAAATATGTTTAAGAGTAATAAGATGATCCTCTTTGACAGTGATCATCAGGGATAGAAGAGAAAAACGTGGACTTGTTTTAATAATCAAAAGTAAAACTGTAAGAGCTTTTTATACTGCAAATTGCTATGTCATACAAGTTGTTAGATGTTTGATTTAAGTGTTTTTTTTCTCTCTCTCTAGTGGATTATTCTATTGTAGGATTTTTGTTGAAAGTCTTCTAATACTGAGTGAAAAGTAGCATTTGGTTATAACATTATATAGAGAGTTATTTAAATGTATTTTATGTATTCATTTAATTTGCTGGTTATGGTTCTTAGCATTCTATTTGTTGCAAAATAATACATTAAAACCATGTCATAAATTCTTTAAGGAATATGTATTCAATGGAGTACAAACTTACCTAATTTTAATATCAGGTCAAGTCATGTGTTTGCGGAGAGAATAGAGGGGGAAGAAACAAGAGGAAGATGAAGAGGAGAGACGCAGTATTTCAAAGTGAATAGTCAGTATAGGAGTGTGGAGGAACAGCAGCAAAAAGAAAAAAAAATCATAGTATGAAAGAATGGAGTTTGAGTCTTACCACTGATATATAACGCCTCAAGTTTTGAGCAAGTTTTTTGTTGTTACTCAGTCCTTTCAGTCATGTCTTACTCTTTGTACCCCCTTTGGGTTTTCTTGGCAAAGACGCTAAATTGGTTTGCCATGTCTTTTTACAGCTCATTTAGATGAGAAACTAAGGCAAACAGGGTTATGTGACTTGTCCAGGGTCACATAGCTAGCATGTGTATAAGGCCAGATTTGAAGTCATGAAGGTGAGTCTTCCTTATTCCAAGCCCAGTGCTCTATATAGGTGGCTCCATTGTGCCACTTAGCTGCCGCCATGTTATTATCAGCCTCCAGATATATATCCTTAACTTTTTTCTTTTTTTTTTTCTTTTTCCCAAATAGAATTCCCAAACTTCAAAATTAGGGAAACATTTCAACTTGATTTGGTGGAATTGTAATATTTTTCAAGAAAATGTTGCAGTATTTCAAAAATAATATAACCACCAAATCAGATTGAAATGTTCCCCTGATTTTGAAGTTTGGGAATTATTTTTGGCAAAACAACAACAAAAAAACTATTAAGTGGAGACTTTCAGAGGCTAAGCCAAGACAGAGGAACAGCAAAATCACTCAGACAATCATTCCCAATATTCCCCCCAAAACAACTTTAAAATCATGCTTCAACTCAATATCTGGAGTGACAGAGTCAACAAAAGATCAGGGTAAGACATTATTCTAGCCCAAAATAATTTAAGAGGTCAGAAAGAGAAATCTGTGACACAGGGATGGAGACTATCCCAGAATCCATATGAATGAACACCAGAGGAGTGACTAGGTGATAGCAACAGAAGCAGCTGTAGCTTCAGGAACTCTCAAGTTAGACGGTAGAGTAACTGGTAAGAAAAATTATAAAGTACTCTTGGGCTACCACTAGACACAATGCCAGATGTTTTTTGGCAACTCCATTGCCTATAACCATTTCTGTGTAATAATTCAAGGGTAAAGAAGAACACTTTCAGTGAATACAGAGATGGACCCCTAAGGAGAAATATCACTCTTGGTTCCAATGGCTCAGTGACTATGAGAAAGAGTATCACTTACAATTACAAGGGAGAAAGAGTCCTGAGGAACAGTGTCGCTTCTGGACACAAGGTAGCAGGGGCTTGAGAAGAAGTATCAGTTGCAATCCCAAAGGATCAGAGACCCCAGGAAGGGGCCTAGATGTATTAGATTTCAACTGATATTACAAAGTGGTAATCATCAAAACAATATGGTAATGTCTAAGACATAGAGAAGTAGATTAATGAAATAGACTAGGTACACAATACCTTGTAGTAAATGGCTATAGCAATCTAGACTTTGATAAATCCAAAGATCCTAGCTTTGGAGATAAGAATTCACTATTTGGCAAAAATTGCTTAGAAAGTGTGAAAATAGTTTGGAGGAAAATAGGCATAGGTCAACATCTCACACCATATACCAAGATAATGTCCAATTGGTTAAATGTTTTAGACTTAAAATATCATAAGTAAAATAGAGGATCATGGAATAATGTGCTATCAGATCTATGAATAAAGTAAGAATATATGACTAAATCAGTGACAGAGAAGATCATGAGAAGGAGAAGGATAATTTTTATTATATAAATTTTTTTGTTAAATTGCACAAACAAAAATAATGCAGTAAAAATTAGGAAAAAAGCAGAAAGCTGGGGGGGGGGGAGGATTATAGTAATTTTCCCTGATAAGGCCTCATTATTTAAATGTATAGGTTACTGAGTCAAATTTATAAAAAAAATAAAAAAGCCATTCCCTATTTCATAAATGGACAAATGTTATGAACAGGCAGTTTTCAGAAGAACAAATCAAAGCTAACAATAGTCACATGGAAAAGTTATCTAAATCACTACATACTAGAGAAATGTAAATTAAAACAATTACTGCCTCACACCTATCAGATTGGAAAACAGAAAAGAAAACTGAGAAATGCTGGAGTGGATGTAGGAAAATGGGAAAACTAAAACATTGTTGGTGGAGTTGTGAACTAGTACAACTATTCCAGAAAACCATCTGAAACTATACCCAAAGGGCTATAAAACTGACCCTTTAATCTAACAGTACTACTACTAGGTATGTGTCCCAAGGAAATCTAAGAAGTGAGAAAAGGACCTATTTGCATTATACACACACACTTATGTATGTATACATACATGCATGCATACATACATACATACATATGTGTGTCTGTGTGTGTGCCTGTGCATGTGCATGTATGTCTGTGTGTGTCTTTGTGTGTCTCTGTGTAGCTTTTTGTAGTGGCAAGGAAGTGGAAATTGAAAGGATGTTCATCAATTTGGGAATGACTGAACAAGTTGTATTACAAGTTTGTTATGGAATAGTATTGTGATATAAGAAATCATGAGCAGGATGATTTCAGAAAAGCCTGAGAAAACTTATATGAACTCATAAAAATTGAAGAGAGTAGAAAAAGGTGAACATTGCACTCAACAGAAGCATTCTTGTAAGGAAGATCAACTGTGAAACATTTAGCTATTTTGAATAGATCAATAATATGAGACAATTCTAAAGGATACATCATGAAAAATGATATTCACCTCCAGTGAGAGAACTGATAAAGTCTGAATACAGATTAAAGCATAGTAAAAAAAAAAAGGAAAGAAACATTTATTTTTCTCCTTTCTTATCTAGTTGGATTTTTTGGGCAATATGGCAAAATTGGAAATATATTTTGCATTACTATAAAGCCAAGCACTAGCAGATTTTCAGAAGAATTCTGCTGTGAAGAGCTTTTAAGGTTCTGATTACACAATATAGTCAACACTCTATTTATTCCATAACAAATCAAAGCAAAACATTCACAATACATCAAAGTATAGCATTCACAATGTTACAACTTATCACAGAAAATCAAAATATAGTATTCACAACAACTTATCACAGAAAATGGTCACATAGTTTCGACCACAGTGGTCACAAAGTTTCCAACAAAGAACAATTATTTAGTAACTCAATCATTCAAACATCCTTAAGGAGGTTTGCCTCCTCAAGAAACACAAAGTACAATAGTCAAAGTTCTCTACTTATGGGACACACTAAGTTAACTCCATCAGTCACTTGTTCAGTCATCAATCACCAAGTTCAATCATTTACTCAATCAATGATTCAATCAACTCGATCATTCAATCATCCTTCATCATTCACTATTCAATCATCAGAAAATACACAGACCCACCACCCCTAGGTCACTAGTAAATTTACAATTTCTCAGTTACTACACAGTATCCAATTAAAGTCTTCTTTCAGCTTGACTCAGGGTGGTTTCCCAGATTCCCTGGATCCCCTTCCATGGTTCCAGATCCTACCTGGATTCACCAAAGTGTCACCTGGTTTCAAAGGCAGACAGCTCCCAGGTTCTTGTCCAGCTCTCTGTGCAGTTCCTGCTCCACATCGGAGCTCCCAGTGTTCAGTCCATCTCAAATCATTCACAGTCTCTGTTCCTGGGAAGACAAGGATTAACAAAGCCACCAACAGGTTCATACAAAGTACCTGCATCACAGTCATGCTTCCTCAGTTTTTAACAACTCTGGATGGCCGTTGGACTCAGCAGAAGTTTCAGCTGGTTCCCAGAATCAAAATCACTCCGTCTAGGTTTTCAAAATTAAAATGATTTTTTTCATCATTCTCTCCAGCCTGGCTTTCAGGGGTTTGGGGGTCCCTCTTCAGCCTCCCCAGCAGCAGCAGCTTCTGCCTCCATGAAACTTATTCCAAGAAGATCTGTCTCTTCCTCTCTAGATTCTTCCTTATATACAGCATTGCATTAGCTTCCTGTTTCAGCCAACCCCTTTCTAATACATTAGCAACAGGAGACTGGAATTCATACGTTCTGTGTCTTTAACCCAGGCTTATTCTGAACTAGATGATAAGTACCTCTTAGTTTAGCAATACTAAAGGAACTTTCAAATCTCATTGCTATTAAAATGACTTTCCCTAAAATTTCTGGAAGTCAAAAATTTTAAAAATTAATGCTAACATTTTTCAACATTATTGTGAGATATTTTAGAAATAAATAAAAAAATTAAGAAAATATTATTTTCTGATGCCTGACCTTTTCATGGTGAATTCATCCAAATGCAGTTATAGGTGAGGACCATTCCTATCTCTTCTCCTGCCTTACCTGAGAAACATCCAGATAGATAGATAGATAGATGGATAGATAGATAGATAGATAGATATAGAAATAGATACAGATATAGATATCTATATGCAATTCACACACACACACACACACACACACACACACACACACACACACATGAACAACTATTTTTTAAGGTGTTATTTTCTTCAGTCGGGTTGTTGACTCTTTTTTCATGATTTTCTTGCATCATTCTCATTTCTCTTCCCAATTTTTCCTCCACTTCTCTGATTTGGTTTTCAAAATCCTTTTGAAGCTGCTCTATGGCTTGTAACCCGTCTACATTATTCTTGCAAGCTTTTGGTGCAGGAATTCTGACTGTGTTCACTTCCTCCCATTCCATGCTTTGATCCTTTTTGTCCCCAAAAAAGGAATCTAAATTTGCATTGCTGGGTTTGCTTTGCCTACTCATGTTACCAGTCAATTACTTGACTTTTTGGTTCAATAGAACTCTGCTTTCAGATGGCAGAGCTCTGTCCCAAATTGCTGAGGTTTTTGCAGCTGCTGGAGCTATTAGGAGGCCACTGTTTCTGTAGGCCCCACCAGCTTTGGCTCACTGAAATTGCACCTCAGGACCATCACCCAACACCACTCCTAGCTCTTGGGCAGTTGGCTGAACCCTTTCCCCCCAATTTATCTGAGTTCTACTCACCTTTCACTTAGTCATTGTTTCTTATGAGTTTGTAATTCTGGAAAATGTCACAGTGGATGGTGATTCATACTCCAGCAGCGGCTTGTTGTGGCAGCTCTGGGGCTCCAGCTGTAGGTTCATCCAGTGCTGGTCTGGGCCCCCAGCACCCTGTGATAAACTACTTCCAGACTGCCTGCCATCCAGCCTTCAGTGGGATCTTTGATACTCTCATTTTGTGAGTTCTAGAGCTTTAAAATTTGGTTAGAGTCATATTTTATAGGTATTTGAGGTGGTTAAGGGGAGAGCTGTGGAGTTTTACTGCTTATGTGCTGCCATCTTGACCTCATTTTCTTTTTTTTTAAAAGTTTTTTTATTGATTTGTTTGTTTACTTTTAGTTTACAAGATTCAGTTCCACAATCCCATGAGTTTCAAATTTTCTCCCCTCTCTTTCTCCCCACCCCCATGGTGGCATGTAGTCAAGTATGAGATCTGCAAATATTCTCACCTTAGACATTAGTATGGTTGTAAAGAATGATTGCAACAGATGGAATAAACAATGGGAAAGAGGAAACAAAACCAAACATGGAAAAGAAAGAGACCATGTAGTTTGATTCATTCTATATTTAAACTCTGTTCTTTCCAGATATTTCACTGAATGTAGACATCTCCTTCCATCCTGAGTCTTTTCTTCTCTTTTATTGATTTATTTGTTTACTTTTAGTTTACAAGATTCACTTCCACAATCCCTTGAGTTTCAAATTTTCTCCCCTGCTCCCCCCATGGAGGCATGTAATCAACTACAGTATCTGCAAATACATTCACAATATTAGACATTAGTTTGGTTGTCAAGAATGATTGAAACAGATTGAAATGAATGAACAATGGAAAAGAGGAAACAAAACCAAACATGGAAAAAAAAAGAGAGAGTATAGTTTCCTTCTGTCTGCATTTTTCCTCTGTTTTTTCTAGATCTTTCTCTGAATGTAGACATCTCCTTCCATCATGAGTCTTTTAGAGTCGTCTTATAACCTTGCTTTGTTGAGAAGACTCCAGTTTATCAAAGTTGTTCATCACACATACATTGTGTCTTTCATTGTGTACAACTTTCTCCTGGTTTTGCTCTTCTCGCTTAGCATCAGTTCGTATAAGCCTCTCCAAGTAAATATGAAGTCCAGCTGCTCCTCATTTCTTATAGCACAATAGTATTCCATTACATTCACATACCACAACTTGTTTAGCCATTCCCCAATTGATGGGCTTCCCCTCAAATTCCAACTTTTTTTGCCACCAAAAAGAGAGCTGCAATAAATATTTTGTACATATAGGTTTTCCTCCCACTTCTAAGATCTCTTTGGGATACAACCCTAGAAGTGGTATTACTGGGTCAAAGTTTATGCAATTATTTATAGCTTTTGGGCATAGTTCTAGATTGCTCTCCAGAATGGTTGAATCAGTTTACAACTCCATCAACAATGCATGAATGTTCCAATTTTTCCACATCCTTTCCAGTATTCGTCATTTTCCTGTTTTGTCATCTTAGCCAATCTGACTGAGGAGATGTGGTAACTCAGAGTTGTGTTAATTTGCATTTCTTGAATCACTCACAATTTAGAGCATTTTTTCATACGCTTATAGATATCTTTAATTTCTTCCTCTGAAAACTGCCTGTTCATATCTTTTGAGCATTTATCAACTGGGGAATGACTTGGATTCTTATATATTTGACTCAATTCCCTGTTTATTTTAGAAATGAGGCCTTTAACAGAGACACTGGTTGTAAAAATTCTTTTCTAATTTCCCAGTTCCCTCTTAATCTTGGTTACATTGGCTTTGTTTGTACAGAAACTTTTTAATTTAATGTAATCAAGACAACCCATTTTGCATTTTATAATGCTCTCTAACTCTTGTTTGGTCATAAAGTCTTCCCTTCTCCATAAATCGGACAGGTAAACTATTCCTTGCTTCCCCAGATTGCTTACAGTATCAGCCTTTATACCTAAATAGTGCACCCATTTAGACTTGATTTTGGTATATGGAGTCAGATAATGGTCTATACCTAGTTTCTGCCATATTATATTCCAGTTCTCCTGGCAGTTTTTGTCAAATAGTGAGTTCTTATCCAACAAACCAGGGTCTTTGGTTTTATGAAATAGTAGATTACTATAATCATTGACTACTGAGTCTTGTGTACCCAATCTATTCCATTGATACACTACTCTATTCCTCAGTCAGTACCAAGTAGTTTTGATGACTGCTACTTTATAGATTAAAATCTGGTATAGCTAGGCCACCTTCCCTAGCATTTCTTTTCATTAATTGCCTTGATATTCTGGACCTTTTATTCTTCCAAATGAAATTCATTACTATTTCTTCTAGCTCTATAAAGTAATTTTTTTGGTAGATTGATTGATATGGCATAAAATTTGTAATTTAATTTAGGTAAAATTGTCATTTTATTATATTACCTCAAAGCAGCCACTAGAAATTGATGTTTTTTCCAATTACTTAGATCTGACTTTATTTTTGGGAAAAGTGTTTTGTAGTTGTGTTCACATAAGTCCTGTGTTTGTTTTGGCAGATAAACTCCCTAATATTTTATAATGTCTACAGTAACTTTAAATTGGGTTTCTTTCACAGTCTCTTGATTTTGGACTTCCTTAGAAATACATAGGAATGCTGAGAGGTTTTGTGGTTTTACTTTATATCCTGCAACTTTGCCAAATTTATTTATTGTCTCAAGAAATTTTTTACTTGATTCTCTAGGATTCTACAAGTATATAATCATATAATATGCAAAGAGTTATAGCTTAGTATCTTCTTTGCCTAATTTGATTCCTTTGATTTCTTTTTTTTTTCCTCTATTTGCTACTGGTAACATTTCTAGTGCTAGATTGAATAACAGAGGTGATAGTGGACATCCTTATTTCACCCATGATCTTATTAAAAATGCTTCTAGTTTATCCCCATTACATGTAATACTTGCTGATGGCTTTAAATAGATGCTACCTATTATTCTAAGGAAAACTCCATTTATTCCTATACTTTCTAGTGTTTTTAATAGGAATGAATGTTGTATTTTGTCAAAAGCTTTTTCTGCATCTATTGAGATAATCATATGGTTTCTGCTAGTTTTATTGTTGATGTATTCAATAATACTGATGCATTTCCTAATATTGAACCATCCTTGCATTCCTGGAATAAATCCTATATGATCAAAATGTATTATTCTTGTGATAAGTTGCTGTAGTGTTTTTGCTAATATTTTATTTAAAATTTTTACATCTATATTCATAAGGGAGATTGGTCTACAATTTTTTCTCCATTTTGTCTCTTCCTGATTTGGGTATTAGTATCATATTTGTGTCATAAAAAGAATTTGGTAGGACTCCTTCTTCACCAATTTTCCCCATATAGTTTGTAGAGTATTGGAAGCAATTATTGCTTAAATGTTTGGTAGAATTCATTAGTAAATCCATCTGGTCCTGTAGATTTTTTCCTAGGGAGTTCACTGATGGCTTGTTCAATTTCTTTTTCTGAGATGGGGTTATTTAAGTAATTTACTTCCTCTTCACTTAATCAGGGCAACTTATACTTTTTTGTAAATATTCATCTATTTCACTAATATTTTCTATTTTATGTGCATACATTTGGGCAAAATAATTCCTAATTATTGTTTTAATTTCCTCTTCTTTGGAGGTAGATTCATCTTTTTCA
>CM053582.1:278276602-278303563 GCA_028627135.1 Pseudochirops cupreus | reverse complement strand
AGCCTCCGGTTCGGTGAGTCTGCTGGGTGGGGCTTCTCAGTCTGCCGCACTCTGCTCTCAGGTCCGCGCTGGTGCCACTCCTGTGTGCTCCGTTCTCCCTGCCCCGACCTGATTAGGCACTTCTCTGGGCTGGGAATCTGTCACTCTCTGTCTCCCAATGGGTTCTGTCACTCTTAAATCCGCTCAAATTTACTTTTGATTTCCCAAGGACGAAATTCTTGGGGAGCTTGGAGAAGTCACTGCTTACTCTCCGCCATCTTAGCTCCGCCTCCCCTGCTCATCATTTCTTATAGTGTTGTGCAGAGAATAAGAGCAAGCTGAGACCTGGGTTCAAGGTAAAATTTAGGTGTGGATTTATTGATCAAGCGCTCGACCAACTGGAGTGCAAACTCAAATCAGGCAGTAATCTTTTAGGGGTACAGACTTCATTATATAAGAAAATCCATAATCAGGGAAGGGAGCTAGCAGAAGCCATGATGTACAGACGCAAAGAACAGCCATTGGTTAGATATATAGCTCAGAGCTAATTTGGGAATATGGCACAAGGGTACAAGGGTGCAACCTTCCTGTGACATGGGGGTCAATCCTAGAACAGAGTGGAGGGCACAGGGTGGAGGGCCATAGTCAGTGCTTTCCAGAGCAGGGTGGAGGATCATGGGGTAAAGGCAAGTGGAATTCCCCAGAACAGGTTAGGGTCATGTTCTGGGCAAAGAGTGGTGGCCCTGCTTGGTCAGTTGGACAGGACAGGGTGGTCCCTAGATAAGGTCCTTCCACCATAATGAACTTTATACACTATAATGATTCAAGGAGAATATATAAAATGCTGATTAGGGAAGAAGGGATCCGGGAACTTGGCCTTGAGCAATATGCCCAGACATGCCTTAAGCAGTTTTCAAGCTATGACAAGATGTAGCATAGAAATATAAAAGGGGCTTAATGGTGAGCCAATAATCAGGTGGTATGAGAGTGGCCTGGGATTCGGGTTTGGGTACAACAATAGCACTGTAGTATATTCCTTCATATTCATATATGACAACTTGTTCAACCATTCTGTGATTGATGGGCATCCTCTCAATTTCCAGTTGTTGTTGTTATTGTTGTTGTTTTGTTTTGTTTTGTTTGCCACTACAAAAAGAGCTGCTATAAATATTTTTATACATATGGGTCATTTTGCCAAATTTAGGAATTTTTAAAAGTTTTGGACAAGCTGCTGAACTTCATTGGTGGAGTGAATAGTCCCACCTCTTTATTCCCTATTATCAATGAAATCACCTATCCTGTCCAGTCCCTTTTCCTCCCTTATCCCTATAATGATGATAATAATAATTTTTACTGACATTCATATAATTCTTTAAGGATTTTTCTTTTTTTTTCATTAACTTTTGTTTGTTTTTAGTTTACATAATTAATTTTCACAAGATATTGAGTTACAAATTTTACAAATTTTCTCCCTGTCTTTCCCCTACCTACCCCTCCAAGACATCAATCCCACTGTATACCGCCTCCCCTAATCTGCTCTCTCCTATATCCTCCCCCATCACCCTCTGACTTTCTGAAAGAGCAAGATGGATCTCCCTATCCCAGTGCCTGTATATCTTATTTCCCAGTTGCATGTAAATAATAATACTAATGATAATATCTGTATCTATATATATCTATATATATCTACATATATATCTATATATATATCTATCTCTATATCTCTATATCTCTATATAGATCTATATCTATCTATCTATATCTATCTATCTATATATCTATATGTATATCTACATCTATATCTATAGATATAGATATAGATATAGACATAGATACACATATACATATACATATATATATGCCATACATGTGTAGTTACAAAGAATATCTCCACAATGGACATATTGTGTACCATTGACAATATTTCCCTCCTATCTATCCCACCCTCACCTTGTTCTATTCCCTACTTTGTCCCTGTCCCTTTACAGAAATGTATGCTTCTAACAATCCTCCCCCCAAACCTGCCTTCCCCTCCTTCATCCCCCTTCTCATCCCCTTCCCCATTACTCTCCTACAGGGCAAGATGCCCAATTTAGAGTGTATGCCATTCCTTCCCTAAGCCAAATTCAATGAAAGTAAGGTTGACCCATTCCCTTTTTGCCTACCTCTTCTTCCCCTCCTTTGTAACAGGTATGCCTTTTATCTTCTATATGAGATGATTAACCCCATTCTGTCTCTCCCAGTCTCCTCTCATTCTATTCCTCTCCCACCTCTTAATTTCACCTTTTAAAATATCATACCTTCCTATTCGATTGATCCTGTGCCCTCTGTCTATGTATACACACATACACACACACACACACACACACACACACACACACACACACCACATACACACACACACACTCCCATATGTATTCGTATGCATATATTCCCTGCTATATAGACATATGTGTAAGTATACATATATATATACATATATATATACACATATATCCATGTATGTGTGTGTGTGTGCGTGTGTGTGTGTATTCACATTTATATTCCCTTCAACAATCCTCATACTGAGAAAAGTTGCAGAAGTTACAATTCTCATTTTTCCATGTTGACATGTAAACAGTTCAACTTTGATAAGTTTCTTATGATTTCTTTTCCATATTTCCCTTCTCATGGTTCTTGTGTTTGAATGTCAAATTTTCAGTTCAGTTCTGGTTTTTTCCTCAAGAATGATTGAAAGTCCTCCACCTCCACCTCATTGAATGACCATGTTGCCCCTGAAACATTATAGTCAGTTTTGCTGGGTAGGTGATTCTTAGTTTTAAACCTAGCTCCCCTGATCTCTGGAATGTCATATTCCAGGCACTCTGGTACCTTAATATAGAAGCTGCTAGATCCTGGGTTATCCTGATTGTGTTTCCACACTATTCAAATTGTTTCTTCTTGGCAGCTTGTAATATTTTCTTCATGATCTGAGAACTCCAGAAACTGGCTATAACACTCCTAGGAGTTTTCTTTTTGGAATCTTTTTCAAGAGGTGTTTGGTGAATTCTTTCAAGTTCTATTTTGCCCTCTGGTTCTAAAGTATCAGGGCAATTTTCCTTGAGAATTTCTCGAAGGACACTTTCTAGGTTCTTTTTTTGATCATGGATAAGAGGTAGTCCAATAATTTTTAAATTGTCTCTCCTGGATCTGTTTTCTAGGTCAGTTGTTGTTTCAAAGAGATATTTCATGTTGCCTTCTATTTTTTTCTTCATTTGTTTGGATCTGTCTAATAGTATCTTGATTTCTCATAAAGTCAGTTGCTTCCCTTTGCTCCCTCTAATTCTGAAAGAATTATTCTCTTCATTGAGCTTTTGAGATTCTTTTTCCATCTGGCAAATTCGACTTTTTAAGATATTCTTCTCCTCATTGGGTTTTTGGGCCACTTTTGCATTTGACTTAGTCTATTTTATATGGTATTATTTTCTTCAGTCAGGTTGTTGACTCTTATCATAACTTTTTTTTTGATTAACTTTTATTTTCTGGTTTACATCATTGATTTCCACAAGTTTTTGAGTTACAAATTTTCTCCCCTTCTCTCCTGTACCCACCATCCCAAAATAGCATGTGTATACCCCAGTGTATACCCCCTCCCCCAATCTGCTCTCTCCTATATCCTCCCCCACCACCCCTCTGACTTTCTGGTAGGGGAAGATGGATCTCCCTGTTACAGTGCCTGTATATCTAATTTCCAAGTTGCATGTAAAAAATAATAATAATAATTGTGTGTGTGTATATGTATATATATATATATACATATATATGTATATATACATATATACATATATATAATATATATATATACACACACACATATATATTTCATCATTTGATTTTAGAACTTTAAATTCTAGATTCTTTCCATTCCTCCTTTGTCACCCACTCCCACTGGAAAGACAGGTAATTCTATGCAGGCCATACATGTGTAGTTATGCAGAACATCTCCACAATGAACATATTGTGTAACACTGATTATATTTCCTTCCTTTCTATCCCACCCTCCACTTATTCTGTTCTTTACTTTATCCCTGTCCCTTTACAGAAGTGTGTGCTTCTAACAACCCTCCCCCACAACCTTCCCTCCCCTCTATCATCCCCTCTCTCATCCCCTTCCCCCCATTCTCCTGTGGTGCAAGATATTCTATTAAAAGTGTATGTCATTCCTTCCCTAAGGTTAATTCAATGAGAGTAACATTTACCCATTTCCTTTTTGCCTACCTGTTCTTCCCCTCCATTGTAACAGTTATGCCTTTCCTCTTCTATAGGAGATGATTAACTCCATTCTCTCTCTCTCTCTGTCTCTTCTCATTCTATTCCTCTCCCACCTCTTGATTACACCTTTTAAAATATGATCTCTTCATATTCAATTGATCCTGTGCCCTCTGTCTACATGCACATAAATACCCACATTCACATATGTATTCATTTGCAAATATACCCTACTATGCAGACACATGTGTATGTATACTTATATGCATTTGTATTCCTTTCACCTGTTCTCATGCTGAGAAAAGTTCCATAAGTTACGAATCTCATTTTTCCATGTTGGCATATAAATAATTCAACTTTGATAAGTTCCATATGATTTCTTTTCTATGTTTACCTTCTCATGCTTCTTGTGTTTGAATGTCAAATTTTCTTTTCAGTTCTGGTTTTTTTAAGCAAGAATGTTTGAAAGTCCTCCACCTCATTGAATGACCATATTTTCCCCCGGAATATTATACTCAATTTTGTTGGGTAGGTGATTCTTGGTTTTAACCCTAGCTTCCTTGATCTCTGGAATATCATATTCCAGGACCTTCAGTCCCTCGGTGTAGAAGTTGCTAGATCCAGGGTTATCCTAATTGTGTTTCCACAAAATTCAAATTGTTTTTTTTTTGCAGCTTGTAATATTTTCTCCTTGAACTTGGAACTCTAGAACCTGGCTATAACATTCCTTGGAGTTTTCTTTTGGAGACCTTTTTCAAGAGGTAATCAGTAAATTAGTTCAAGCTTTATTTTGTCCTCTGGTTCTAAAATATCATGCTGATGTTCCTTGAGAATTTCTTGAAGGGTGCTTTGTACGTTCTTTTTTTGATCATGGCTTTCAGGTAGTCCAGTAATTTTTAAATTGTGTCTCCTGAATCTATTTTCCAGGTCAGTGGTTTTTTCCAAGAGATGTTTCACATTGCCTTCTATTTTTTTCATTTGTTTGCATCTGTTTGATAGTGTCTTGATTTCTCATTGTCATTTGCTTCCATATGTTCCACTCTAATTCTGAAGGAATAATTCTCTTCAGAAAGCTTTTCAGATTCTTTTTTCATCTGGCCAATTGGACTTTTTAAGGCATTCTTCTCTTCTTTGGCTTTTTTGGGCCTCTCTTGCCATTTGAGTTAATCTATTTTTTAAAGTGTTATTTTCTTCAGTCATATTGTTGACTCTCTTTGCATGATTTTCTTTCATCATTCTCATTTCTCTTCCAAATTTTTCCTCCACTTCTGTTATTTGATTTTCAAAATCTTTCTTAAACTCCTCTATGGCTTGTAAATAGTTTACATTTTTCTTGGAAGCTTTTGGTGCAGGAGTTCTGACTGTGTTGTCTTCTTCCCATTCCATACTTTGATCCTTTTTGTCCCCCAAGAAGAAAACTAAATTTGGATTGCTGTTCTTATTTTGCTTCCTTTGCCTGCTTATGTTGCCAGTCAATTACTTGACTTTTTAGCTCTGTGGACCTCTGCTTTATGAGGGGAAAGCTCTGTCCCAAATTGCGGGAGTTTTCACAGCCATCAGAGCTGTTAGGAAGCCACTACAGCCCCCACCAGCTTTGGCTCACTGAAAATGCATCCCCGGACCACCACCCAAGACTACAATCTGGATCCAGGCAGCTCAACACAAAAGCACTTAGCCTCTGAACAATTTCTTGTCCCCTCTGCAGTCTGCAATGCAGGAGCTCTGAAGTCATATGGAGGTGGCTGCAGGGAAGGCACTTCTGCAGCTTTCTTGCCCTGGAGGCAGTTTGGCTGAACCACTTTTCTCCCCCAAATTTAGCTTAGTTCCACTGACCTTTCACTTAGTCCTTGTTTCTTATGGCTTGATAATTCTGGAAATTACCATAGTTGCCGACGATCCACTGTAATGAAGGCTCCAGCTGCAGCTTGTCCTGGCTGCTCTGGGGCCAAGCTGTGGTTTCAAGCTGGGCTAGTTTTGGCTCCCATTGTGCTGCAATGAGCTCTTCCTGCTGAAGTACCTTCAGCAATGGATTTGTTTTTCTGTATTTTTGTGAGTTTTGGAGGCTAAAATTTGTTTATAGTCATATATAATGAGTATTTGAGGTGGCTATGTGGGAGCTGCAGAACCTTGTTGCTTCTGTGCTGCCATCTTGGCTCTACCACCCATCTAGGTTCTTTTTTTGATCATGGCTTTCAAGTATTCTGATAATTTATAAATTGTCTGTCCTGGATCTATTTTCAGGTCAGTGTTTTTTTCAAGAAGATGCTTCATATTGCCTTCTATTTTTTTCATTTGTTTCAATCTGTTTAATAGTATCTTAATTTCTGATAAAGTCATTTGCTTCGATTTTCTACACTCTAATTCTGAAGAAATTATTCTCTTCAGCAAACTTTTGAAATTCTTTTTCCATCTGGCAAATTTGACTTTTTCAGGCATTCTTCTCCTCATTGTCTTTTGGGGCCTCCTTTGCCATTTGAGTTAGTCTATTTTTTGAGGTGTTATTTTCTTCATTCAAGTTGTTGACTCTCTTATCATGATTTCCTTGTATCATTCTCGTTTTCCTCCCCAATTTTTCCTCCATTTCTCTTATTTGGTTTTCAAAATCCTTTTTAAGCTCCTGTATGGCCTCTATCCAGTTCGTATTTTTTACAGCCCCCACCAGCTTTGGCTCACTGAAAATACACCTCAGGACCACCACCCAAGTCCGCGATCTGAACCAGGCAGCTCTTGGTAAGACCACTTGGCCTCTGAATGATCACTTGTCCCTCCTTTAATCTGTAGGCCAGGAGCTTTCTGAAGCACCCACATGGAGGCAGCTGTAGGGCTGCCATTTCTGACTGCTGCTAGTTCTGGAGGCAGTTTGGCCAGACCCTCTTCCCCAAAATTAGCCGAGTTCCACTGACCTTTTCCCTTTGTCCTTTGCTCTTGTGGGTTGGTGATTCTGGAAATCACCACAGCTGCTGCTGATCCACTCTCCAGAATGCTACAGCTGTGGCTTTTCCCTGATGCCCTGGGACTGAAACCACATAGGGCTGGGCTCTGATTTCAGCACATTGTGATGACTGCTTGCCATGCTGCCTTCAGTGGGAGCTTTGTTATTCTGTCATTTTTGTGGAGTCTGGAGCTCTAAAATTTGTCTAGAGTCATATCTTATAGATATTTTAAGCGGTATTGGGGGAGCTTGTGGAGTCCTGTTTCTACATCACCATCTTGACTCTGACCTTTATCATGATTTTCTTGCTTCATTCTCATTTCTCTCCTCAATTTTTCTTCCCTTTTTCTTATTTATTTTTCAAAATCCTTCTTAAGGTCCTCTATGGTTTGTACCCAGTCTACATTTTTCTTGGAAGCTTTTGGTGCGAGTGTTCTGACTGTTGTCTTCCTCCCATTCCATGCTTTGATTCTTTTTGTCCCCAAAAAAGGAATCTAAAGTTGGATTACTGTTCTTAACTTTGCTTGCTTTGCCTGCTCATGTTGCCAGTCACTTATTTGACTTTTGGGCTCAGTAGAGCTCCTTCTCAAATTGCTGTGGTTTTCCCAGCTGCTAGAGCAATTAGGAGGCCACTGTCTCTGCAGCCCTTACAAGCTTTGGCTCATTGAAAAAGCACCTCAGGACCACCACCCAAGATCCCAATCCTGATCCAGGCAGGTTAAGGGAAGGGCACTTAGCCTCTGAATAATCACCTGGCCTCTCTGCAATCTGCAGGCCATGAGCTCTGAAGGAGCCAGGTGGAGGCTGCTTTTTCAGACTGCTTCTAGCTCTGGAGGCAGTCGGCCTGACCCTCTCCCCAAAATTTAGCTGAGTTCCTTTGACCTTTTCCCTTTGTCCTTGCCTTTAATGTGTTTGTAATTCTCGAAAGTGCTAGAGCTGGCAGTTATTCGCCCTCACTAAAGCTCCAGGTGGGGCTTCTCCTGGACAGCCTGGGGCTAAAACCACATAGGGCTGGGCTCTGCTCCAAGTACACTGCATTGAGAACTTTCCATCTGTCTGCCAGGCTGCCTGCAGTGGGAGCTTTGTTACTCTCTAATTTTGTGGGTTATGGAGTTCTAAGATTCGTTTAGAGTCCTATTTTATAGGTATTTGAGGTGGTAATGGTGGGAGCCATGGAGTTGTCCTGCTTCTATGCCACCATCTTGACTCTGCCCCTAATTCTTTAAGTTTTGCAAAGCACATAACATAGTGCTTTGTTTTATCTTTAAAACAACCCTAGTAAGAAGCAACAAATATCATCACCATTTTATAGAGGATACAACTAAAATGCAAAGAAATTTGATAATTTACCCAATATCACACAGCCTGTAAGTGTCTGAGGCAGGATTATAAATCAGGTCCTTCTCACTTTAAGTTCAGTGTTGTATCACAACCTTCATAACACAGCAGCAACCTATCTTTTTGGAAGTTGTTCCACTGCTTGCACTCTGTGATCCCAACAATTTGGTCTCTCTTCAATGTATCACTTTAGCTTATATTCTTGAAATGCATGCCTTTCTTACTTCCAACTAATGGAGCTTCTCTCTTCCTTTAGCATTGAGCTTCAGCACCATCTTCTGCATGAAGATTTTCTAATTGCTATGCCCTCCTTCCCAAAATACATTTTATTCAACTAACTTGCATATATAAGTATTTATTTACTTTAATATTTATACTGTATACACACATACATAGAGAGAGAAAGAGAGAGAGATTGTTCCAAAAGTCTTGGTGCAAGTTTGAAACTAGTAAAGCTTAAAACTTTCACTAACAATATTGGAACATCCTATACTATTTGTTTTCCCCATTAGAATATGAAATCCTTGTGAATAGGGGTTGTTTCATTCTTTGTACTTGTATCCATAACATCTAGATTATAATAGGCATTAATAAATGATTTAATTTTGTTTATTGAAATCCCTGAAATGGATACTGCTTTTGTAGTACTTAACATTCCTTAAAAAATTATGATAATCTGTGTAAATGCTTGTTCTCTAATACATTTCTTTTTTTTGCCATTTAAGATTTTTTTTTTAAATGTATGAAACTAATTATAACAAGTATCAATAATATAATACAAATTTAGTGACCATGTCCCTAATAAATATATAAATAATAGAATGAGCAATTTGATGCACTGATCAAGAAAAGAAGCCTGAAGGAATAGTTTCTTCAACCACTGCATGAGGTATGAGGTGGGAGTTGAAAGAAATGATAAAGTGGAATGCAAAAATGAATAATTCAATTTTTTTAAAAGCGTTGCTGGTAACAAAGATGTTAAATGTTTATCTGAACAAATGAAGAAAAGAGACCTCTGTATTCTTCCTCTGTTCACCCTCCTCCTCCTCATTATTATCAGGATAGAATAATAATATCAAGCTCTGAAAACAGTAACCTACAAACCACAGGACAGTTTCTACATTGAATAAACTATTTCTCTGGCAAACTGATGAGGGCATTGACATTGACTAATCTATTTTTTCACATTTGGCTAAATGTTGATTCTATTATATCATGTGGTAACATAAATGGTAAACTGAGGGATATTATTTTTAAGATTAACTATTTGTTTTATAGCCATGAGAATTTGGGAAGTTTAAAAAATATGGAAATAATTTATAATCTCTAAGCTGAACCATTTTAAGTCCTGACAATACTTATTTATAGGAGGAACAGAATTTAAGAACATCTTAAAGGACCAAATGCGCATGTGTGTGTGTGTGTGTGTGTGTGTGTGTGTGTGTGTGTGTGTGAGAGAGAGAGAGAGAGTGAGTGTGTGTGTGTGTGAGAGTGAGTGAGTGAGTGTGTGTGTGTGTGTGTCTGTGAGAGTGAGTGAGTGAGTGTGTGTGTGTGTGTGAGAGTCAGTGAGTGTGTGTGTGTGAGTCAGTGAGTGAGTGTGTGTGTGTGAGAGTGAGTGAGTGTGTGTGTGTGTGAGAGTGAGTGAGTGAGTGTGTGTGTGTGTGTGTGAGAGTGAGTGAGTGAGTGTGTGTGTGTGTGTGAGAGAGTCAGTGAGTGAGTGTGTGTGTGTGTGTGTGTGTATGTGTGAGTGCAAATTGACAAACCTGGTCCTTCTGGAGTTAAGGTTAAATTCTTTTAATCCAGTTGTTTTTTTTTTAAATCTGTAAAGGAAAAACAATCCCTATATACTTTGAAAGCTTGTTCTGAGGATCAAATGTACATATGAGACCAGTTTAAATAAACCAGCAGGTATTTATTATGTGATTAATATGTGTCAAAATCTTAAGTGGGGGGATATCAAATACATATATGTGTAGAAATGTATATGCATATAAATACATGCAGGCCTCACATGTGTATATGTGTGTATTCATATGCATATATATTTATATATTATTTCCTTGTTCAGCAAATGTTCAAGGAAAACTGATATAGTCTACTGGAGAAGACTCTGGAATAGGAGTCAGGACCTGGATTCATATGTCCTTTCTAACAATTGTCCAGCTGTGTGACCATGGGCAAGTTACATACTCTCTCTGAGTTTCTGTTTCTTCATAGGTAAATGAATAATACTTGCTGTCTCTATCTACCTCAGGATTGAAGAGTCCCTAATTAAGGCATTGAGGTGAAAATAGAAATATCTGGATATCATGTGACTAAGGCACTCTGTAAACCTTAAAGCATTATGTAAATGTGAACTACTATGACTATCTCCTAAAAGATCAAGTTTTTATAAAAAGGGACATTTGCTGATTTGTTATTTGGCTCATTATTTGACAATATTCAAAATCAGACTAAAGTTCATTGAAGCAGCAATGTACTATATATGATACCTTAGTGAATCCAAAGTATTAGAATCAGAATAATACTTATTAACAAGTTGGTGCATTTCCAAAGAGTCTAACTTACAACCAGGGAGTAATTTACAAATGGGGAGCATCTGGATGGTTATTTATTAAAGGCCCTCAGGTGGATGCTGCTGTGTTCGGCATTACTCAGAGCAACTTCTAAAGACATGACACCTGCTCTGTGGAAACTCACATTATATAAAACATTACTAGAACTCTTCTAAGTCATGATAACACATACACCATTTAGAGATAGAGCATTGCAAACCTGGGAAATGAAGACAACGTCTGAAATTAATATAATGTTGACATTGCTTTTTCATGATTAATTGTATTTATTTATTTTTCAGATTAAGCTTTGTTGTTAACTCGCTTTGAAAAAGCAGCGTTCAAGTGTTCAGATTGTTGTGACAGAGAGAGAGAGAGAGAAAGAGAGAGAGAGAGAGAGAGAGAGAGAGAGAGAGAGAGAGAGAGAGAGAGAGAGAGAGAGAGAGAGAGAGAGAGAGAGAGAGAGAGAGAGAGAGAGTTCCTTTTATACCAGGAAACTGGAGGGATATAATAGGTATGAGAATTCCATGTTCACACAAGACTGAAAATATAAAAGTGAGAACTTGGTTTGTCTGGGAGAATAGAGGCTTCCAGAAATAGGGTGAATAGGAGTGGGAGGACAGAGGAAACAGCAGGCTAAAGCTATGAAGGGCCTGTGAATATTTTGAGGGGACTGTACCTGTATCTCCTCTGGGAATCTGTGAACTACAGAGGGATCTATCTTAGTTTGGACACAATACTGTGTTTTTTTTTCTTTGATAGTCTTTTGTATTAGTCCTGATACTGAGTCTGCTACTACCTTGGCCTACATATATTAATTTTAAACTCTAAAATTCATGTCTACATAGCAGATCTAGAACCAGCATGGGGTGACAGAGGCTATATGATAGTCAACAAATGACATGATGAGAAGAGGCACTGTTTCTTTTCTCGCTGAAGAAAATGTGTTTACCTGTCCGTCTCCAGTGTCCCGCTTGGGTTCTTTTTTGAAGTTCCACCACCCTGGTTACTATGAGGTCTTGAATTACAGTAGGACCCCTTAAATTGTTGTAGCATATGGTTCAGATGGCTCAGGGAGTTCAGAGATTAGGAGGAGAGACCTCCATTCCACATGAATATTTGCAAAATGTGAGTAAAAAAAGATTAATTACCTACCTCAGACAGTGATTGAGAGGAGAGTGCTTTGCAAACTTCAGAACTGTATGAATTTAAGCTTAATGTACCACATTTTCAACTAGAGCCCAAAGTCACTCTTGAAGTTCAAGGGAGCAGAAGAGATTATATCATATGTGGGTTATAAGGCCATGACTGTCTCTTTTCAGAAGTGACTATATTTGCAGTGTATTGATGGACCTTATGTATCACTGAGTGAGGCACAAAGAATCTGCCCAATAACATAGAGTTCATTAGGATATTGGGTTTGAACTTAAAACCACAGAGTTCTAGCTTCCTTAATGATCCTAGTTTCTATCTATTGCCTTTGTGGACCTCTATCGAATGTTGCCTTCTTCTCTCATTATTTTTGTGCCTGTCATCTCTGCTACTGAATTGAATACAGAACCAGAGCCTTGCACACATTACAAATATTTGTTTAATGAATTTTAAAAAATGGATGAATAACAAAATGATCTCATCCTACTATTATCAGAGAGAAGTGACTAGTCTTAACTGCCCATTGTTAAGAGAAAGGAGAATTGTCTTCTTGAGTCTTTACTGCAAATATCACAAATCCTTCTAATTAAATGGGAGTGATGGCTAGGTTTATTTTATTCTTCCTCAGGATGAGTGCTACTTTATCTCTTTTGAACTAACTCAGAATAACATAAATCACAAGATTGTGGGCTTCCAAACAGGCTATCCTTGAAAAAATAATTACTTCAATGAATTTACTCCATAAATGATCATCCTTTTTGAAAGTCTCTATTGAAGAGGGAATAAGTACCCCCTGGTGGAACTCATTTCACTTCAGGACAACTCTAACTGTTAGGAACTACCTGTTAGTATTTTTTTTTTCTCACATCAATCCCTAATTTGCCTCATTGCTAATTCTACCCATTGTTCCTAGTTTAGTCTTCTTGAGTCAGAGAACAACTTCAATTTCTTTTTCCCAAAAAATCCATTCAAATGCTTGAAGAAAGCCCTCAAGTCCCTTCTGAATCTTCTCTTCTGCTAATGAACACATATAGCTCTTTCAATTTATTCTCAATGGCAAGAACTCAAGATACTTAAAGATTCCAGTTCTCTTCTACATATTACACAGTTTTTAATACCCATCCCCCTCCCAAAAAATGTGATGCGAGATTTGAACATAATATCCTAGATGTGGTCTGAGCTGGTCAAAGGAAAGTGAGACTTTGGTGTTTTAATTTCAGCCTCCTATGACATTACGATCTTTTAGGCTTCAATTCCAAATTTTTATATTTATGTCCATCACAAAGGCACTGAGTTGTGGGGGCAGAAAATTATGTCTAGAACAATGGATAATGGGAAATAACAATGATTTTATTAGAAGGAATATTTATCACAGGCAATGTTAAACAGCAGAGGCAGAGAGAGAAAGACAGAGAGACAGAGACAGAGAGACAGAGAAAAGAGAGACAGAGAGACAGAGATGGAGACAGAGATAGAAAGAGACAAAGAGAGACAAAAAGGTCTAGCCTTGGTATAAGGAAGGATCACATTAAAGCCCTGCCTTGGATACATACTGACTGTGTGACCCTGGTCAAGTCAATAGTCAAAGCAATTCTCACAGACTATAAACTGCAAAAGAGGTATGTACCTACATTGCAAGAGATTCTTTATCCCAGTAGTTTCCTGCACCAGATCCAGTCCCTATCCTTATTTACTTTAAAGATATGTGATTTTGTTGACGAGAATATTCCCACCATTGATTCTATTCATAATCCTTCTTACTAAACAATATTTCAATTATTTTTGGCCAATATTTAATCACTTGTGTCTAACTGGGTGATGGGTAACTCAAAGCATGATTCAATTAAGAGAGATATAAAATTTGTCACAAGATTGTTTGCCAAAGTAAGTTTTTAGTCTGATATCTCATTTTCTTTTTTCTTTTTTTCATTTTAAATTAATTTATTAATTTTCTTGTTTACATCACTCATTTCCATGAGATTTTGAGTTATTAATTTTCTCCCCATCTTTCCCCTACCCACCACCCCAAAATAGTGATCCCACTTGTATAGCCCCTCCTCCAATCTGCTCTCTCCTATGTCCTCCTCCATCGCCCCTCTGACTTTCTGGTAGTGTAGGATGGGTCTCTCTACCCCATTGCCTATATATCTTAATTCCCAGTTGGATGTAGTTAATAATAATAACAATAATATATACATACATATATTTTTTTAACATTTGATTATAGAACTTTAAATTCTAGATTCTTTCTCTTCCTCCCTCATCACTCACTCCTACTGGAAGGACAAGCAATTCAATAGAGGCTGCTGATACCTCATTTTCATGTGGAGGCAATTCTAGGCTCTCAAACCCTTTGGCAGGAGTGTAAGCTCTTATGGCCCCTCTAAACAGAAAAGACTCCCAAGTATGGGCCCATTGATGACTATAAGGAGTATCTAATTAGAGCTGAAGAATACATGGGATATAGAGAGTCTCTGTATTCCATTAAGTCTATCCTTCATAAGGACAAACATTATTTTAATAGAATGTAAATAGTCATACTTATCTCTTTTAGATTTAAAGATCTACAATGAAAGAGACATCACACTCTTTTGTCAGCGCAATATATTACAGTACAAACAACTATACTTCAAAACAGTCTGTGATAGCATTCTAAGAGTGGTAAAAGAGGAGGGTTAATGTTGTACCTATGTTAACAAAGGGAGTTGTAAAACTGAGAGGAAAAGGAATAGTATAACAAAGGAAGAAGGGAAATTTAAAATAGATGAACAAGCCAAATGTAGAAGTGATGAAGAAAGGAACTGTAGAACTGATGGTTTATGAGTAATAGGAAATATCATTTCATCCTATCCATGTTCTTGTTGCATGAGCATTTAGCACAGTGCCTGGCACATAGAAAGAGCTTAATAAATGTTTATTTATTGGTTGTCATATAGAAACTTTCAGGTCACTCTTTCTCCTCCACATTATGTTACATACTCAGTTTATAGTCTTCTCCTTTCCAACCTTTTTGCCTTTCTAACACCTTGCCTCCCAGTTCTTCAACATCTTTCAAGATTTTCTTGCTGTCATCATGTAATATATTTTACCTATCATTATGTTTTGGATGAGCTATTTTTTTTTCATTATAATGTCAATTTGAAATTCTTATCATTCAAGATATAAAGGATGTTATGTAATTCAATACCAACAACAAATTTGACAAGAATACTCAATGATTTCAATTAAATCCAATAAGTTCATATTAGGGGCATACTCTAATCAAGGTACCATGCTGTGAATTTTGGATATAAAGCCATCATTGCCATGAAAGAATTTAGCATCTACTTAACTCTTTAATGGCAAGCTATCTGACATAGGTTACACATGTGCAATCATGTAAACATATGTTCATATAACTCATATTGTGAAGGAAGAAACAGAACAAAAGGGAAAAGTAAAAAAAAAATTGAAAATAATATACTTTGGTCTGCATTCAACGTCCATAGTTCTTTCTCTGGGTGTGGATAGCATTTTCCATCATGAGTCTTTTGAAATTATCTTAGATCATTGTACTTCTGAGAAGAGCTAAGTCAATCATAGTTGCTCATTGCAAAATGCTGCTATTTAGTATACAATGTTCTCCTGGTTCTGCTTACTTCACTCAGCATCAGTTCCTGTAAGTGTGTACAGGTTTTTTCTGAAATCTGCCTGCTCTTCATTTCTTATAGCACAGTAATATTCCATTACATAAGTATACCACAACTTGTTTAGCCATCCCCCAACTGATGGATGTCCCCTAGATGTCCAATTCTTTGCCACCACAAAAAAAGAGTTGCTATAAACATTTTTGTAAATGTAGATCAGTTTCCCTTTTTTATGATCTCATTGGCATACAGATGAAGGATATGCAAAGCTTTATAGCACCTTTGGGCACAGTTCCAAATTGCTCTCCAGAATGTTTAGATCAGTTCACAACTCCACCAACAGTGCCTTAGTGTTTCTATTTGCCCACATCTTCTCCAACATTTATCATTTTCCTTTTCTGTCATATTAACCAATCTGATAGGTTTGAGATCTCAGAGCTGATTTAAATTGCATTTCTCTAAATAATAGTGAGTTAGAACATTTTTATATGTTTAGAGATAGCTTAAATTTCTTCATCTAAAAACTTCCTGTTCATATCTTTTGGCCATTTATCAATTGGGGAATGACTTACCTTCTTATAAGCTTGATTCTGGTCTTTGTATATTTTGTCAGTAACAAGAGATGTATAACTGTTTCCCATCTTTCTGCTTTCCTTCTAATCTTGGTTGTGTTGATTTTATTTATGCAAAAACTTTTTAATTTTATGCCATTTTGCATTTCATAATGCTCTGTATCTCTTGTTTGGTCATAAATTCTTCCCTTCTTTATAGATCTGTCAGGTAAATTATTCTTTGCTCTCATAATTTGCTTATAGTGTCGCCTTTAAAGTCTAAATCATGTACCCATTATGACTTTATCTTGGTATACAGTGTGAGATGTTGGTCTATGCCTAGTTTCTGCCATGCTATTTCCCAGTTTTCCCAGCAGTTTTGGCCAAGAGTGAGTTCTTACCCCAGAAGCTGGAATCTTTGGGTTTATCTCTTTTTTAAAATGAAACTGGCTTTTTATTTTATTATTAGTTCAATAGTTTTCTTTTTTTCAATTTTATTAATCCCTCCTTTGATTTTCAGAATTTCTAATTTGACATTTAATTGGGTATTTTCAATTTGGTCTTTTTGTAGCTTTTTAAAAATTACATGTCAAATTCATTGATGTTCTCTTTCTCTATTTTATTCATGTAAGCAGTTAAAGATATAAAATTTCCTCTAAGTACTACTTTTGGCTACATCCCATAAATTTTGGTATTTTGTCTCATTATTGTCATTCTCTCTCTATTGTTTCTATGATGTGCTGTTTTACCCACACATTATTTAGTATTTCACTATTTAGTTTCCAATTCATTTTTAATAAATCTTCCCATGGTCTTTATTTTATTTTATTTGGAGGAGGGTAAGACAAGGCAATTGAAATTAAGTGACTTGCCCAAGGTCACACAACTAGTAAGTGTGTTGTCAAGTGTCTGAGGCTGGATTTGAATTCAGGTCCTCTTGACTGCAGGGCCAGTGCTCTATTCACTGTGCCACCTAGCTTTCCCTCATGGCCCTTTATTATATTTAATTTTTGTTGTATCATGATTTAAAAAGATGCATTTAATATTTCTGCCTTTGTACATTTGCTTGTGGAGATTTTTGTGCCCTAATATATAGTCAATTTTTGTGTAGATGCCATGTATTGCTGAGAAAAAGCTACATTTCTTTCTATCTCCATTTGATTTTCTCCAGAGGTCTATCATATCTAACTTTTCTAAAATTCTATTCACCTCCTTCACTTCTTTCTTCTTTTTCTTGTGGTTAGATTTATCTATTTCTGAGAGGGAAGAGTTGAATTTCCCCGGTAGTATAGTTTTGTTATATCTTCCTTTAATTCATTTAGCTTCTCCTCTAAGTATTTAGATGCTATACCTATTGGTACAAATATGTTTAGTATTAATATTCTTCTTTGTCTATGGCAGGGTTTCTTAAACTTTTCCACTTGTTACCTCTTTTTGTGTTTTGGCCACATTCATTGGCATTGTGTGGCCTGAGGGCAAGTGTAGTACAAAGTGCATGTTCTGTGTCTTCAGATGCACAGCTGCAGTGAAGTTGTGAGATGCAGCATGGGTAAGTGCTGCCAGAAACACCTCAGATTAATTACACGTTTGATTTTAATTATTTTTTTTGTCTTTGTACTTTCAGAAGACTTTTAATGTTGCCACAATTTTGATGACCCCATGTGAGGTAACATCTCACAGTTTAAGAAGTGCTGGTCTCTGGTACCTTTTAGCAAGATGTAGTTGTCTCTTTTAATTTGGATTTATTGTTGCTTTTGTTTTGTTTGAAATCAGGATGACTACCCCTGGTTTTTCTTTTAAATTTTAGCTAAAGCATGATATATTCTGCTTCAGATGTGCCTCTTGTAATCAATATAATGTAGGATTCTGGTTTTAAATCCACTCTGCTGTTCACTTTCATTTTATGGGGGAGTTCATCCCATTCAGATTCACAGTTTTGATTATTCAGTGTGTATTTCCCTCCCTCCTATTTTCCTCCCTCTTTATACTTTTCTCTCTGCTTTAACCTTGCCCCTTCTAAAGTTTTGTTGTTTGGTTTTGGTTTTTTTTTTTTTTTGCTTCTGACTACTGCCTCTGCAAATCTACCTTCCTTTCTAGCAGCCCCACGACACCCTTTTTTCCCTCTTTCCTTCCCTACTTCCCCATGGGGTAAGATATATTTCCCTACCCATCTAAGTTTGCATGTTATTCCCTCTTGGAGCCAAATCCAATGAAATTAAGGTTCAAACAATGCTTACTCCCTTCCTTCTTTCCATCTACTGTAATAGGTCTTTCATGGCTCTTTGTGTGATAAAATTTACCCTGTTCTGACTCCCCCTTTCCTCTTCAACCAGTACAATCCTTTTATTCACCCCTTAATGCATTCATTTTTATCATCATGTAAAAGTTAACTTATACCCACACTACTTAAGTATACTCCTTCTAACTGTCCTAATAGAAATTCTAACAATAATGCAATATTCACAACACCCACGGTGGTTATGAATATGCTGGTATAGTTGGGAATCACAAAACATAGCAAACTCTCCACATGGAGGGCAGAACCAAAGCCTTTATTCAAATGCCAGAAAACTGAGTCCCTGAACCAAAAAGCTCAAGTCATTACAGTGGTCACGAAGTTGATACACATGGTTAATGCAGTGAACACCCACATTCCCAAGCCTTCACAACAGAACAGGCTCTCTCAAACAGGAATCCCTTTCTCACTGACAATAGCTACTCACACTGGTTCTTGGAAGTTCCTGGTAAAAGTTGCAGAAGGAGGATCTCAGCAAAAAAGTGCAGTCTCCAGGTGGTCATTGAGAGAAAAAAATCTGACTGTCCTGCTGGTTCTCTTCCTTATATACAATATAGCTCCTCACTGTTCTGCCTTTTCCTGTAATGGTGTTAACTACTCCCAAGGTGTTTAACTACTTCTGTGTTAAACAACTTAAACAAGGTGTTAACTTGAAGTAAGGTATTAAGTGCCTGTTTACTAAGTGCCAATGCAAAGGGGCATGGAAGATCTTCTGATTCCATTAACATTACAGAAATATAGTCCTTAATAGTTACAAGTATCATCTTCCTATGTAGGCATGTAAGCAATTTAATTTTATTGAATACCATTTTTTCTTTCTGTTTGTTTTTTTAATGCTTCTCTTGACTTTTGTATCTGAAGATCATATTTTCTGTTCAGTTCTTGTCTTTACATTGGAAAGTTTGAAAGTCCCCTATTTCATTGAATGTCCATTTCCTCCCCTGAAAAATTATGCTCATTTTTGCTGAGTATTTGATTCTTTGTTGTCATCCAAATTCTTTTGCCTTCTGGAATGCCATATGCCAAGTCCTCTGATCCTGTAATGTTGAAGTTGTTAAGTCCTGTGTAATCTTCTCTGTGGCTCTTGATATTTGAATTGTTTCTTTCAGGCTGCTTACAGTATTTTCTTCTTCACCTAATAGTTGTGAAATTTGACTAAATTTTCCTTGGAGTTTTCATTTTGGTACCTCTTTCAGGAAGTGATTGGTGGATTCTTTCAAAGACTATTTTACCCTCTGCTTCTGGGATGCCAGGGCAGTTTTCCTCAATGATTTGTTGAAAGATGCTGCCCAGGCTCTTTTTTTAATCATAATTTTCAGATAGTTTAAGAATTCTCAAATTATCTCTTCTGTATATATTTGCAATGCCATTTTCCCCCAATGAGATATTTTATATTTTCTTCAATTTTTTTTGTTCTTTTGACTTTGTTTAACTTATTCTTGATGTCTCTCAGAGTCATTAGCTTCCACTTGCCCAGTTCTAATTTTTAAGGTGTTATTTTCTTTAGTTGTCTTTTGTATCTCCTTTTCCATCCAGTCAATTTTATTTTTTAAGGAGTTGTTTTCTTCAGCCAATTTTTGTACTTCCTTTTCCAAGCTATTAACTCTTTTTTTTCACATCATTCTCTTGCATAATTCTCATTTCTTTCCCCAACTTTTCTTCTACCTTTCTTACTTGATTTTTAAAATGTGTTTTGAACTCCTCCAAGAGGACTTTGAGAGTTTTAGACTAATTCATATTCCTGTTTGAGGTTTCATTTATAGGCATTTTGGCATTTGACAAACTCTTCTGGTTTTGTGTTTTGAGCTTTCCTGTCACCATAGTATCTTTCTATGTTTAGGTTTCTTTAAAAAATTTTTTTTCTCATTTTTTAAAGTTGAGCTCTCTGCTCCTAAGTTACAGTTACAGTTATAAGCTACTTGCACTGAGGGCCAGGGTGCCTGGTCACTAGATTTTTGTACCGAGGCTTCTGTGGCTGGCAGTTTGCCCACTGCACTAAGGTGGTCTGGCTTTGTTACACCTGTTGTGCCCTGAGTTTCAGTGATGGCAGTTTGTCTGATTCACTGGGGCTATGGGCCTCATAGTTGGCCTGCTATGCCACTGGACTGCTGAACCAGAACTGCAGAGCCTTGTCTACTGCTCTGTTCTGTGAACTAAGAACCTCCTCTTGGCTTGCCTGGACACTGGCTGTACTGGTCTGTAATCCCTTTTTAACAAAGTGAAACAGGCCTTTCCTGAGGTGCTTCTGAGTTATCTTGGTCTCAATAATTGTTTCACTACTTTTTGTGGATTCTGTAGTTCCAGGTTTCTTTTAGAGACTTGATTTAATGTTGTTTCTGAGGGAAACTGGGGAGGTTTCAGGCAATTTCCTAGCTTCTCTTTGCCATCTTGGCTCCCCCCCCAACTAGGATGAAATTTGGCATCAAAATTTGGCCCCTGCTCTGGAAAGACCAATCATTGAATTAACAGCAATATATATTTAATATGGTATTTCATCAGGGTCCTTCTAAGGGTATTTAACTCCACTGAAGACCTGGCTTGCTGCAGATTGTAGCTCAGGTATGATTTTGGATACAAAGATTTCCCTGTGAGATAAATATAGAATTAAACACCAGCATGCTTCTAGATTAAATGTAAATAGATCATACCTTTGACCTTAGAGTTTAGAGGACTATTATAATCCTGTCTTCTGCCTGTTGGTAAGATTCAATAAAAGCAATGAGACCAAAGGGATCCATTCAACCAATATGAGGTCAATGTATACAGCAATGGCTAAGATAATGAAGATAGTTGTGTGAAGAAAGATGAAGAATTTATAAGATTTCTAGATTGGGACCTAATCCAGAATTAAAAACCTTAAATATTAGCCAGGGGCAGCTGATTTAATATATTCTTGGCAGAAAATACATAAGAGAATACTCAAATGCAATTATAAGAGATGGTATCTCTTATGAATAACAGTCTTCAGATGCCATTTGTAAGATACTGCTGAGAATTTTTTCTTTTTTTTGTTATCACAAATTCCCTGTTCTGCCCTTTTGTAGAGAACAAGTAAATATTGAGGAAGGTCAGAAAAGAATATTAACCAGCTTGGCATCAAGGTAACTTTTGACATTCTAAACATTGTCCAGATTAATTATGGATTCATATTGAGAGGAGCAGAGGAGTTAAAATGAGGAAATCTAATTCTTCTGAGAGATGATGAGCAGGCTTCTCATCAAAGGAAGGCTTAAGCAATTTATTTTTTATTGTATTTGACACATCTCAAAGTTCATTTTGCAATAGCCTAATTAAAAATTGAAAGCAAAAGTCCAAGTCTACATATACTGAGTGAAGTGGAGAATTAATGTATTTTAGTAATCTGCCAACTTCCCTCCCCCAATAAAACATCTTTCTCCCAAAACAGCCAGATAATTAAGGCAAAAATGTCTCTTTAGTTGAATGATTTGGATCATTTCTCAGTTCTCCACCTGATTTAAGAATGTAAAATCAATCTTACAGTAAATAGTCATAGTTTTGAAGCGAACATGGCAGTGACCATATTCTGTGCTAGCACTGAAACACTTGTGGAGAGGAAGATAATATATTCAGCCCAATCTAGTGGTAGTAAAGTTGAGTTTTGAAAAAGCACATAACATGAACCTGAAAGAATAGATTATACTGGCATTTTTGTATATGATTTGCTACTAGAATAATTATTAAGTGCAAAACATAGTCTTATAATGAGTGGGGGCATGGAAAAATCTCACATAAGGGAACAGAATGATCTGGGATTCATATCAAGACTAATTATTTCCCAAGTTATAAGTAATTGCATTGCCAAAGGGCCACATGTGCATAGCACATGACCAGGTGATGCTGTAATTGTGAGAAAGATAATGACAGCTCTGTGACCAGAACACATCAATCCCAGAACACACGTGCACATCTGTTATGTAATTAGTATTTTCTTAATTGTATTTTTACAGTAATGTCATGCTAATTACAAAGATGTGTGCTACACGTAGTCAGTTAGTTTGCCAAAGGCTAAAACTTCACAATCAAGGTGGAAATTTAAAAGTATGATTTTGATTGTTCGTATAGATTATAGGCTAGAGGTAAAGTAAGCATATCTAATGATAACAAAAACATCTTGATCCTTCTCCTTCTTCCTTTTCCCATTCCTTGAGCTAAAGAGCCAAAGTCAAAATAGCAGAAAAAAACTTGTGCAATGTGAAAAATGCAGGACCTAGGAAAAATTGACAATTTTCAATCATCATATTTCCCCAAGGCTCATAAGTAATAGAATACCTTCTGATAGATTATGCTAGGGAACATAAAATTTATACTAGGATCAGAGTCTAACTCTGGACAAAATATTGACGTTGTCAATAAAACACATTTTAGATTGTCTAAATAGTATATTGCAGTTAGTATAGACCTGAATATGAGGAGGTACAGGAATGTAAGGGAAGAGCAAGATAAGGAATATTTTCAGCCATCAAGATATTATATGTTCATTTAAAATGTAATAGAGATATAATTAGGAACTGTGGCAACCAAAGCAATTTCAGTTGATGGTAGAGAGCAAAGCGGGTAAAAGAATACTTAACCCATTATCATCTAGGTGTAGAAACTCTTAAAGAGTGGTAATACATTTCAGAATGTGTAACCCATCCCCCATAGAAAAGTTGATCCCTGACATTCAAACGAAGACCTCATGAGAGTGATGGCACTTTGGGGATAGCACTGTGTGGAAGGAAGAATGTCTACCTGGATATCAGTCACTCTACTTCCATTATAAGGCTAAAAAGTGATGATAATATGTATTTTAAACATAAGTTATCATAGCAAAACACTAAATGTCACTGAAATCTCACATTCTGCCTTGGGGGGGGGGAGGGCTTTTCCCCATTAATGACTGGTCAGGAATTGGAGGTAATGAAGATGAGGTGCTTTCAATCCCCCCACCCCTTCCTTTTGAGTGATAAGAAAACAAGGATAAAACACTGTTGTCCTGATGGAATAGAGAATATAGAATAAGGTTTAAGTAGAACCAAAAGGAAGGGTTTTGTAATTACCTCTTTTGGATGGTTTGGCATCTTTAAACTAATTTTTGACAACAATATATTATACTTCCAATGTTTTTATAAAACAGAAGTTGTGTTGGACAAAAATAAAAGAAAAATAAACAAAGAGACAATAGAACTGAATGAATATTAATCTTTAAATTTCTCAGTTTACTAATTGCTATAACCTACTCCTCTATTCACCCCATTACAGAGATCATCATACCTTTTAAGTTGCCATCATCCTCAAGTGTCTCATTTCCATGTTTTGAATTCTGAAATTCCTTTATCTAAACATAATATTTTCTCTTTCCACCTTTCCCTCTGCTTTTTAAAAAGAATGCTTAAAGCAAGAGATCTTTATTTTTTTACATTTCAATTTATTTATTTACTTTAGAAATTCTTTTTTAAAATTTTGAGTTCTAAATTCTCTCTCTCCCTCTCTCCTACCCCTTCACAGAGTCACTAAGAAGCAAAGTAATATAACATCTGTTTTACATGTGAAATCACACAAAACCTACTTCCATATTAGTCATATTTCAAACAAAAGCAAGGGAAATAGAAAAAATAAAACAATACTTCAATTTGCACTGAGAGAGTTCATCAATTCTCCCTCTGGAGGTGAAATTCATTTTTCAAAAAATCATAGGTCCTTTGGAATTTTCCTGAATCATCATATTGATCAGAATAGTCAAGTCATTCACAGTTGATCATCATTACAACATTACTGTTATTGTGCACAATAATCTCTCAGTTCTTCTCACTTCATTTTGCATCAGTTTATATTGGTCTTGCCATGTTTTTTTCAGAAACCACCCTGCTCATCATTTCTTATAACAAAACAGTAATTCATTGCAATCATATTAAACAACTTGTTCAACATTTTTTTTCAATTCATGAGCATCTCAATTTCTACTTCTTTGCTACTGCAAATAGAGCTACTATAAATATTTTTGAATGTATAGGTCCTTTTCCTGTTTCTTTTATGTCTTTTGGATACAGACCTAGTAGCAGTATTTCTGGGTCACAGAGGCATCAACAGATTTCTAGCCCTTTGGGAACATTTCCAGATTGTTCTCTGAAATGGTCTGATCAGTTCACTCTTCCAGCAGCAATTTATTAATATACCTATTTTTCCCTCATCTCCTACAGCATTTGTCATTTTTCAAAGGTATGATGTAGTATCTCAGAGTTACCTTAATTTTCCTTACTCTAGTCAATAAATCAATGATTTATATCATTTTATATTACTAAAAGAGTTTTGATTTCTTCTTCTAAAAACTGCTTGTTTATATCCTTTGATCATTTATCAATTAGGGAATGGTTCTTATTGTAATGAAATTGTCTCAATTCTATATGCAATATATATCTGAGAAATGAAGCCTTTGTCAGAAAAACTTTCTGGAAAACAACAACAACCACTACTTTGATATTACTTCATTGTTTATGGTACCTTTGATAGAATGTAATTTCCCTGATCATTTCTTTTAATTAGGTTTGTTTTTTGCTTTGTCTGAGATCCTGACTGGTATCCCTGCCTTTTTTACTTCAACTGAAGCATATAAGATTCTGCTCCTGTCATTAATTTTAACTATATGTGTGTCTTTCTTTTCCAAGCATGTGTTTTGTAAACAATGTACTATTGAATTCTGGTTTCTAATCCATTTTATTATTGGCTTCTATCTTATAGGTGAACTTTCCCATCCACATCCACAATTATGATTGCTAACTGTGTATTACCCTCCATCCCATTTTCTTCTATTTCTTCTTCTCTTTTTATCCCATTTTTCCTCAAAATTATATTTTGCTTCTAACCCTTCCTCCTCTAAACTGCCCCCTTTTTCATCATCTCCCCTGCCATTTCTCTCATTCTCTACCTCTCCTATTGCCCTGTTTGTAAGTTATATTTCTTTATATGATGGAGTCTGTGTGTTTATTCTTTCCTCTTTGAACTAGTTCTAATGAGAGTAAGGTTCAAAAACTGTTGGCCAGCCCCCCCCCCCCCATTTTCCCCTATATTGCAAAACTCTTCCTTTTCTGCCTGTTGGATGTGAGAAAAATTTCCCCATTCTATGTCTCCTCTTCTCCCCCCCCCCCCAGTGCATTTCTCTTTGTCATACCTTCATTTGGGGGGGATGGTCATTTTAACATAATTGACTCATACCCATGCTACCCATGCCCTATGTTTATGTATGCTCTACTTAATAATGACATTTTTTAGGAGTTGCATTATCATCTTTTTGTATAGAAATGTAAACAGTTTAGCCTTATTTAGTCTTTTTTGATTACTCTTTTGTGGTTACCACTTTATGGTTGTCTTGACTCTTCTATTTGAATGTCAAATTTTATATTCAGCTCTGCTCTTTTCATCAGAAATTCTTAAAAGTCCTCCATTTCATCACGTCTCCATTTCCCCCCAAAGGATGATGTTCAGTGCTATTGGGTGGGTTATTCCTAGTTATAATTCTAGCTCCTTTGCAATCTGGAATATCATATTTGAAGTCTTCTGCTTCTTTAATATGAAATACATTAACTACTATTTCATTCTGACTATGGTTCCAAAACATTTGAGTTGTTTATTTTTGGCCACTTGAAGTATTTTCTCTTTGATCTGGGAGCTCTTGATTTTGACTAAAATATTCCTAGGAGTTTTTATTTTGGGATCTGTTTCAGGAGATTCTTTCAATTTCTATTTTATACTCTGAATCTAAGATATTAGTGCAGTTTTCTTTGATATTTTTTAAAAATACAACAACTAAGCTTTTTCTTTGGTCATGACTTTCAAATAGATAATTCTGATATTATCTCTGATATTATCTCTCCTTGATCTATATTCCAGGGCAGTCGAATTTTTTTTGTTGTGGTTATATGTTTGTTTGTTTGGTTTGGGGGTGTAGTTTTATTTTGTTTTCTGGTGAGACTTCACTTTTTTTCTTTTTCATTCTTTTGATTTTGTTTTATTATTTCTTTATTTCTCATGAAGTTATTAGATTACATTTACCTGATTCTACTTTTAAGGAATTATTTTCTTTAATGAAATTTTGTACCTCTTTTACCATTTGGCCTATTCGTTTTTAAGGCGTTATTTTCTTTTTTTTTTTCATTAAATTTTTTTTGAGTTACATATTTTCTCCCCATCTTTCCCCCGCCCACCACCCCAAAACAGCCATCCCAGTGTTTCCCCCCTCCCCCAGTCTATTCTATCCTATGTAACTTTTTGGTAGGGCAGGATGGAT
>CM053582.1:278257067-278276102 GCA_028627135.1 Pseudochirops cupreus | reverse complement strand
CTTATTACAAACTGACATCGGTGCCTGAACACAAGTGAGATTTTACAAAGTGAGGTTACCACATAGCATTCCAGATCTTATCATTCCCCCTCAATGGAGAAGATCCAAATTCATTTAGGGTAAGAGACGAAGGCCTCAGCTTCCCAAGTTGCTTCATGCTGAAAAAGGTCGCAGCGCTGTCCTTGTCCAAACAAGGGGGGGAGGGCGGGTCCATCAGTCAAGGGGCAGGGGCTGCAGCCACTGTCTGGAACTCAGCAGACACCAGATCCAAAGGTGTTTGGCCTAAAATATACAAATCTAGCAAAGTGAGTAGACAAACAAGAGCCTAAAAGAAGAAGGAAAATGACCAGAATTAGAGTATGGGCTAATACAATCCATTACTCAGACTATTTAACTGTCCTTAATATCTCCACCTGCTATATAGACTAGGTGCCTCATAAAATATTCTTCACTAACAAAATTGTAAACCTTAAACAAGAGAGGTTTCTGACTTAAACTTCACAACTGAATAGCAAACATATATCCTTGTTTCACAAAACTTGTCTATCCTCTAATTGCAAGAAAGAGATACTTCAGAAATTGAATCTTTTACAGAAACACTCAGTTACAAATGTTAACTTTTGCCTAGTTCATGGAATAGCCACAAATCCATATTGGAGCAGCACACACTGTTCTGCTTTACAACTTATTACATCAATTTAACAATACTCAATTGAAAACTTTATAAACCTTCAGAAATTGTCACATAAGATTTTCTAACAGTAAAGGGCATCAAGGTAACACAATGAGAATAACACAAAGCAATAATTTAAAGCTATAACAGTTCTGGTGCAGGCCTGTTTTCCTGGAGAGGCTGTCCACATCGTCCTTTCCAGGTCCCTTGGCTCAGACGTTCACTCAGGAGCAAAGGTACAATCAGACCGGACAGGGGCCCACAGAGACATGATCCAACATCACAGACACATATAAATGTTTCAGCTTTCTAGCCACACAGGCTAGGTAGATTACAATCAAGTTTCACAACAGTTACAACACTGCATCAAAAATCCAAACTTTTAATCTTACTACCAAACTCAAGGTTCGAGTTTCCATGATGGAGAAATTTTGAAAGCCAATCTTATACACCTATATAGTTCTTAGAAGAATCAATCTGATCCTGTTGCTTTCCCCAGTATTTTAGAATCAACTTACAAATCTTTCTGCTTTCTAAAAATACTTCCTCACACACTCTCAGCATACTTAAACCTTTCTGAAACCAATATCAATTATTTAGAGACAGGAGGGGCTTGAATAAACCCTCATTTGTCCCCAAACCTTCTTATCAATTTTTCACATTTCTCATCAAACCTTTAATTACCCTACCAGATCTCTCAAAAACCATATTCCTCCTTTTTTTTTTATTCAATAATTCCTTACATTTGTTAACCACACAACAAAATGGTGGTCCAAATCTTTTACTGGCCTCTTGCTTTGGTCATTGAAACTTGCTATAGAAGGGATAAGCTGGGACATGTGACATTCCAAATATGACAAGATAACCATCCTTGGCTCTGTTTAAATTCAGATAAGGTCACAGATATCCATCCATTCAGTATTAGGTACCACCTCACAGCTAGACTCAGGCATAGGTGGACACATTCCCGTTTCAAAGGAATTTCATGGGCAATTTGCCAGAGGGGTCGTATCGCAGCTGAGACTGCAGTTGCCCCCTTTGGCCTTTACCAAATGTAGACTTCCACCTGTTATCAGTATAGGATCACACTCCCTCCGAGTAGCTTGTGGGGCATTTCATGCAGGCACTGACTTATGCAGACCACCATACCCGGATTAAAACTCCAAACAAAATTTAGTTATGGTCCCAAATGCCTTTTTCCTCTCCTCAAACAGCAAGTCTCATTAATCACAGCTTAGAGCCAGTTCTCTTATTTATTCATTTTCCTTATGGCCCTAAGGCTTGCAAAGGCTCTATATACATTAGCAAATGAGAGGACCACACTACATCCTACACAGATGGAATATGTCTAGTTTGGCCCTTTGCTACCTTCCACCAGGGAATGTGCGGTGCCCTGCAGGAGATGGAAGGCAGAAGGTTATAGAGAAGTCAGACGTCATTACATGAATATAACATCCCTAGGATATTATTAATAGTTTAGAGAGTCATATTTTTAATAGGTGGAAGGCATTAATCTTGATATTAAGAATAATATTCCTTTTTAATGTATATGAGAAAAGTGAAGTCCTGAAAAGGTTATAGGATTTACACAAAGATGAATAGGTAGCAGATGTCAGTAAATGGATTTGAACCCAGGACATCTTACTCCAAATTCAGCACTCTTTGTTCAAAACTATCTGTGTGTGTGTGTGTATGCGTGTGCATTTATTTAAAGATGTGCTATTGTTGTGATAGTTCTAGGTACTATTGCAAACACTGTACAATATCTTTCCAAAATTACTTTCATTGTCTGATTATTTCTTAAAGTTCCATAGAATTTTATTCATTTGTGTTTCATAGGTCACTTTTAATTAGCACATAATATTTATTAATTTGGTTTTATGTCTTTTTATCTGCTTAATCATTTTTCATTCTTTATGAGACACACTGCTGCCTTTTCTGCTTGGCAACTAGATTCATCCTCATCTATTTTCTTACAGACTTGCTGCCTTCTTCCACTTCCCTTTTGATCAATTAGGATTGTGCCAAGCTTTTTTAGTAATTTCCCCTACCGCACATTACCATCCAATTTCCAAACCACCAGATTTTAGCATCTTCAAAGCCCACTTCACGCTGACAGATGCTATATGGCAGTAAGGCATGTGAGGTATATGTAGTGTGTGTGTGTGTGTGTGTGTGTGTGTGTGTGTGTGTGTGTGAGAGAGAGAGAGAGAGAGAGAGAGAGAGAGGGAGACAGACAGACGGACAGACAGAGACAGAGACAGAGAAAGAGAGACAGAGACAGAGACAGAGAGAGAGCAAGCCATGGTGAGGGAGATGCATTTTTACCCTTGTTAAAGACAGGAGTGTCAAACAAAGTCACTGCTGAGGAGAGGTATGAAAATCATCATAACCAAAGTTCAGAATAGAGACCTGTTCCTTAGGTAGTGTGTAGGGTTAGACTGAGAAGGCTGTGAGGAAGTTGGGCCACTCAGCCCTTCATTGTAATTTTAGTAAAGTTTACATTATGTGGAAGTGCTTTCTATCTCACATATTTCTTAACGCTCTGAGATGATGGGGTTTCAAAATCATTTATTTGGTCCCCCCAAATCAATTCTTTCTCCAAAACTAGCTACTTATCCCTGACTACATCCCAGAATTTTGACCCAACAAATTGTTTTTAAGATTTTTTCAAGGCACTAAGAGACTAATTTGATAATCTGTTGGTCCAATTGCATGACACAACTGGAGCAATATACATTATTTTTCTCCATTCTAATTTTATAACACAGGTAGGTAAATAAATTTCTTTCATATTACTATGTATTTCAATGAGCAAATTCATTGCCTTGTAAGCCTTGTTTGCTGCTGTTATCTATACTATAGATCAGCTATGTGACTGTAGAAAAATCTATTCATTAGGTAATTTCCAGTGAAAGTCTACCTGTTTTGGTCTTCTGTTTCATCAGTGATGCTTTACTGTGTTCATAAACCATTACTCTAAATATTTTACTAAGACAAGAAGTAAGGAAATGGTTGAGAATCGAATCTTTCCTTTTATTTTTGGGTGAAAACACTCTAATGATATTTTCCCATTATTTTAGACTTTTCTGCTGTGGTAGGTCTTGAGGATACAGCAATCTCTCAATGTCCTTAAAATTCTATTTCCTTTAACAGATTCATTATTTATATAATTGGTCAGCTCCACCTTGTCTTTCTAACTTCTTACTTACCATTTCCACTTCCTATAAGGTATTAAGTACAGAAGTGGGAGGCTACAAATGTAGCTGTTTCAACATCATTACCCACAAGCACAGAACACTAAAATTGGTAGCAGCTTTGTTCCTGCCTGTTTGATAATTACCTGTTTCCTAGTTTCATTTAAAAATGCTCTCAGAATAATTTTCTTAGATGCATTTTACCTTCAACTACTTGAAAATTTATTTTCTTCTTTGGACTATTTCTTGTATCTTTTTTTTCCTTGCCATGTAAGCCCATTCTTTCTACATATGGAAATATGGAAAAGGTTAAGTATAATTAAGTATATTATGAGCCAAATTAGATCATGGACTTCTAAATTTTATGAAAAAATAAGTACCCATGATGGATGACTGGACAATGACTTGAAATGCCAGATATCTTAATGGTTTCTATTGTTTCTGTTTATATATTTTTTTAGTAATAATCATTTCCTTTTCATGGTACTGGTCCACTGGAAGACTATTTTGCTTTGGAATGTATTCTTTAATTAAGAGCCTAACAATATACTGAGTAGGAAACCATAGGATAGTACAAGAATCTCTGAACTTGGAATCAGGAAAGAATTAAGTTGGAATCATTCCTCTGACACAACATGGGTGACTATGAATTATTCTTTCTGATCCTTCATTTCCTTGTTTGTAAAATTGTGGTAATATTTTCTTTCTCAAAAGAGGCAACCACAGGGTTGTTGTAAGGATCAAAGACATAGTATTCAAAAGGTGTTTTGTAAATATTAAACCACAACATAAATGTCCTATTATTATTATTATAGTTAAACACCACAGACAAATACATTTCATCAATTCAGATGTCTATGTGAAATGTCATAGAAAATGTCACTAACAGAATGGCACAGTGGGTGGTCATATAATGAAAGATGACCACTTATTATCCTTCTTAGCTCTATGATATTAGGAAAACCATCAATATTGATTCAAGTAATTGAAGTAAGGAAAATTTCATATTCTTTATGAAGATTTTTATTAGAGAATTTTACTAGTGGTTGCAGAGACAGTATGTTTCAATTATCTTACTATATATTTGGATGATTCTTATTGAAATGAATTGAGTTTTAATTTTTAATAACAGTAAACTTTACATTGCTTAATTTTTTCTTCCGATACCCAAAATAAATTATTAATCACACACACACACACACACATATGTCCCTCACCCCAATGATGCAATCCATGAAAGTTTGCAAAAAGAATTGCCATATTTGAATAAAAAAGCAATTGTTCATATGAACATATTTATAGTAATGATACCAATGTATATATTTTTGTAATTTCCAGCATTGTAGCATTTCTAAGGTTCATTTCTAAAGAAAAACCTTTTTTTTTTAAATGGGAGAGGGGTGTTATCTATACTACTACAATAAAAAGAGTTCTGAAACATGATCTAAATACACTCCAAATGTTTCATATTTTTATAATTTAGTTTACAATACTTATTTTACATGGCCTTGCTCAAGGGAATCATAGAAATCATTTACATTCATTATTTGGACTTATTTCAATACAGTATGTTAAATAAGATAAAGAGATTATTAGAATAGTCTTTTTCACTAGTCTAGAGCGTTCTATTCACAACTTTTATTTTCTGTGATTTTTGTGGTGTCTTCACGTGCAAAAGAAGAAAAATGATTCATTGACTGCTAGTATTTTTTTAAGGTTTAACCATTCAAAGGCTTCAGGATATGCTTAATGCCATTCTGAGTATATCCAGCAAAATAATAATTTATTGAAATTCAGATGGCATATTCATCTTAGAAAAAAAATTGGTTTAAGATTGCTCAAATATGGTAGTCATTTGTTTATTTCTGTGCATATCTTCTTTGATTGAATGTTAATATGACATGAAAAAGACTGGTATCCTACCAAATGAGCAATATTATGAAACCATTTCATACCTGATATGAAGGGCAGGGCACATTAAAATGTCTCCCATGTGCCCACATGGTGAAAAATCATCTACTCAACAATTGAAACTAGTAAGACCACTTAACCTCAGTCGCTCTGGGCATATGGTGTCACCAAAGTATATACTAGTGAGAGTGTGGTGGTCAAGCTATTGATATAATTATCAGCTAGGAAATTGACAACAATTGTGATCAGCAGCAATCAGAAAATAGAAGGAATCTTGAGGAGAAAGATGAAATCTTCTACTTTCTAAATACTTTTCATTTATATGCCAATTTTTTTTTTCTAAATATTTACTGCCAGAACACTTATTCTTTAGGAGAATTTTCCCCAGTGGGGAGTTTTGTATAGTCCAGGAGCAGCTCATCTCATGGAGGGGGAAAAACAGTGCTTCTGTAAAACATACTGTGTTCTGCCTACCATACTGTCTGAACTCTCACTGTCTCTAGGTGCCGCTACAATCTGCTCTCTAGTAATAAATTATCCTCGATGGAAGGAAGCATAGCAGTTTGCTCCAGAGAGTTATTAATGAGCACTTTTCTCATTTCCCTCTTGATCTTATCAATATTCCCCAGTTACTGGGCATATGGAGATGGTGAGACATGAAAAAGAAATATATCCCGGAACATCCTAATAATCTATTTTCCCCCTACTTTAGAATACATTGCCTTAATGATTGGTTGTGCATTATTTCAAAAGAGGTAATCAATTCAGACAAAATAGGTGCCTTATAAGCCACTTGACATTAAATAAAACAAGAACAAAAAGTTTTTGGTTTTGTTTTTGTTTTCTGTTTATCAGTTACTTGTGTTGTAAACAGAGATTCAAGTGTATCAAATTGAAGTAATGTTTCCTACTATCCACAAAAGAATTTGGTCATATAGCTGGACTTATAGACAATATAATGGAAAAGAGGGTGTCATTTAAAAAAAAAATGTTTGCAACGTATTTTTGAAACAACTCTGCCTATATTGCAAGAGCATAACTTTTGTTGCATTTTATTCAACTCATATTCATTAACTGGTCTTATCATTAAGCTTTAAGATAAATTAAATGCTCATGAAATCGATTGGGCTTATGAAAATATAAATAAATGTTCAGTCACATAAGATTCAATTAGCATTAGATTAATTAAACAAACATTTTTAGCAGATATTTATTTTATGTTAAAAAAATGTTTCCTCCATAGGCTAATGTTGCCAGGGACAATTCTTTTGGTAAATTATTTTTACTTCAGAAAGGATTTGGAGGAGAGTAGTATGTGTGTACGTGTGTGGGTATGGGTGTGAAATTCCTATTTCCATATTTTCCATTTCATATGCTTACTTTAATTTTTCAGACATTAAATAATTTCAAACTGACAATATTTATGTATTTATTCATATGATGGCTTGTTAAGAAACTGATTTTAAAAGAGTGGGCATTTCCCTTTTGGTTATGAACATGTTTTTTAAAAGGAAACTTCCATTCAGTAAAAGAAAATTGCCAGTTGAAATGTCTAAAATGCCAATAAAATGTGTTTTTCATGAAGGCCATTTTCTGGTAACCTGTAATAAACACTGCTGTCCTTGATACCAGTTAGATATTTTTTTTCAAACCAGTACTTTAGAATTGGATTAAGAAATGCATTAAAATATTGATTCATTTAAAAATTATTCTCTGACAATGTGCAATAGGTAAAACAGAAACACAGCTTATCAATTCACTCTAAATATCATCATAATCAGTATTGACCACTGAAGCCATGTGGTGATCCTCACTAATCTTTCAGATAAGCCGAGTCAATGGAGAGAAGAGAATAATGCAAATTCTATTTGTCCATATTTCCTGCATGAGAGAGGGAAATGAAGCTGGATTCTGCTTCTTAGGTTCCTCTGCAAAATGTCAACCTGAATTATTCCTTCAGAAGAGCAAGCTATAATAAAAATGATGTCAGTAATGTCAAAACTGCATTTGTAGGTAATCAAAGAGTATTTTTTAAAGCTACCTTGTCAGGACCTCTCTCTCTATCTCCCTCTCTCTCTCTCTCCCTCTCCCTCTCTCTCCCTGTTTCTCTACCTCTCTCTCTCTCTATCTCTCTCACTCTCTCTTTTCTTATTTGCTTTCTTTCTCTCCCTTTCTCTTTCTTTCTTTTTTCCTTTCTTTCTTTCTTTCTTTTTTCTTTCTTCCTTTTCCTTTCTTCCTTCCTCTCTTTTTTCTTCCTTCCTTCCCTTTTTAAATAAAACAGTAATGTTTCCTTTCTATTAAAATGTATAGTTTCCTAATAAAATTGCATTTGGAAAGAACTTCTATGTAAGGAATGTAAATCAATTATTGTTTCTTGTGGAATGACAAATGTGTCTTCAATGCTGGAAAGAAAAAAATAGAATTCTATTTTTTGGAGGCATGTTATATCCTCCCACCTACCACCCACAAAAAAGATTTTAAAAAATCAAATTAACTTTAATCATCATAATTACATTTTTCCAAAATTGTGCATTAAAGCAAACTAGATTGTTTTTCTTTTTTTCTCTCTTTACTACAGTAAAATTTGTGTTAAAAATAACTCACATCATATTACCTACCTCATCACAGCTTTGATATTTTATAACTGTATTCAAATCCTTATGTATTCTAAAATATTCTACATTATTCTCTTAAAGTATTTATATAAGTAATTTTTTGAACAAAAATCTAAACACTATAAAAAAGCAACTATGTCTTTTCAGAACTGATGTTTTTTGGGGAGGTGAATCCATTTCCAACTTAGCTATTTTGGAAGAACTCCAACCCCCATTCACATTCCATATACATTATGATTTTGAAAGGGAGCATCATGTGTCCTGAATAATCATGCCTAAGTGCTGTTTAAACTTCCTCCACCACCCTCCCAGTCTTTCCTGACAACAGAAGGGTACCCTTGTATTTTTACCTTCAAAAATAACTTCTCTGTTATGGAAGGGTTTCTGCATTTCCCCCATAATTCATTCATCTCAGGAAAATGATTTAGTGGCAGCTATACATCTACATGTATCTTACGAGATTATCGAGTGTCTTGTGCCAGTACTTTGTAGTGTCCAAATGGAGAAAGAGGTCATTGTTCCCAGGAGTGCTGAGTCAGTAATGAGACAGCCTTTCAGACACAGAGCTTTAGTTGAATTTCAAAGCCAAAGACTGTTCTAAGATTTCACCCTAAATGTGTTCTGAATACATCTTAGCCATAGAAATCAAGAAATAAACATTTCTAAATACCTATAATGTGTCAGGAACTAACCTAGCTTCCGGGTATGGAAACATAAAGTGAATCCATCTTTGCCCTTTGAGAAGTATATATCATATCAGTTGAAGAATAGCACACAAAAACAAGTGAGAATGCATGTGTGTATATATGTATAGATGCACATATATACAAGTATGTATGGCTCTGTGTGTATGTGTGTGTGTGTATTCAGATATATATATATATATATATACATATATATATATATATATATATATATATATATACATATATTCAGAAAGACAGGGAAGCAAAGGGAGGGAGAGCTCCTGTATAATAAGACAAATTTCAGATAAAGCACTAGCCTAGGAATTAAGAGAACCTGAGTTCAAATCCTGCCTCATACACTTGACACTTACTAGCTGTGGCAAGTCACTTAACTCCAATTGCCTTGCAAAAAAAAAGACATATTTTAAAAGGTACCAAGTTTAAAGTAATTCTGCCCTCTCCTCCCCCCCAAATTAAAGAGTAAAACACTCTAAAAATCACCTAGAGGTTTGGGATTCCAACCCTAAACTAGGAAAGGTCACTTTATTTTGTATGACTCCCAGAGGTATTTCATGCCCTAATGCCATGAATAATGGGACACATGGAATTTGAAGAACTACATCAAACAAAGATCTAAGTGAGAAATGAAATCTGGTTGGTCAGACACAGTTTTTGTTTGTTTGTTTGTTTGTTTGAAAGAATAATGAGACTTAGCTAAGAACAGATGATAATTGAACCCATCTGAAGATGTAAGGGGCTGAGGGTTGTAAAGATCACTACTAATCTCCATATATCTTTATTTTTTCACTGCTCCAGGCACATATACCACCCCATCTCCCTCCACACACACACACACACACACACACACACACACACACACACACACACACACACACGTGCAGTCTGTACCCTCTCATTTGTTTACTTTTCCTGTCTTTACCTGGAGCCTTTGTTTTGAGAAAGGGAGCTGCAGATGTTGCTGCCATTGACCTAGGTTGCTTTGGTTCTTATTGTGTGGAGAAGATGATTTTGACATCTTCTTCTTTCCAGATATTCTCTCTGCAGATGTCCTCCAAAATTCCCATTGTTGACAGAAAACCCCAGCATATAGACCTAACATCTTAGTTTCTTCTAGCAGGAAAGAACAATTCCTTAAGTCATTAGCTACTCGAGTCTATTTGCAGAAGGCTAGCAGAAGCCTTACCCAAAGACTATTAAATATATATTCAAATTAAGTTTGGTTTTAGTGGCAATAAGCGCTGTAGGGAGAGGAGTTGTGAAAGGCTTCCTTTATGAGGTGGGACATGGCATATGAGCTGAGTCTTAGGGGTGTCTTCTAGGCATAGGACTTGAAGAGATGGAAGGAGCCTGATTAAAGATATGAAATGAGAGAATATGCACCAAAATTAGAAAATAGGTTAGTTTTATTGGAGTGAAGAGTATGTGAAGGGAAGTACTTTGGAATTAGCCTTGGAAGGTAATCTAGAACCATACAGTGGAGGTAATTAGAACCAGAAAATGAAGGCTTCTAGAGCTACAGGCTACTAAGGTCATAGGAAAGAACTTAGAGGTACCTCAAAGGAACATCCTTATTTTACACATAAGAAAACTGAGGCTGAGAAATTAATTTGCTAAAGGTCACTCAGATAAGAAATAAAGCTGATATTTAACCCTCTAACTTCCAATCCAGCATTCTTTCTACTGTACCATGGTCCTTTCCAGTGGTTCTGGATAACAGATTAGTTTCTATTTTATCCCTACAAGCAATAAAGAGCCCTTGACAAATCTTGATCAGAAGAATGATATGGTCAGACCTATTGGCAACTACATAGAGGATATATTGAAGAGAAAAGGGACTAGAGGAGGGAAAATCAATTAAGTGTCTATTGCAATAGTTCAAGTGAGACTTGATTAAAGCCTGAACCAGGTTGGCAACTTGATAACTTCAGAAAAAGTAACATGAAAGAAATGTGAGAAGCTGCAGATCTAAGTATCCCACAGACACTGCATAACTTCCTTAAAATTTTTATTTTTCAAATATTACCTTCTCTTGACAAATTAGTCAATGTTAAGCAATACATTTAATAATGATGATAATGATAATAAATAAAAATAAGTTATCTTGAAAGTGCTTTGTTTTGGATGGGTATTTACCATACTTATATGCATACAGTGGGATTTGGACAGTTCTGAAGTTGTTATTTTTTTAAATCATATTCTTATTTCTTTAAAATTTTAAGTTAAAAGTGTCTTTAGAATCCATATATATGGTCTACATAAGCAATAACCAAAATAATAATGTTGGTTTTACATCACATGCTCAGTTTATGTAACATCAATTTCAAAATTGTTCAGTAATAAAGACTATTCAGTTTTCCTAGAGAACAAACTTGTTCATTTTATTGGAGCTCATATCTTCACCTTTTCCAAATGGGAAAGAAGTTTCATTGAAAGAGAAGCAGTTAACTGACTAAAGCAATAGAATTTTCAGTGGCAGTGCCTGGGTAACTTCAAAATTTTTCTTATTCATGATATTTTTGCTATATGTAGGGTTGATGCATGTCACTATGGATTAGAGTGTTAAAAATTAAATATTAATGAAATTAAATATATATACGTTGCAATATGAATGAAATATCAAAAATAATGTCACAGCCATAATATATTAATAAACTGTATTATGCATAACATATAGTATGAATAGAATGTATTATTGTTAAAATTTTATATATTCTAAAACTGCACAAAATGTTGCAAAGTGAAGTTTTCTAGATTCATTAGTTTGCTTTTTAAAAATCTATATATAATTATGAAAATATTAATTAGTAATCTATTAAAATCTTTATTAGATTTGAGATTGAACATAAGACTTTTCTTCACCCACTCAATTTTTTTTACACTTTGCAATCCATTTCCTCTCTTCTCCTTAAATTAGTGATGAACGCCTGCTTAATGCTATATCTAATAACATTGTTTCCTCCTCAGTCTTCACGTCCATTGACTTTAATGGCCTTCATAGTTGAAGTAATTCTCAGCATAAAAAAAAAAAAACAAACAAACATTAAAAAAAAATCTATTGTGGTACACTTACCAAAAAAAGAGAGTTGAACACTGATTGGACGTACAAACCCACCATTTGGTGTTTTATTCCTAAATAGTACCTCTTGCTTTAATTCCTGTGACTTTGCATGTTTCAGGATCTTCTTCTACCTCCTCTACTGTTACATCTTCAGTTTCTCTTCCTCTGATTCCCATAGATTCCAACACATCCTAGGTTATACATGCATGCTTCCACTTTCAAATGAACATCTCCATGTGAAAGTTTTTCAAGTTCATCAAACACAACATATTGAGAAGTGGATTAATCTTTTTTGCAATTTATTCCTTGTCTTGATTAATGCTGTTTCTCTCCTGGTATCACCATTCTAAAATTAGTTCAATCACCCAGACTTTGAGTCTTAGTATAATCTTTGGCTCTTCTGTTTCTAGATCCACATCCAGCCATTTGTAACAATAATTTTTTATTTGTTAATTCCTTTCCAGTCCAACTTTCCATGTGACAATTAAAATCTTCCAACCTATTTCCATACCATTTTACTCAATACTGAGATATATTTTCTGATTTCATGTGGAGATCATATCCCTCATATACTTAGCGTATTCTAATTTGTATTTCTATGTATCACCTTATATTATTTATATTTACTGAATCCCCCAAAGCAGGACCCATGTCTTATCTATTTTTGTCTCCTTCAGGAACTTGCTAAATGAATAATTATTGAATTGAAATGAAATTAATATAAGAATATTCTTTGACTTCAAGATGTCATATTCTAATAGAAAATAAATGAATACATTTGTTTTTGAATTTCTAGTGCTACAAGTAAAATATTACTAAATGAACAACTTAACAGGAAATTTTTTAGTTATTTTTTAATATTATAAACAAATATTCACTCCCTAAGTCATTGGTTACACCATATGCTCTCATACACACACACACGCACACACACACACACACACACACACACAATGTGGTGTGCAGCAATGTGTTATTAAAAACTTGATTTTGATTTTTAGAAAATAATGGATTAGTAGGAATTCTATGAACTGCCAGGAAGAGGGCATACCAGGCACTAGGTAAAGAAGCCTGAAAGGGATCAATTAGATTATTTTGTTAGTTTCTATATTTGACTAAAGGTGTCTAGTGGGAAGGGCTATGCCATATTTCATCTCTCTATCTATTCAAGTCATAAAATGTTCGTACCTTTTGATGTAGAGATTATATTACTATGCATGTACCCCAAAATCTGATAAGAAGAAACTGCAAACAACAAAATATTTTTAGCAGCACTTTTTTGTGATGGCAAAGAATTAGACCAAAAAAAAATAAGCATCTATAGATTAGGAATTGGCTAAGCAAATTATGGTACATGAATATAATGGAATATGCTATGCTATAAGAAATGATGAATGTGATGAACACAGAGAAGTTTGGGAAAGATCTATAGAGATTAACCCAGAGTGAAGGCAAGAAAACAATATACATATTGCCTACAATAATAGAAACAGAAAGTGCAACCACCCTCACAAACAAAATATAAAATGAATGTTTTAAAATTTCAAAGGATAAGCATACCATGAAAGAAGCTATTTACCTTCATCCCACATTTTTCTAGAGGTCAGAGGTCTAGAAGTAAGGTACAATGCAAATAACTTCAGCCTTTTTCAATGTATATTTAGACTTGAAAGATATTTTCTTTAGGATGGGCCTCCTTAATAGTAATTCCCAGCAAGACTATCCTCTCAGATATTCTACCCTAAAAGACTAGAAGATGGAAGACTTTATCTATCTAGAAGTCATGGATCTCATTATTTAACATAGTAATATTAAGAGGAAGATTGACAGTCAGCTCTTTAGATGATTAGAAATGCCAGGAAAACAGAAGAATAAGAAAAACTTTTGTCCTCATATTTTCTTCATGCCTTCCAACAATTCATTTGGATTCTGATTTAACAAAAGTTAAATGTCGTGTAAGATGGGACTATTTTTTTTTCAAATCTGTTGATTTTTATCATTGGACTAAAAGAATATCAGAAACCCTATGTTTACGTAACAGTTTATTGTATGGAAAGTAAGATTCAGATCTTTAAGAGTCTTCTGGAAAGACAAATTGAGATGACTATTATTCTTGGGACCATGTTTGAAGAAGACACAGAGTCTCAGTAAAAGTGGGAATTTAGGGAAATCAACTGATGGGGAACAAAGTCCATGGATAAAGGTGGAAAAATGAACATGAGGATGTATACATATTATAGTTATAAATTCTCCTCAATTGTAGTGGGATATGGATTTGTTGAATTTGTGATATGTGATTCTCATCATTTCTGTTTGGGCTAGGCATCTCCCCTCCTTAAAAAAAAGATCTGTCCTATTACAGTGGCAAAGTCCATTGAATTCCCCTTAATTTGTTTAAGCCACACCACATCATTAATGTCAAGTAACACTATATCCATGAGGACATTACTAGAGTATCCAGCCTCAAAGGAGAAATATACTTTATGGGGTGGGCAGAATCCTCCACTAAAATATCATTAATTCCTCTGAAGGCATTGTTTTCATTGGGTCTCTTTCACTATCACTGTAAATTCTGGCTATCCGGATGCTTCTTAAACATTTGGACACTTTATTTCAACCACTATTTATTTTAAAGGCAGACAAGTAGTGCTGGATTGTGTTTCTCTACTGAGCTCAACCCAGAGTGCTAGAAAGTTTTTCCAGGGGGCTGAGCGTTGGGCCACTTGTAAAACTTTTAAAGTGATCCTTCATGAGGGAAAAAGAACAAGTCATCATATGCATAATTTTGGGCCATTGCTATTGTGCTTTAACTGAGTGACAGAATCTCAGTAATTAGATCATCAAGGGGGCAGCGAATTAACTTTCCTAAAGCAGCCAGCTACTTCTGTATTTGAGCAAGCTGTCAGACTTTACCAATGGCAAGCTACTCTTGCCATGGAAAGACTTCTTGTTTGTGACCGTACTAGTATTATTTTCTTTGGTAATAGGACATACCTTTGGTGCTGCACTAGGTTGGTTTACATTCCATAATATCACTGAACACCTTAATTTTGGCCAAGCATCAGATTTCATTGGGAATTTGAAAGGATTTTCTAAATATAAGCTTTAATTTGTCTCCTCCTGCCTTTGCTAAATGAATTGATTTCCTTAAGGAAATAGCTTGTCCTCCATAATTGCTAGTTTATTAAGGAGGATATGTAATTTTCTGATTCAGTATTACCTCAATACCAGCTATAATGATGAAAGGGTGGATGATGATGGTGAGGATGTGCTTCTGCTCAACACTACCTCAGTATCACAGCAGGATTTTTTTCTTCCCTTTTTTGGGATCCATTTAGATCTCTAGACCAGGTCTTGATAGCATCAGATTCAGACACCTTGCTCCCCTCAACCGCATCTCCAGAAAAGCAGGATGGTGCCTTCAGTTTTTTTTTTTAATTTACCTTATCTACTGGAGGGTTCAGACAAATTATATGAAAACCATGAAGAACTTGACAGTAAGGGAAGGATAGAGGTGCCTAACTGAAGGGATTAAGATGAGGAATGGAGTGGAAGAAGGAGAAAGGGGATAACATTGTCCGACTGATTCGTGTATAAATTCAGAGGTTGAGTATTGGATTCTCCCAGGAGAAAGTGCAAATCATTATATTCTGGGCAATAAAGTATGATTTCACTCACTTAGAGATAGATATTCCAGGTGGGGAGATCAGGAGAAGAGGAAAATGGATAACAGAGTAATGAGAGGGGAAGTGATACAACATCATAAGTCAGTGGACAAGATGCACGCCAGAGGGTAAAACACTTTGTATCAGTTTTCAGATGTGTTGTGGAGGAGATGCATCCTTAAAATTCCCAAGTTCTGGTACCCAATCTTTTGTCTTGCTATTTTCTAAGTGTTTCCTTGTAATGACCTCCATCTTCAATTTGAAGTACTACAGCAGGATTTATGAATTCCACCGATTTATGAAATTGATGACATTGTAACTATTCTTGGGGGAGGTAATTATGGTTTCAGCTTGGCTTACCATTTCCCCCATTTTTAGAATATATGTTACATATATTACAGTAATATTTTGTACCCAAAACCAAGGTATATATTATTTACTAGTACACATACAACATAGTCTTGGTTCTTTTGGCTGGACCAAGTCACAGACTGCATTAGATGTTACTTATCATATTCAGAATAGAAACCAATGAGCTAAGAAAGCTGCATGGCTCTGGTGATTTAAAATATGCATATGGCTCTTTGTCATGGAAATCTTAATGGGGCAACAAATAAATTAATTAATGCTTACCTTTTGGTAGATATTATATAAACTAATTTTGAGAAGGGAATGTAACTTTTCTGACTTGGTGGACACTTATGTTCTGGACTATTGTGGTTATCTCCCTAACTTAATTGCTCAGGCAGGATTTTTTGGAATATCCTTGCTATACATATATACATATGTGTGTGTGTGTGTGTGTGTGTGTATACATATATATACATACATGGGTTGGTTTTATTTGTTTCTTCATTCTAGTTATTTGCATCATTTGGCCAAGCTTTTCAAATTGACTCTACATTTTAAAAGAGCATGCAAATGATCTAAAATATTAGTTAACAAACAATATACACTGAGGGCTCCTGTATGCTATGTACCTCTCTTTCAGTCATGTTATTATAAAAATCTGGTTTGCTATAGAATATTATTTGTGAAAGTGTGTTCCTTTCTCATGCTTTTATCAAGGATGTTTTTCATGTGTATTGATTATTTCTAAAGTTTGGTAAACATAGGAAAGCTAGCATATGGATTCAATATTGATTTTTTTTAATTACCCTTTTTGGAGAGTAATAACTTCCATGACTTTTTCCAAAGAATTTTATATTCCTCCCTCCTTTATGTAACAGAGAATCAATCCCACTATTTCCTCAAAATGATTTCTCTTCCATCACAGATTACCTTTGAGTTCACCTGTTTCTTTTGAGCCTATTCTTTGGTTTGGTTTTTAGGTCCATTTATACTAACTCATCTAGCACATGAGGGTCTATGAGGTAGAAGCCAAATATGCTGGTTCTACTGGCAATGATGAAGAAAAAAGTTTGTTATAAGAGAAATGTGAAAAGATATCTTGTATGTGTTGTCCTCCTTTTTAAAGGATGATTTGACTCAGCTGTGATTCTTATATAACTACCTCTGTGTGTTTTTTTTTTACCCCCTTGTTACCTTTCTATGCTTCATAATTTATAGTGCCTTTCTTCTGAAAGATTTATTTAAAAAAATGACTTTCTAACTAGCTGTCAACCAAGGCAACCATAGCAAGGGAATTTGTTTCTTTTTAGTGGTCTCAAATCTAGCTTCTATTCATAATACTCTATTGAAACTCTTCTCTGATGACCTTTTAATTGGTGATCTTATCTGATCTTGATCAGCAACTTTCTTGACTTTTCTGTACTATTTGACATCACTAACTCCTTCACTATACATTGTTCTCCATTTGCCTGTATGATAATTTTCTCTCCTGCTTCTATACTACCTCTTTGTAATATAATGAATACATCTATATCTACATACATACATACATATATTTACATAGAAATATGTGCACGTGTGTGCACACATGCAAACACACACCTTTAATTGTGTTTCTGGATTCAAAAGAAAAAAAGACAATGAAAGTTGATGGATAGGTTTGTCTAATGATTATATCTTGATATAAAATCAATGTATTATATAAGAAATGCACATGCCAGACCAGAGTATGGCCAACCTGGGCCATATGAGTTAAAAAAAGATTGTGATAGTGTGAAAGGGAGATAAAGGAGATAGTAATTATGGCAATAGATGTCTCATTCTTCAACCTAGACTCAACTCAAAAATCAACTTCTGCGAAGTCTTCCACAATTCAAATGTCCTCCCCCAAATTTCTTTGGATTTATTTATCCCTCAGTATAAGTTGTCTTGTTACCTTCTCTCTCCCCTCAGCAGTATATTAAGTTCTTGAGGTCTGTAATCTGTCTTTATACTGTACACTACTTAGCACAGTGCCTTTAACACAAAAGGTGCTTAATAAATTTATGTTCAATTGCACTGAGGGAAGGAAATATAAGGAAAATATATTGCCAAAGTAAAGCTGATATGTTGGCACCTTACACAAAAATATGACAGCTTTAAAATAGGTTTTATTGATAGCTTTTGTTTATATTTGACATATATTTTCCCCTGTAGTTCACTCCTTACCCATTTCAGAATGCCATCCTTTATAAGAAATATTTTTTAAAGAAAAAATGAAGGAAAAAAGAAAAAAATAAACAAAATTAATACTTTGTAAAAAAATTCTCATTATGTAAAATACTCCATACCTGTAGATATCTTCACCTACAAAGGATTTGTGTGGTGATTTCTTGAGATGAAAATTTTAAAGTAATAATTCCACCATTTATATATACATATGCTTTTGTGTATATATATATATATATATATATATATATATAAACTATGTGTGTTCATACATGTATACAAACATACTTTCACAAAATATGTAGAAAAATTTGCTTCACAATTATCTAAAATTAGAACTGGTGAAATATATCAATAAAACATGAAAAGATGTTACCTAGCTGTAAAACTAAAGAGAAATACCTACACCACAGCAGTATTCTGTCATATTTCTCAAAACTAGTTTAATATAAAGTGATATCTTTATTTAAATAATATTTTCACACAATGCTACACATTATAATAGTAAAACTAATATTCACTTAGAAAATCTGAAATAAACACTAGAAGGAAAAGATATCTCTATTAACTGAATTGAAATGACTTAAAGTAGTATGGGGAAGAAAATTTAATTTAGCAATGAATCATGTTGTTATACTAATATGCCAATT
>CM053582.1:278239025-278256567 GCA_028627135.1 Pseudochirops cupreus | reverse complement strand
ATATATATATATATATATATATATATACCCTCCTATATAGACATATATGTATGTATATGCTGAGATGAGCCTTTCCTGTCCTGCCTGCCAAGCTGCCTTCAGTGGGAGATGTGTTTTCTGTAATTTTGTGAGTTCTGGAGCCCTAAAATTTCTTTAGAGTCATATTTTATGGGTATTTGAGGTGGTTGTAAGGGAGCTGCAGAATTTTCCTGCTTCTACAACACCATCTTGGCTCCCAATTGTACTTTGTTTAAAACTATGTGGCCACTTTTGTGAAAACTATGTGGCCATTTTAGTGATAAGTTGTTATGTCATAACATTGTGAATGCTGTACTTTGGTTTCTGTGAATGTTTTGCCCTAATTTACTGCTGAATAAATAGAGAGTTCACTATACTGTGTAATCAGAACCTTGAAGATTTTCACAGCAGCAGTCCTCTGGAAAGCTGCTTGTGCTTGGCTTTACATCATACCCTTCATATTCCAGTGATTCTGATTTATTTTAGATCACCATCCAAACAATATTCTTCCCTCCCCACCACTCAATTCTTCATTCCCATCCACTTCTCACCCCAAAGTTTCAATCAAACACCATCCAGTCCTTCTGCACTGCCCTCTGGAATGTCCATGTTTCATGGACAATAAACTTTCCTTCATCTTAAATCTTTTCTTTTCCCACTTCTTATATCTACTCACTATTACTTAAATCTGGGTCCCTCCACTCCCATGACACCACCTCCCTGTGTACCCTTTCTCATACTTGTCGAACTTTCACTCATTCTCCTCTGCTCCCTGATTGAAGTGGGAGAACTGTAATACTCTTTGCTCCTCATTGCCTCTTTCAGGTTCTATCCCTATTTCAATCACTCAGTAATGTTTCTTCCTTTGATATTTTTGCTATTTATATCTACCACCAATTAAAATTCTGGTAGGTATTGTCAACAGATTCCTTCCTTCCTCAATGAATTTGACACCTGTCTCACAAACTTTCCACCCCAACTTCTGCCATAGCTGTCTGCCTATGGGATTTCAACATACATAGTGACTTTCCCTTAAACACACTACCTACTCAGTTCCTCAAGCTACTCACTTCCCATAAGCTACTTCACCTAATCTCAGTCACACACAAAAGATGATCCTCCCTTCGATTTTGCCATCATACAAAAATGTGCCTCCTCCAGGTCGAAAATCCTCTTGTCCAATCATAATCTCTTAGTTTTTCACTTCTCCTTCTACATTCCCTTATAAAACCTTTTCTCTTCATCCTCACAAGGTGTGAGGCACAAGATGAATCACAATGTGACACCCTATAGCCTCACCCCTCAGTCCTCTCTGGGGTCATCTCCTCTGCATTTATCACTTTCTCCACTTTTCCCTATCTTGACCCCTTCATGAGTGAATTCAACTCTAGACCAGCGACCTCCCTTGGATCCTTAGCTCCATTATCATATTATCAATTACACCAAACAGACTCCTATCTTGGGTTGCTCCCACCTCCATTCTTAAACATGTGCAACTGAACAAAAATGGAGAAAATCATGTAACTATTCCAAATGGGTCCACTAAAAATTTATGTTTCACCACCTCAACTGAACTCCTCCCTACTTCTAGGCAATTATTCTAAACCTTCTACATCAACTCATCATCCTGATATCCACAGTGGATCTTGTAAGATTTTTCAAATCTCCTCATCCTCCTATGCTTCCCCTTCCCTCAGTTTCTCAGCTATGAATCTTTCCTCATGTTTTACAGGAAAAAAAAATTGAGACCATTTGCAGTGGTCTAACTTTTCTCTCTTGTTCCTCATCTCCTATCACTGAGATGACTTTTGCCACTATCTCCTCCTTTACCCTTGTCTCACATGCATGATGAAGAGACAAGCTCTTTAACAAGACTAATTCTATTTATTCATATGATTCCCATCCCATTCCATCTCCTCCAAGAAACTGCCTTCTCCTTCATCCCTGAACTTTCATTAAATTTATCTCTTTATGCGTCTACTGTCTCACTTTCCACTGCCTACAGACATGCCAATCTCTCCCAAATCCTGAAAAATTACCCACTAATTCTTCTATCCTTGCTGTTCTCTAATACCTACTGCCCTTTGTAGCTAAACTACTCAAAAAAGTTTCTACAATAAGTGCCACCATTTTCTATTTTCTCCCTCTTCTTAACCTCTTAAAATTCAGCTTCAGACTTTATAATTCCATGGAAACTGTTCTCTCCAAAGTTATTAATTATCTCTTACTTTCCAAACCCCGTGGTCTTTTCTCAATCCCCATTCTTCTTGACCTCTTTGCAGTCTTTGACTCTACTGATCACTCCTTTCGTACATACTCTCTTCTCTGTTTTTGGTTTTTGTTTTGTTTTGTTTTGTTTTTTTTGCATGACGTGACTTTTTATTCTCCTGTCTGATCGCTCTTTCTCTGTCTCCTTTGCTGAACATCTCTAACCATAAATGTCCCACAGGTTTGGTCTTGAGTTCTCTTCACTTCACTCTCTACTTAGTGATCTCATCAGTTCTTATGTATTTAATCACCATCTCTATGCTGATGATTGTCAAATATAAGTATGCTGCCCCAAACTCTGTGCTGACCTCCTGACTGCCATATCACACCTCCAACTGCTTTTAAAACATCTTAAATTGATGTTTTAAATCTTAAATTTTATATGTCTAAAACAGAAGTCATTATCTTTTCTCAAAACTTTATTCATTCCTACCTTCCCTATTCCTACAGAGGGAACACTATCCTCCCAGTCTCTCAGGCTCTCAGCCCAAGAGTCATCCTAGACTCCTTACTACCTTTCATTTCCCATATCCAATCTATTGCTATGATTTGTCAGTTTCACCTTTGCAACATCTCTCAAATACACCCTTTTTTCTCTTCTAATACTCCTACAACTCTAGTGCAGGCCCTCATCAACGTATCTATTACAACAGCCTGCTAGTAAACCTGACTGCCTCAAGTCTCTCCCCAACCCAATTCATTCTCCATTCAGCTACTAACGTGTTTTTTCTAAAGCACAGGACTAATCATGTCATGACCTTACTCAACAAATGCCAATGGCTTTCTATTGACTCTATAGTCAAATACAAAATGTTCTATTTGGTATTCAAAACCCTTCACAACCTAGCTCCTGACTACTTTTCCAGTTTTCTTCCTCTTTAAAAAAAAAAATTGTGTTCATTATTTTGTTACATATTAAGCCCTGAACTGTGAATTGCCTCCCTTTCTCTCTTAATGAAGGTACCATCTGACACAGATACATATGTACATTTGTGTGCATGTATACATACACATGCTTATAAATATATATATATATTCAAATGCCTAACTATATACATATGCATATGAATACATACACCTACATAATATAGTTTAGAAGGATACATACCATGTTTTATGTATATGCATATAGTTTTTATATGTTTTGTACATATATGCATAGCTGCATATATACACACAGGGCACACACATGAGTGTGTATATGTAAGTGTATGTACATATGTATATGTACATATTTACATACATACATATGTACATACATACATATAGATGTGTGTATGTGTAACCGTACTATTCATGTTTCTATTTATCAGTTCTTTCTTTGTAAGTGAGCAGAATTTTCCTACATAGGTCCTCCATATTTTATATGAGTATTTATATAGTATTTAAAATAACTTAGTTAACAGTTTTTCTTTGCACAATATTGCTATTACTGTATAAATTGTGAACTCTTTAATCCAGTGACTGACCTCCTTGCTGTTCTCTGAACAAGATACTCTATCTCTCAATTCTGCGTTTTTTCTCTGATTTTTCACCATGCCTGGAACACTTTCCCTCCTTCACTCTGCCTGCTCATCTCCTTGGCTTTCTCCTGCTCCCAACTAAAATCTCATCACTTATTGGAAGTCTTTTCTAACCTGTCTTAATTTTAGTGCTCTTCTTCTATTAATTATTGCCTATTTATGTTGTATATAGCCTGCTTTGTAAATATTTGTTTGCATGTTGTTTCCCCCATTATATTGTGAGATATTTAATAGCAGGGATTATATTTTACCTCTTTTGGAATTCTCAGCAATTAGTAGTATGCCCATCACAAGCTATTGTTGTTGTTCTCTAGTCATTTCAATTGTGTTCACCTCTTTGTGACCCCATTTGGCATTTCTTGGCAAAAACACTGGAATATTTTGCCATTTTCTTTTCTAGCTCATTTTATAGATGAGGAAATAGAGGAAAACAGGGTTGACTTGCCCAGGGTCACATAGCTAGTAAGTGTCTTAGGCCAAATTTGAACTTGGGAAGATGATCCTTCCTGAGTCCAGACCTGGTGTTCTATCCACTTATTATGGGAATATGAAGATCTTCCCTACTCCTCGGCCCTTTAATAGGCTTAAGTGACTCTGAGAATCTTCCCTAATTTGAAAATATACTCTGCTTCCTCATAAGCTGAATGTGGTCACATGGAGCCTGTGATGGGAGGCTTGTTCTTCAGGAATGCCCACACCTTATTACTTTGTGATTGGGCAGTTGGTCAAGGGGGTTGTGACATTCTCTGAGCCAGGAGAAGGCTATATATATACCCTGATGTGAGTTTTTGCTTTGGGGCTCACTTGAAGAGTTGTGTGATTTGGCCAGATGAGACTCTGGGAAGCCGTTGAGCCCTCAGGTTTTGATAACCCAGATGTTCATGCTTCTGTTTCTGGTAACTGACTAGGTGTGGATGTCATGGTCAGACAACTGGGAGCCCGTCTGCTGATCTGTTTCTTTGGCTGCTTGTAACTTCTGTTGTAACTTGTATTTGTATTCTGTTTGTATACTCTGAAGTTCAAGGTGCTGACTTTTTCCCCTGAATTAGGTAAATGATATATGTTTGATTGATTAAAGTAAGATTGTTAATCATTTTGTGTTGCTTTCCTTTAGAAAAGGAGATCTAAGAAGCTGTGCTAGCAGCCATCCTGGGTATGCTAGGGTGCTTGCTGATACACCACTGTACCACCTAGCTGCCCTGTTTGGAACTTGCAGTTTTATTGGGTTCTTTGGATATAATTATTTGATTTTGTAGTGAAGTAAGTAATCAACGGGACTTATTAAGTCCTTATGCTATGCCAGGTACTATACTAAACACCAAGCACACAAAGAAAGATAAAATGATCCCTGCCCTGACTGAGCCTTAAATTCTATTCAAAGAGGCAAAATATAAATAAATAGGTACATGAATGATATAAAAATTATTTGAAACGTGACGTTAAAGACAAAGCCTCAAATAGCTGAAGGATTGGGAAATAGCTCCTGTAAAAGGATGCATTTGAGTTAAGTCTTGAAGGAAGTCAGAAATTCTAAGAGGCAGAAGTGAGGAGAAAAAGCATTTGAAACTATAAAGATGATGGGGATTTGAAGATCTTCCCTGCCCCTTAATAATCATAAAGGAATTTGAAGATCTTCCCTGCCACCAATAGACTGAATACAATCACATGAAGCCTGTGTTGGGAGGAGTTTGCTGAAGGGTGGATTAGAGCTCACAGGAAGGTAGGAGTAGCTAGACAGTGGGAGAGAGAGGACACAATCAGGGAGACAGCTAGGCTTATGTGTTTTTGCCTCCTGCTGCCACAGGCAGGCCTGTGAGTGTTGGTTTAGGGGAAGGCTAATGGATGGTGTGGCTACATGCTGTGGCATAGTATATTAACTTATTTGGTGCTATGATGGATTCAGCTTTCAGGTTTGGGGATTTGATTTTCTGGTGTCAGAATGAATGTTTTGCCTCTGTCTTCTATTTAGAGAGTCTGTTACATTTTGTGATTGAGTACTATGCCAAAATATTTACAGTTGCCGTTAGTACTGTGAATATTGTATTGGCACTATGGAAACATGGGTGATAGAGAAAAAGCTTTAGAGAGCAGAAATGGAGTGTGTAGGCCAATACCAAAAAGTGTGTGAAACCAAGTGAAATGTAAGATTTTTAAAGTTGAGAGGGATCCAGCCTATCTGGACAATTAAAATCAAATGTCCCATATGACTCTTTCTTATAATATTTGATGGTTAATATGTTTTTTATTTTTGGAATATAATTTTTTCGAGAGCAAGGAATGATTCATTTTTTAACATTCCCTAGTACCTTGCAAAGTGCTTAACACAGAGTAGGTGCTTATAAAGTTCAAATTGATTGATCAGGAAAATACATTCTTAATATTTTCAAGCTAAATCTCTCAAACCTTAATTTCAATAGCTATCCAAAGAACTGAGATTCAAAACTTTTGTTTGAGAAAAAAAAAAAAAAAGAAACAAAAAACTGGCCTCTATCTGCAGGCAGTGCATTATTCATAGGAAGCAAAGTGACCTTATATGTGGACAAGATTATATGTAAGCTCCTAAATTTCTAAAAATAGAACGTCAAATCTATGTCTTATACTTTTGTTACCTAATGTATGTAAGTCTCTCTAAAATAAATAATAAAGACTACTAATATGCTTTTCATATAACTTGATCATTAATGGGTGCCAATGCAACATTTTCTAATTTCTTGTTTAAAACATCATCATCAAGGAAAATGGCTTAATATGCACATTAATTATGAACTAAATTTTTTGTTCTTGAAACTTGACTTTTATACTATTTGATCTTCAAAAAACAACTTACTAGTTTAGTGTTTATCATCTGTCTTTAGAAATAACTTTTCTGAGTTTATACAATGTTGTTTTCTTTGCATCTATAAACCACTGATATAAAAAGTGAGCCCCTTCGAATGCAACAAGCATTTATTAAATATCTATTACATGGAGATAATGAAGTAAAAATGTTATATTCTCTCTTATAAAAGTTATCACATGATAAATTCCAATGGGGCACACTTTTTTGTAAGGGGAAAAAATGTTTTGTTTTGTTTTGTTTTGTTCTTTTTAAGAAAATGATAGGCTTTGCTTTATCAGACAATAGTAATTTTGTAATCTAACATGTCTCCTTTCTGCCTAAACTGCCAGAAAATCCAGAGATAATCCGAATGCTCAAATGCAATAAGTAATTCATCATAGATGTCAGAGAATGACTATTTTCCCTGTTCTTTAAACTCCTTTTTTCTTCTATGCTTTCCTTTTTTATTATCCTATTTTATATCATGTTCAATTTTGTAAGCTTTCTAAATTCCTTTCCATAAATTTAGTTAAAATCCTAAAATAAACATACATACTATTGCAGTATAAAGTTTTGCAACAAATATGATCTCACTATATAATCTCTGAGTTAAATTCAATCACCTACTTTCATTTAAATTCTGCCTTTCTATTACATTGAAGGTAATGACCACACCTGAATTATTAAATCTGGCTAAATCTGAGCATCTTTAATGTTTCTTAATATAATCAAATGTTGGTTTTGGGTCTAGATCTGTGGTTTTACTGATATAGGCAACTTCCTACTCTGGAAGTTCTTTTTGCTAATTTAAATCATCAATTCTTCTAAGTTTTACCTTCAGAGCATTAACTGGTTATTCAACACCAACTCAATCCACAGAGCCACGCTGTCATCAAAAGAAAGGATTAATAAACTATCACATCTATCAATGAAAAGTCCTCAGGATTGACTTTAGAGAGTCAATGAAATCTGAGAGAGGGCACCAATAAGAAAAACAAATAAAACTATGCCTTTTACTTGCTTACCTAAAAACAAAAGTGAGCTATGTTTTTTTTAAAGGAATATATTCTCAGTATACAATTAAAATCAAATTATACTTTTCTAATTATAGCTAGTTTTCATCTAAGCCAACCAATTAACTCAAATGAAATTCAAGCATACTTGACTTTTGTGAATTATGCTCTAGAATAATTCTACACATGCCATTTGAAAAGTCAAGTGTGCATTGATTGCATTTCAGAAAATTGGTCAAATGTTTCTCACTGAGAGGTTGACAAATTAAAAGAAGTTTAAGAGAAGACTGCTCCAATATTTCGCCAAGTGCCTTGCTTTATATAATTTGCCATTTTGCTATTTCCTGAAACTTAAACACTATTCATTTGTCGTATAATTAGAAATGAGGTTATATGACTATAATAGATATAAATAGCATAGTATCTGAACTATTAGTAGGTGAGTTGCATACTTATTTTAACAGAGAAATAGAAAGCTAATATGTTTTCCCTATCAAACAATAAAAATAATAACTGCAAGATTTTCTGTTGGTAAATCCAGTAAAAATGACAAGAAATAATGCTATTTCTTGGCCTGAGTCTTTGTTTGATGTTTCTGCCCTTGCAATGTGTATGATGTCACAGTAGTCCTGGAACAAGAACATTATGCAAGACTGTGTTTTGGGAGTGTTGGGGATAGGTTGAACAAGTTTTAAAGGAAGAGAAAAGGAAGGTTTTCAAGGTAGGAAACTGAGAAGAGATGCAAGGTCAAAGCTCAGGATAATGGCAAACATTTGGTCCTGAAATCACATTTGAAAAGGGTCAGATTCCAAAACAAAAGCCAATTTGATGAATAGATTAGGAGTAACTATCATAAAAAGTTAGGCAACTATAATGGCTCAGGTTCCTATTTAGTGAAATATTCAAGAAGGTCTAGTCAAGAGGTAGGGAATCTGTAGCCTTGAGGCCACCAGTGGCCCTTTCAGTTCTCAAATGCAGCCCTTTGATTAAATCCAAACTTCACAGAACAAACACATTTTTCTGTGATGTTAGGATTCAGTCAAAGCGATGCACTTGAAGACCTAGAAGACCACATGTGACCTCAAGGCCTTGGGTTCCCCACCCCTGGTTTAGGATATAGACACCAAGCATAGTAGCTGACAATGAAAATTATTCATTAGGAGACTCTCTCTGCTAGAGTTAAAACTTTTATTCAAACTGTATGCATCTCAGGATGCTAGTCAATAATTCTAGTTAGCTAAGGGGTAATTTATGTCCCAAAAATATCTTACTTTCATTCCTTTCCTTTCCCAAACTCAAAGGCCTAACGAAAGAACAAGAAGGCATTATTAGGCCTACAAAAGAAGCTTTAACAGACAACTTTCCAATGTAGGAAATAGCCTAATAATGACATAATTACCTGAGAAAAGCAGACAACTCAAAACTCTACTTTTCATATTGTTTTTTGATTTCGTAAAATCATTTAACACTAGAGTAAATGGTAATTTTAAAGATTCTCTTCAAACAAGACATCTCACACACATATTAAGTCATACAGGGGTTACCACTGAAATGACTTTGTTCAAAAATCCACTGAGGAACATCATCATGTAAGGCATAAAAAATGAAGGTATATTCTCTTCAAAGGCTCTATTTACCTTGTCATAGAGGATGTTCCTTGCAAAATCCAACAAAAGAAGGATCCCTTATTTTTGGAGAGTTTCTACAAGTGCTCCTCTCTGAGAATGCTGACCTCATTGAACTCCAGAGCACTGTAGGATTGCATCAATATATTCTTAGTTTCTCATAGGTAACAGTCTAACTATTCACACCAGGAAACAAAAATGGATGAGGAATGAAAATTGCACTAATTTTGGTAAGCTATTGAATGAACAGCTTGTCAGTTAACATGGCTAGGAAGCCAGTAGAGAGAGGCATTGATATAGAAACAGAATTAAATAGGTGGTAGATAGCAGGTGAGTGGAATTGCTCTTGGTAAAGTTCTGAGGCCTTTCAATTGTTTTGAGCTTCTTGTTGTCTCTCATAACTCCACTGTTTGTTACCAGCAAAAATCTCAGTAATGTTATCTGACTGAATCATGGACATCCTGTTCTCAGAAGAACACAAGTGCTCATGAATCACAGGACAATGAAGTCCAGTACAGGATACCGTGGGTGTATGTAGGCTGAAAAATGTTGCTAATGATGATTTTGATATAGACATGGTTTATGTCATTAACAAAACTATTCAAAGGGATATGACTGAGTCATATTAAGAATGTGGGATAATAGATAGTTAATCTAAGTGCTTTTAGTACCCACAGGATGTTAAAAGAACAAAGTGAAGGCCTAAAATAATTGCTACCTCTTCTATGAAATAATAATAAATAACAAAAAATATAACTTGCATTTACATAGCACATTAAGGTTTGTGAAGTATAATCATATTATATCACTTTTATCCTCACAACAATCCTGTGAAAAATGAGGTTTGTTATTTTCATTTTACAGATAGAGAAAATGAGACTCAGAGATTAAGTCCCTTGCCTAGCATCATAAAATAATGTCTCTGGTCTTCCTGACTCCAAGTCCAGCATCTTAACCTATTGTGTCACAAGTATTGCAAAAGATGAGAAAGCATGATGAATTGCGATATGTACTTCTGGACGGAAGATTTATACCATTGATATTATGTATCCTTCTGAAATCTTAAACTATTTATTAAATAATAGTGATGCCCAATAGATACTTTGATAGAGCCATGGCAATGTGGTAAAGGAGAAACAATTATAGATTTGGAGTTCAGAGAAACTTGGATTGGAAATCCCTCTTTAAAACTAATTTTGCTACCATAGGCAAATCACTTAATTACCCTGAGGTTCAGTTTTCTCCTGTAAAATGGGGATGATAATGCCAATAGTATCTACTTCATGGAACTGAAGTACAGAACACATGCACATAAAACACTTTTTAATCCTTGAAGTGTTTTATTAATTTATTATTATTATTATAATTTGGGATAAAATAATAAGAATTATTAAGTATGATCATTAAATATTTTGTACATTTGTATACAACTAGTTAATTTTAAATGATATTCATGATAACCAACAGTCTGGCATGTATCCCACAGAAAAAGGACAGCTGAGCTTGAGAAAGCACATTTCCAAGTTGAAACTGTCACAAAGGGCACTAAAGACAATTGGTATTCTTCATCCACATATCATTAGTCTCTTGGCCTTTCAGTCATACACAGGGTTTCATATGCTAGCATTAGGTTAAAAATTGCTATTTTATTGTATATAAGCATGCTTATTTAATATATATTCAGTTGCAAGTTACAGTTGTAATTATTATCCATTTGTGAGTTATCAGTATTTTTGGCAAAGCCTTGTCTTTTGTAAGCAATCTTTTTTAGAGAGGCAGATTTCTTCTTAAATTTTCACCTAGATTCCAATGGAAAGGATAATCGAATCTGTAAGATCACTATTCATTGAAATTTGGAAGATATATCAATACATATATATATATATATATATTCATTTCTTTTTGATATAGATAATTTGCTATTCTGTGAATGGAGAACCAATAAATGATAGTAGTATTGACAAGCCTAAAATTCTTATATTAACAAGTCATATTCTGATCATGGGCATATAAATGAATAGAATACATTAACTGATTAAGAAAGATAATTACAATTGATTCTGAATAAATTTTATATTTTTAAAGATTAGGGCAGAAGTTGTTTTCCTTGGCTATATTTTCATATGTTGAAAAGCCAGATATATAGTGAAGATGTAGCCCTCTGATCATTTCAGCAATTCTTCAGGGGTAGGAAACCTATGGCCTCAAGGCCACATATGTCTGTTATGTGTCCTCAAGTGTGGCCTTTTGACTGAATCCAAAATTCACAGAACATACCCCCTCAATAAAAGGATTTGTTCTTAAAACTTGGACTCAGTCGCTCTTCTCTTCCGCAGTGGCTCTGAGGTCAAAATGAAGTTCGATTCCTTTGTGACTTCTGACCGAAGCAAGAACCACAAGAGGCATTTCAATGCCCCTTCCCATAAATGGAAGAAAATTATGCCTTCTCCTTTTTCTAAGGAGCTGAGACAGAAGTACAATGTCCGCTCCATGTCCATTCGAAAAGATGATGAAGTCCAGGTTGTTCGAGGACACTACAAAGGACAGCAAATTGGCAAGGTAGTCCAGGTTTACAGGAAGAAATATGTGATCTACATTGAGTGTGTGCAGTGGGAGAAGGCTAATGGTACAACTGTCCATGTAGACATTCATCCCAGCAAGGTGGTTATCACAAGGCTAAAGCCGGACAAAGATCACAAAAAGATCCTTGAGCAAAAAGCCAAATCTCTCCAAGTAGGAAAGGAAAAGGGCAAATATAAGGAAGAAACTATTGAGAAAATGCAAGAATAAAAATTACATGAATATAATTAAATTTCTAGAATGAACAACAACAAAAAAAACTTGGACTCAGTCAAAAGGCCACACTGAAGGACCTAGAAGGCTACATGTGGCCTTGAAGGCACAGGTTTCCCACCCATGTAAGCCCACATAGCTTCACTGAGAAGCTAATCCAACACTTGAGTCTTTTCTCCAAAAATGCTTGGAACTAGACCAGATTTTGTATTTAACTTTTCAATCAGTCACACCAGATAGGATAAATCAAGTTAGTGGTAAAAGATAGACCTCAAATCCATCAGAGACATAGAGGAATGTCTAACCCATGCATATGAAGACTCCCCTGGTAGAACAGGCAGATGAGAACAATTTATTCCAATAGCCATGAAGGAGAGTGAAGCAGGCACTATGGAGAGCATAGAGCTTAGCCAGATATTGAAGATGCTAAAGTCATCCACTGCATTACAGACCATCACCAGTACTTCTGACTTTTATCTTGCTACAGGGTTTTGATGAAGCAAGAAGGGAGAGTGAGGCTGATGACTTTGTGCTACTCTGCCTCACTTAAAATCAATTCACATGCAAGTCAAAGCATCACGCTGTCATGTTGTTGGTCCTCTTCATAAACAAGGGAAAAACAACAACTTTCTATCACTAACTTACTTGAACTAAACTGGGTCCTAGAGGATCAATGGAGGAAAAACTGACGAATTATGTATATTTGAAAAAAAGGTACATCAGGATATTAAGATAGTGATGATGATGGTGGTGATAGTGATTATAGTAATAATAGACTATGTACATCATTTTCAAAGGTTTGCAAACATACATTCATATACGTTATCCCATTTTATCCTCACAACCACTCTGGAAAGTAGGTGGTATTATTTTCCACATTTTAAAGGTGAAGAAACAAATGCTGAGAGTCTTGTCCAAGGTAAGATAACTAGTTAGTTTCTTTGAAAGGTTTCAAAGGCATACCTTCTTCATTTCAAGTTCAGAGTTGTTTTTACCATACCACCTAGCTGCCCATATAATGAATGATACAATTCCATGTAACTAGGAGAATACCATTTCTACTTTAATAGATCATCCTTCGATGTACTTACATAGTTACTGATTCCCTGGGTGATTTGTTTCCAAAACACATGAGAAAGATGGTGTAACAAACACATTTAAAAATAAGGTATTTATTAAATAGTATTAAAATATTTGGTTTATATCTTATTTTGGAAGAGAAAAAATGAATTTAGTGAGCTTAAATCAGAAATGGTATTCTGGGAATTCTCCATTAGTTTGTTGATTTATGCTGAAAATCACCTTCATGATTGTTGCCAAAAGGTTTTTTGACTTTATTATAATTCATATCCTTTTTATTTTAATATAAATGTAAAATGCAATCATTATTTAATGAAGAAACTCCCCACCCCCTGCTAGATTTTTTTTATGTTCAAAGACAACCTCAGCATAATATAAAACAATATGTTACATTGTTTCATAATTCAGCTTCCCATAGACTATTACACTGGTTGCTATCTTTTTTCGAATTCCATTTAAAACCAGAAAGACATAAAGACATAATTTGAAACTTACCTTGGTAATTGCTCTGATATTGACCCTATTTCATAGAGCTAAGTTAGGAAACTTCAACTCCTAATATTTTTTGTAGTCATGTAGATTATTTTCTCTTGTGGAATCCAAGAGATAATAAAGCAAGAGTTAGTAAAGTGATTTTTAAGATGCTGCACATGCTGAGCTAAAACAGCTTGGGATATAAGACATCTGCTTTCTGGAACGTTTTGTGTTACTTTTAGATGCAATCAAATTAGGTTTTGATATTTGGCACTTACATTTTGGACATGTTTCCTTTTTATGACAAACTGGACTGAAGGCATCAATTTATTGTTTAATGTTTACATTTAAAAATATAGAAGCAGAGAAATATGTTTTTAGCTATCAGTTTGGAAAGTCATCTTAGCAAAGAACTCCATCCCTTTATTTTTTGTCACTTCTATAGTTATTAAATATAAATAATTTCTATCCTTCTGAAGTTAAGGACATTGAATAAAGGAAGAAAATCATGTGTTAATCACTTACTGGGTTCAAAACACTCTGCTAAGCACTGAAAATACAACTAAAAAAGTTTTTTTATTTTCTCTTAAGGAACTCATTTTCTAATGGGGGAGATAATACAAATGGGAGTCATATTGGACAGATCTAAAAGAAAGTTGTTAGGGCGTAGTGGCAAAAAAAGATGGTAATGCCTCTTGAATGTCATTTCCACCAACAAAATCCTATCAGTTTCTGGTATGGAAATCTTCTGGAGGAATTTGGTGGAAAGAACTTGCTCAAATTCACACATATAGTAAATAGGTTTGGAACCTCTTTCCTTTTGTTTGGAATATGGAACAAATTGTCAAAACAGTCCATTGGAATAACATGGCCATATTTTAGGTCATAACATAATAATACCTTCTGCTTCTTCTAAATCCATTAACCATCTTTCTTATTAACTATAACAGTACTTCTCTAACCATAGATGGATGATAACCAATCTGCTATAAAGTATAAGCACATTAAACTGATAACTTAGAGAAAGATTTTGAAGCTTAATTTAAAGAGGATCCTCTCCATCCAATCCCCATTATGAAACTTGAAAGTTGTAAAACAAAAATCATGAGTATAAACTGAAAAAAAATGTTGCCAAAATTTGGTTTAAAAAAAGGTTCATCATAATTCAATTATATTTATTGGTTCCTCAAATCAGAAATATTTGTTCTATTATTTTTCCGGACAGTACTTCAGTGAAAAAATGTTTCCTTTTTCAAATAACTTTACCAACTTCTCTGTAAACCAGTGGTTCTCCATTACTAATTCACATACAAAAAGAGAACAAGTAGAAAATCCTAACAATCTTTTCTTACAGCTTTGCCCTGCTTAGTGATTAGAATAAAAGGGGTTACATCAATATTTATCTGTAAGCCATTTGTAATTTATATGGAATTTTGAGGTAGAATGTTACTTAACCTCTATCCTTTTGAATTTCCTCTACTTGCCCTTTTTTTCTTCTACCTATCTGTGTATATCTGTACTTAGTATTGATGTAGTACTTATAGTTAGGAAGTCAGCATTCACAGTCGTGAGAGATTAGGCTTTGTAGAAAGGAAGACCTGTGTTTAAGTACTGCCTCTGTCACATACTGGATTTGTGACCATGGGCAATTGTAGCAGTCCAGACAAATCCCTATAAATAAGAGAGGAATGCTAATCTTATGCAATGTGGGCATTTCCTCAGTAGTAAATCCTTACAACTGTGAAATCATAAATCCATGTCTTCGCTCTCTGCCAAAAGAAATATCCATCTAACCATAATTTCTAACTTGCCAGAATCATCATCAACAATAATGCTTCCTAATACCTACATTCTCTTCACTCTTAGAATACTTGTTTTAAAATGTAAAAATAGCATAAGCATAAGATTATAAATGTAGTTTTCTGCCTCAAAATGGATGTATCACTCAGTATATATGATTGCTATCTCTGATGACAACTGTGAAGATCTTCACAATTAGATTAATAAAAAATTTTATTTATTCACTTATTTTCAACGCAGAATTGCTCATAGGAGCAAATGGCAGCTATCAAAATGCTGTCAGGCCACACAGTACACTGAAAAACAGAGGTCAAAGAATAACAGGCAACAATTCATTTTTCGATCAGGGTCTAACACAAGGGATTGGTCCAAGATATGTTCCATTTTTATTTCATTCCATCTTCTTGGAGGCAAAGGTCAGAAAGCTAGCATTAGTTAAAGAGGTCTTAGCTGCATCAAAGTTAAATGACACCTAAAAGCCATCTACAGCAGTCTCTCTGTAATCCATAGATGTGTCTCCAAGGGCTCCAGTCCAAAGAAGAAAACAGAGAATTGTAAAAGGTGCCAACAAGATGTGCTGTGATCAGCAAGCATCTTAGGCCCAGGGCTGGGGATAAGACACTTTCTTTGTTCTGAGCTCAAAGGAAAAGAAAGTTCTATTTAACACCACCTGCTGTAGTAAATACACAGGCTCATGATTGATCACTTTCTATAATGGAACAATAACCAATTCTATGCAATGTTAAGGACCCAGATGCTTCACAGTTAATATCAGAATCATTCCTATTCTTTTTAAACGCTTATTGCCATCAGATAATAATCTAGCTAATGCATAGATCACCCTTTCGCTGGAAAAAAAGTAAAAGTCTTGCTGTGAAAAGCTTTTCCATCCTGTTGAAAACATCAATACCACATGCCAGGGTCGGCACTCTCAGAGAAATAAATATTGATTTCCCTCCTCCATACCTTACCAATGGCAGGCGACTGCCTTCCTTGCTCTGAATTTTTTATTGTTTTACACTTGACAGATTCTGTTAGCATTGAATTTTTTTGTTCCATTGTTCTCTCTTTAAAAAAAAGCCATTTATGATGCTTGTTGAGGTAGACAAGACTGAAAAGTGTGGTTGAAATTAATGTAGCACTCCCTTCACTGCAGTCCTTCTGTCAGGTATGATTTATTTAATTTCAGCATTACTATCAGTGACTTCCTAAGAATTCCTTTAAGCTCATGGTGTTACTGATATGCTCCATTTCATTCTTCCTGTAAATCGGACTGCAAAGCCATACCTATGTGTGTATCCATTCATTTATGCCCTTTTGCATGTTTAATTGTGCATGAGTTTTTTTTTTAAGCAAGTTCAGCTACTATTCTTGAAGAATATCAGTACAGAACTTCTAATTACCAGTAGCTGCATGTTGACCGAGTGTGGGACTATGCCAGAAATTAATAAACGGTGAAAAGTAGAATAACTCACTTCCCCACATTCATATGAGTTGCACATGGCATATTAGGATGTAGAATCACTGATTGAGCAGGAATCAGATGAATCATTTGACCGACACAGTCAGCTGGAGTTACCTATTCTGCCAGGATGGGATTCATTTGTGTAATGATGTCCATGTGAAAAAAAGTCATGCTGGCCCAACTACAATTGGAAAAATGGAATCTACCTAAATCTAGAGAAAAGCTTGAATCAGAGAAGGAAAAAAAAATGAAGTTAATTTTGCACATAGTAGCACCCTTAAAATTTTAAAAAGCAAATAATAAAAAAGAAAGTCTCAAGTGTTACCTCAAAAGAACATTGTTTAAAGGTAATTTCTTAAAATAAAACAAACAGCAAAGCCTGATAGTCTCTACTTAAGAGCAGAGCGCTTTATTTAAATGCACTGAAACATTTCTTTAACATACATGAGGTTCATGATATATGAATAGATGTATCAGCAAGCACCCTAGCATACTTAGGGCAGCTACTAGCACAGGTTCTTAGATCTGCTTTTCTAAAGGAAAGCAACTCAAAATGGGTTAACAATCTTATTTTAATCAAACATATCATTTACCTAGCTCAGAGGGAAAATCAGCACCCTGAACTTCAGAGAATGCAAACACAAGTTACAAACAAACAGAAAAAC
>CM053582.1:278221428-278238525 GCA_028627135.1 Pseudochirops cupreus | reverse complement strand
GAAAGAATCTCAAAAGCACTCTGAAGAGAATAATTCCATCAAAATTAGAGTGGAGCAAATGGAAGCAAATGACTTCATGAGAAATCAAGATACTATCAAACAGATCCAAACAAATGAAAAAAATAGAGGGCAATGTGAAATATCTCCTTGAAAAAAACCACTGACCTGGAAAACAGATCCAGGAGAGACAACTTAAAAATTATTGGACTACCAGAAAGCCATGATCAAAAACAGAACTTAGAAAGCATCTTCCAAGAAATTCTTAGGGAGAATTGCCCAGATATTCTAGAACCAGAGACCAAAATAGAACTTGAAAGAATTCACCGATCACCTCTTGAAAAAGATCCCCCCCCCAAAAAAATAGAGTGCTGATGTTAGAGTCAAATGACCTGAGTTCAAATACTGACTCTGCAACTTACTACCTGTGTGTAACCTTGGCCAAATCACTTGGCTGCCCAGAGATTCAGTCTTCTCATTTGCAAAATAAGACAATTGGACTGGGTGATCTTTCAGGTCCTTCCAAATCTAAATTTAGGATTGTAAGTGAACTATAAATTGCATAGTTTTTTTTTTCTTAAATAATGAATCAAGTGATGGTTAATAGAAAGTTCCTTACCCCATATCATGTGATTCTCTTACATCCATAGTTTTGTATAAGTTAAGCAGAGTTTTATTTATAGAAGATAAATAAATGTATTTTTGAGGTTGATAAATAAAAGAATTAGTAGGGAATGTTAAATTATGTAGAGAATATATGTATATATATACATATATATATGTATGTATATATATATATATACGCATATGTGTTCATATTATATAAATATATAATATAAATATAAATACATAATATATTATATAACTATATAATGCACACACACCCATACAGGGTATTGATTAAAAACTGCTTTCATCTACTTTCATGTTCTTCAATTTTTCACAAAAGAAAATCTTCATGGAGTCATGGGCTTTGAAGGACTTTGAGAAATGAGGTGGCTAGACTAGATTATCTCTTGGGTCCCTTCCAAAACTGTAATTCTATGGTCTATGACTCTTTGAGAAAACATATAATTCATCCTCCTACCTTTAGGTAGACCTGTACCTAAATCATGTAAGACAGGTGATGGATTAACCTATTCAGTTGCACAATTAAGTGACTGTCCACACTCAGCTTTTGGTCCTTATGAAACATATTAGGAATCTGTCTATATGCCATAATTTTAGGGTCATGGTGAATGGTCCTCCTATGCACCAAAAAACAACTCCTCTGCCCAGTTCACTGATAAATTCCACATTCAGAACTTTATTTCTTTAGCTGAGGGCTAACTTTTTATCTTCTGTTAAAATGCAAATACTCTTAGGAAAGTTAAGGCACTAAATCTTATCAGTCATCCATCTCTGAGTTGGAATGCCTTCAGATTTTTTTTTGCACACTTTCAAATGAGAGAAATTATGAAAATCCTGGGTATTAGTAGTTGTGAGAGAGGTTTGAAATGAAGGCCATGTTTGTGGGGAAGGGAAAGAGGTCTGGGGAGCCTTCCTATTTCAAAATTTTGCATAGGGTATGACTTGTTCACAATCTTTACCTTACAATGGTCACCCTTGCTTTATGTGCAATGAGATATGTGACAGTAAGAGTGTGACAGGAACATAATCAGTTAATGCAGAGTAGCCTGCTGAGGGTGTAATGACCCTAAATGGCCCTGGGAAGCAGGGATTGAGAGAGCTAAGGGAAAAGATTAGAGGTTTTCTTAGCAGGGGTGTCATAAGCTATTCATCTGAGAAGGAAGGCCATTAAAGCTTAATGATAGGAAATCAAACGGAAAAGTTCATAAACAGGGTTTCTTGACTTTGTGTGTGTTTGTGAGAGAGAGAGAGAGAAAGAGAGAGAGAGACAGAGAGAGACAGAGACAGAGAGACAGAGACAGAGAGAGAGAGACAGAGAGAGAGAGACAGAGAGACAGAGACAGAGAGACAGAGACAGAGAGAGAGACAGAGAGAGAGGAGGGAGAGAGCACCCTTTTTCAGTCAGGGTGAAGCCTATGCAACCCTTTAAAAATAATTTATTTTTTTTTAAATTAAAGGGAATGCTAAATTTCAGTTAGAAGTTAGTGGGAATAATGAGGTGTTTTTTCCCCATTCAAGTTCAGAGACACACATAAAATCTTAGTATGCCATAGAATAATGATTGCTGATCTTCACAAAGTAGAAAAAGGCTACACCATAGTTTGAAGATGAATTCTTAGGGGAGGCTAGGTGGTGCAGTGAATAGAGGACAACCCTGGAGTCAGGAGAAGCTGAGTTCAAATCTGGATTCAGACACTTAACACTTAATAGCCATGTGACCTTGGGCAAGTCACTTAACCCCAATTACTCTGCTTTCCCTCCTTCAAAAAGCAAAAAAAAAAATAATGAATTCTTTGGGAAAGGGGCTAGAAGCCTCTGCATCTATTAGAGACCTACTCTCCAGCACTCCCATCCCCAGCCTCTGAGGTCTCTGATAAAAGATAAAGGGATGGTGATTACAGTGAAATGGCCTAGAAAATTTTTGTCTCAAGACTCACTGTTCTGGCCGTGCCAAATATAGCAGACAACCACAAATATGTGACAGGCATTCAGCAAAAAGTTGGTGTTTGGACATAGGTCACATAAGTAGATAGTGTCCGAGGCTAGATTTGAACTTAGGTCTTCCTTATTCCAGGCCCAGCTCTCTAGCTACTGAGCCACTTAGATGCCTCTTGTAGTCTCTTAGTCACCACTTAATCTATTGCTCAGTGAACCATCAGTCTGTCTTTCAGCACCATCACCATGAGGATAGCCTCTAGATAGATATGTACCAATTCATGTCTAGATACATGTGTACCAATTCATAAAGTAGTTGCTCCATTTTTCCCTTTGTTTATCCAAATCATTATTGAAAATTCAGATAGAAAGGAAATCAAAGTTAACTTTGACTGCCTTGATTCTTTCCACCTCTGCAGAAATGTAGGTGCATTTAGAAAATTTTCTGCACCTTAGAAAAAGTTAAAATTTAAAAATTGTTTTTCTCAATCACTGTTTTTCTCAATCAGCTTAATATTAAAGGATGACTTTAGGAGCAACTAGGTGGTGCAGTGGATAGAGCACCAGACCTCGAGTCAGAAGGACCTGAGTTCAAAACTGCCCTCAGAAAATTAATTTACTAGTTGTGTGACCTTTGGCAAGTCACTTAACCCCAATTGCCCTGCCTTCCCCCCTTAAAAAAAAAAGAAAACAAAGGAGGGCTTTATTTCAGTATCATATAATTAACAGTCTCAGAAGTATCCTACTTTAGTTAGGCAATAGGTTTATTACACTGACAATAGTAGAGATGGGGATGGAACACTGTTAAACATAAAATTACAGAAAAGTAAAAATTCAAACTTTGTTTATATTTTTTTTAAACAGGATTGTAACTAAGGAAAAGCAAAGTCCATCCAATAGCATTTTATCTATTCTGCAGATGGTCAAAATGATATGGCATAATATTTCAAGCAACCATTGGTCAACATATTTGTTCCATCCCAATTTTAGGTGCAGATTCATGACAACTACATTCCTCTGAACCTAAATTCTCATGTGAGGTATAGAAAGCATGAACCTTGAGCTTAAGTAGTTCCAGCATTCACTCATATTGTAAAGGCTGGGCTGAAACTTGGAATATAGTTGACACTGTGAATTTATTCGTAGAATCAAATATGAATATGATATGGTATAATATGAAAGTGGATTTTCACAGTTTCAGTGAATTTGCATATGAAAGATTACTTGAAAATGTGTGTTCCTCCTTCTTTCAAATTGCATTAAAAAGGGCTAATTCAATTTTTTACTATGTTTATTCACAGTGATTTAGGAGTCTAGATTGAGTACAATAGAAAAAGTAAAATTTTCAAAGTTTATTTCTTCCTCTACTAGATAATACTCTATAAAAAGAGTGGACTCAAAATTTCAGTCTGAAGCAGAGAAGGCCAATCAGAAGGCCATATGGCTTATGGAACACGGCCTCTGAGTAAGAAGACCTGAGCTCATATTCCAGTTCTTACACTTTTATGTTATATGACTGTGGGGAATTCACCTCACCTCATCTCCTTAGATGCCATGGAGCCTTTTGGCAGTCTGGTTAAGGAAATGTGGGCCCCACATGTATAGAAAGGCCCACATGTTTTGAGGTCTGTTGCTAGGTGGCTTAAAGGGAGGAAGAATGTACATTTCTAGCCTCTTCTTTTACCCTTCTCCAAGTAATACTTTTATTCCTATGACAAAGGAAAACAGGAGATTGGGGCTAGAAGACACCCTGCTCTCTTCAGAAAGAGAGAGGTACTAGGCTAGAAGTTTATCTGTCTGCTCTTTTCAATATTGTTACTCTAGGTAGGGGATATGATCAGGTTCCATCTAACTTCTAATCACTCTGTGATTTGGGGGTGTTGCTCTGAAAGTCTGGTTAAAAGAGGTAAACAGGTTAAGTGATTATAAATTCATATTGTTTATTTTCTTAAAACTAGCAGATTCGTGCTTGCATAGAGCCAAAACAGAAGTTCTGCTTGTCTGATAAAAGAATGACAAACTTTTTATATGTTTTAGAACATTCACAAGTCAGGATGTTTGTGTCCTTCAGATTTATAGTTTCCATATATTACACTATGAGAAAAGAAGTTTCTTGGTTGAAAAAGTTGTAAATACAAATTGACAAGACATTTGACAAAATAGTGTCAGTTGGAAATTACAATCCCAGGATATCTGTTTTTCCCTGTATAGTATATGCCTCTAGGATACCAAGATAAGAGAAGTCCCACCACTCTGGTGGCAGGCATCCCATCACAAACAGGAAGAATGCTCCTTGTTAGGCTTATTTGATCTTTGAAGTTGCTGACACAGGACAGGGCATTTTTAGAGCAAAGAAAAGCAGTCTGATTGATTAGTTCAGGCTTTGGCCCTTATTGGGGCTCAAATGATCTGAAATAATTGTCATGGGATAAGGGGATCCCAAGTTTTATATCCAATGATGGTTCCCTTTCCCACCTAATGTCAGTTCCACAATGAACACACATAGCGCATAACAAAGGAGTCCATTTATCCAAATCATAGCAAAACAGAAATCAGAGAAGGTGCACATAGAAGAAATATGTATTTTATATGTATGTATGTATGTATACATACATACCAGACAACACAAAGTGAAGGAGCTCTCCCATTGGGATTGAGATAATTCAGTTCAACTAAGAGAGAGTGTCCTTATTCTTACCCAGAGGGAAATTCCCCAAACTCTCTAGAGTAGCAAGTTGAGAATAAGGACATAATGAAAGTTTCCTGATCCTCTCACATCTTCCTAGAGCCTTTTCTATCAGCAACCTGAAATGAAGTTGGCTTATTCCATCTTCCCTGAAATTGGAAGCCAGAAATGCCTGGAAGGACTCGAAATTGGAAGACTTGAAGCTTTATGAGTGGTTTACTTTGAAGAGTCCCAGAAGATATTGGCAATAACAGGAGCTGTCACACCTCTAGTACAGGGCAGGACCTTCATCTGTCCCAATAGGAAGAGAGGCCCATAGTGGCCTTTGGGACAGGGGTTATATATAAGCATGTTAAATTGGAGATAATTTAAGAGGGAAGGCATCAGTATTAAGAAGAACTGGAAAAATATCTTGTAGCTCACCTTTAAGGGAAGCCAAGGAAAACTAGAAAGTAGAGAGGAGGAAGAAAAGAGTTCCAGGCATGGGAGGTAGTCAATAAAAAAGTACAGAGTCAGGAGATGAAGTGTGTTGTTTGAAGAACAGCAAAAAAGTCAGTGCTATTTTATCAAAGTAATGGAGGAGTGTAAGTTATTAGAAATCTGGAAATGTAGGAAGGGCCAACATCAAGGAGGATTTTAAAAGCCAAACAGCATGGGGGTGGGGGTGGAATTGAGGTGAAAAGATCTGGTAGTTTGAAATTTTAAAGAAGAAACATATTCATGACAATTTAAACAGCTTGCCAAAATTATTCTTAGAAAGCTGACAAGTGCTAAAACATATATTTCTAAAAAAAAAAATGGAAACATGCCTCCTGCACCAGTTGAATTAACAGTTAACTAAGTTATTCTTAAATTTAAATAACTTACAAAGCACAGATATTCCAGGGGAAATATATTAAATTTCCATCAAAGTATAAAGCTTATATTTAATAATATAATCTAATACATTTTGGTACTATGTAAAATGAGATGATGATGGAATCCTCTATATATCACAGATCCATTATGAATCCCCTAGTGACCTCCTCCTCGTACCTCCATAAAAGAAAGAAAAAAAAAACCAGCAAAATATCTGGATAAAGACTGATGGTACAAGTTTTCTAATACACATTTGAGCTTTGCTTAAAGCTAAAAATATTTGTTGGCTTTAGTATGTAATTGAAATTTTTCAACATAATAAAGCAAAATCTTTTAGATAAGAGTCTGAGAATCTAACAATCCTCCTCTTATCAAAACACCCTAAAATAACACTTCCAGGTTCTGGTACCATACTTATATGCGCCTTAAGGAGAAGAACCCCAATAGTATACGTTGTTACATTCAACATATGTTTTAATAAAGGGTTAAAATGAATAAAATATTTTGCTGAGTACTATGGAATGCATGACTTGTACAAGAAATGGGCTCTGTCTTAAGTGAGCTAATAAATCAAGTAACAAGATATATGCTAAAAACATACTCAAAATTACAAAGTGAGATAGAATATGAAAGGACACTAAGATGTATAAGACACTATGAGAATACAGAAGGAGAGATCATTTCTAACTGAGATTTACTAGAAATGTGCAACATTTTAGTTGAGCTTTGAATAAAATTCTATAGTTGGAGTTGAGGAAGCAGGGGAGGGAAGACGTGATCTTAGAAGTATGATCATGGTACCCTAATGGACACAACTATTTCTCTGTTTCTCTTTCCTTGCAGTTAATTAGCTTAAGCTACTCTTGAAGACCAGTTTATTTCTATCCAAGAGAGCAATAGCAAAGAACATTCCCTAAGCTCCAACAGAAGATGGTGGTTCTGTGACTACAGCTTTGTCTAAAAAATTGCATATAGATGATTTCATTTTATTTTTTGACAAAACAAACAAACTAGGATGTACAGGGTCTTTTGCTGCTGATTTTTCTTTATTTTCTGCTCACTCAGGACTAAAGTTTTAGGGCAAACATTAAGTACAAGTTATAGCCAAAGCCTAGTTAAAAATGCCCTCACAGCAATGTCTCATTGCCACTCAGACTCTTCCTGATTTGCTAGCAGCTGTTTCTCCTCAACAATTTTAACACTGAAATAGCACACTGACCTTTTCAATAGAGGATAGCTGTCTAGAAAGCAGTTAATCTGAGAATGACCTTAGGGTAGTTATAGATGGTGAACTAAGTAGGAGGTTTTAGCAAGACACTAGGAAAATAAAATAAAAATGTGAGTGTATTTTTCCTGCCTGGACAGCTATATGTAAATTGGGGGAAAAGTGCCTCTTAGACATGACTGTGGCCTGACCTTAGTGATAATACCATGTACAGTAATTAGTTCAATGGTTTGAGGAAGATATAAAAAAGTGACAGAAGCTACAAGGATATGGTCTTATTCAAAAATAATTAAAGACGCAGGAGACATTGGCTTGGGAAGGAATAGGATAAATGCAATTTGTATTCTATTTTTGAGGCAAACTTTATACTTGGTGTATGCAGCTATCTCCCTTCACTGTTGTGAAGCCATGATAGGAAATGATGACTTAAGTATAAGGAAGTAGAAATCTAGTGTAACCCTTTTAAAAATGGAAGTTTTTTAAAAATGATATATGTATTCAGAAGTATTTAGGGGGAGAATATAGGGGAAAATGTGATTTCTATCTCTTGTATTTGTGTCTCACCTCAACAACTCCTTCTAGATCAGCTTTTCTTAACTTTTTTTTTGTTGTTGTTGCCATGGACCCTTTCGACAATGTGGTACAGCCCATGAACCCCTTTTCAGCATGATATTGTTATAAATGTAGGAAATTACAAAAGAATCTATTAATAATGAAAATAAAAATTTCCTTTTTTTTCCTCATCTAAGCTCTTAGATGTCCTGAAAGCTGTATATGGGCAGCCACATAAAAAAAAAAAACAAAACCCTTTATTTTGATAGTTCCATTTCTTATCCTTTAACTTCAAATCCCCCACTACTATCCCATATTTCTTTCTCTTGGCATCCTACAATTTAATGGGGGAAAAATGAGTTATTATGAGCTCTCTCATTCTTTCTTGACGCCTTCATAACCCTCCTCCTTCACTATGTCCTTCTATTCCTTAGTAAGCTCTGCTCCAGAATCCTGCCATGGATCTTCATTTCCTTCCCTCTTATGAAATAGCTTGCTCCCTCATTCATCTTCGTGTTGTCTGTCTCTGTCTCTGTCTTTCCTTCACTCCATTTCTCCCCCCCTCCTCCTTTCTTTTGTTGATAAAGGTGCTTCCTGTCAAAATATTTTGAAGATGCCTTGTTGCCCAAAGCTAAGGCTCTAAAAGCAGGCTGTGCCCAGAGCTTGGCATTACAATAATCCTTGAACTCTGAAATGACCTCACCCTCTGGCAAAATGTATTGCTTGGACCAGCACCAGGTTGTTCACTGAAGGATTTAGCTCCCCTTATATCCTAGGGTCATCCATCACATGTTCGCACTCCCTGTTCCTTGTACTTTTCTTCTGTTCCTATCACAGAACTTTGGTTCTGTACACTGAGGGGTGATCACAAACACCAAGACTTGATTCAATGGCTATTCCCACTAGACTCAAGAATGCCTGTATTGTCCCAAGAAATTCCAACCATGAGAACTATCTCAAGACATAAGGATATTTGTTGTGTGCCAATCCCTCTAATGTATATCGGTGGCCCCAGCCTTAGCAATGTTAAGACCTCCTTGTTAGGAGGAGGGGTCTTCTGCCTACAGGCATTGTCTTTCTCACTTTGAAATTAATTAAACTTCTATTTGTGTCCTGACATACCTGTCTCTAGGATGCCTATTTTGATTCCAGTCACCCATAGATTAGAAGTCAGTTCTAGTCCAGTTGACATTATAGATATAAAACATTTGGGACATGTTGTCTCATTATTATTATTTCTGATAAAATTACGATTTCTAGGACTTGTTCTTTTACACAGCAATTTTTCAGGATTAAATTATTAATTTGCAGCATTTCAGGATTAAGTTAAATTTGTAGCATTTCTTAAAAGGTCATATAATGATTATAATTTTAGTTGTATTTAATTGTGGTCAGTGTATGTATTTTTTATATTTTATGAGGTTGTTATACAATATCACAGATGAGAAATATGTATATTGCTTTTCAGTTCTACTCAGTAATAGCCGGAAATCTATTTAACCTATTTTTTTTTTCTAAAATTCTAATCAGATCCTTAACTTCTTTCTTATTTACTTTTTGTTGGGTTTGTCTAGGTCTGAAAGGGTATATTAAGGTCCCTAATCTCCAATTATTATAATTTTGCTTTTTATTTCTTTCTGTACCTATGCCATTTGTTGTGTCTGTGTGTATGTGTTTCTGTATGTGCATGTACCAAGCACTAATATAATGTCATTGTCACCCTCACTCTAAAGAAGAAGGGAATAGAGAAAGGAGTCTCATTAACATGAATAATCTATATTTGAATTATTTTTCTTTTATATTTCCTTTCCTCACAAAGCTTGGAGTTTGATTTTACTTTCTTAATACTGTCTCTTTTTAAAATCATTCTTTATAATCAACCCTCCAAAATTAGTGTTTGTTTTCTTTATGGATATTCCTTCCCTCACTCTACTCTTCCTCTTATTAAGTTTCTTTCTTTATTGCCTTGTATTTAATTGTTCAATGAAACATATTTATTGCAAAATATGTTTTATTCAGAGTAGAATGAATGAATGAAATGATGCTCCTTTCATTTCTTCCTGCATTTTCATATATTTGTTTTCTTGTGTACCCCATTCATGTGAAATAGTAAATTCTTCCTCTTTCTCCCTCATTTCTGCTTGTATTGCCTTCTTTCTTTCTTTTGTGAAAGTCAACAAAATGGAACAATCCCTATACCCCATGTGTGTCTTGTTTAATTCCCTCTGTGATCTGTGAAACTCAGGATTCTGAAGAGACACTTTCCTGTTCTCCCCTATCAGAACATAAGCACTTTACTATAATTAAGCTTTTTCTGGTTACTCAAATGCAGTTATGTTTTTGGGTTCATATTATCACTTGTATTTGCTTTTCAAAGTTTCTTCTCAGTTCTGCTCTTTCATTAGAAATGTATTAAAGTCTTCTATTAAAAGCTCACTTTATTCCATTCAGATTATGCTCAGTTTTGCAGGGTAATTTAGTATTATAAGCCTTTACATTCCAGCTTTTGGAGTATTGCATTTCACAATTTTCTCTCCTTTGTAATAGTTGTTGTTGAGTTTCTTTGCACGTGAACTTCTTTTTGGACACTCAACATTTTTCACTGATGTGGAAGTTCTGGAATATAGTTATAGTATTCTTAGATATTTGGTGTTTCTTTCAGTAGATAAATGAATAACTACTATTTTCACTTCATCATCTGGTTCTGGGAATTTTATAATTTCTTGAAGAGTGTTTTCAATTTTACCTTTTCTTCTGATTTGTTTATTGTTTTTAGATAATTGGTGAGAGTTAAATTATTTCTTTTCAACTTATTTTCTAGATCATTTTTTCAATAGTTTATATCTAATATTTTCATATTTTGACTTTGTTCTAATGTTTATTTCTTCATGGAAACATTCCTTTTAGTTCCATTCTTTTTTTTTTAATGGAGTCTATTACTAGGGGGAAAGTTTCTTCCTACCCTTCTAAGAAAATTCTTCTAACTTATATTATCATTTTCCTTTTAAACTCATATTTAATATATAATTTCATTTTTTATCTTTTCATTCATTCCTTATGGTTAAATCATGTTTTTTGTTTTGTTTTCACTTATATTCTGCTTGTAGTTGATGCAGGGTTGTTCTCTTTTCTGGGTTGGTTTCTTATGAAGCTCTCACTCCTTAATATTTCTTCACTGTGTTTGGTGTGCTCTACTTTCTAATATTTTCATCCTTAGATCTTGTTTGGGATGTTGTGCTCCAAATGCTCCATTCTGGTGCTTGACTGATCCCTCCTCTTGCTATCTTCCTATATGCCTTTTTCTTTTTGTAGCTAAACTTCTTGAGAAGATCATTTATAATTGGTGTCTCCACTTCCTTAGCTCAAATTCTCTTATCTCACTATAGACTGGATTAAAAACAAATAATTCAACTAAAACTTCTCTCTAAAGTTACTAATAATTTTTCGTTGTAAAATCTATATCCTTTTCTCAGTCCTCACCCTTACTGACTTCTTTGTGGTCTTTGGCACTTTTCATTACTCTCTTCCTCTTGTTATTCCTCTTTCTTGGTTTTCATTATATTACTCTCTTCTGCTTCTTACGACTATTCAATCTTTTTTCTCTGTCTCCTTTGCTGATTTTTCATCCAGGTCACTCCTGATAACTGTGGATATCACATAGGGCTTTTTCCTGGATCTTTGCCTCTTCTTCCTCTATCCTATTTTACTTGGTCTCCTCATAAACTCCCATAGATTCATTTATGATCTCTACATTGATGGCTCTCCAATATACTTTTAAAATAAGTTTTTTTATGTTTTCTTCTTTTTACATCATCATAATTCTCCCAGCATCTATTTCCTTCCCCTTTCTAGAAATATATCCTATTTAACAAATAATATTTTAAAGGCAAAAAAGAGAAACAAAAATAACCACAATTGAATAATACATTGACACACACATTTGCTTATGGGTCTTTTTCTTTTTTCTTTCATCTCTTGGGATGCAGACCAAGTAGTGTCATTCATGGATCAATGGGTATGCACAGTTTAATAGCCTTTTGAGCACCATATCATTCTCTGGAATGTTTGGATCAGTTTATACCTCTACCAACAGTTCATTAGATTATTCATTTTCCCACAATGGAGCAGCTAAGTGCTGCAGTTGATAGAGTGCTGGACCTGAAGTCAGGAAGACTCACCTTTATGAGTTTAAATCTGTCCTCAATCACTTAATAGCTATGTGATCTTGGGCAAGTCACATAGGCCCATTTGCTTAAGTTTTCTCACCTGAAAAATGAACTGGAGAAATAAATGGCAAACCATTCCAATATCTTTGTCAAGAAAATTCCAGCCGGAGTCATGAAAGGTTGGACACAACTGAAAAGATTGAACAACAACAACAAATTATCTATTTATCTATTCTACCATTTGTTATTTCTGATAGGTGTGAGGTGATACCTTAGAGTTATTTCAAATTTCCTTTTCCTAATCAATATAGATTTAGAGCATTTTTTCATATGACCATAGATAGTTTTGATTTCTAATTCTATAAACTGTCTGTTCATATTTTCTGACCATTTATCAATTGCGGAATGGCTCTTATTTGTATAAATTTGACTATCTGTTTGAGAAATGAGGTATTTATGTGAGAAAAATTTAATATTACTTCATTATCTATGGTACCTTTTAGTAAAAATCTAATCTCCCTAATTACCTCTTTTAGTGAGGTCCCTTTTTGCTTTTTCTTTCCCTAAGATCATGATTACTACTACTGCTGCCTATTTTACTCCAGCTGAAAAATAATAACTTCTACTTCACCCCTTTATTTTAATTCCCTCAGTATGTTTCTTTTTCAAGTGTGTTTCTTATAAACAACAGAGTTTTGGATTCTGGTCTCTAATCCATTTTGTTGTCTGTTTCCATTTTATGGGTGAAGTCATGCCATTCATATTCATAGTTATTATTACTGTGTATTTCCCTCCTTCCTATTTTCTTTTCTTTATCCTTTCTTTCTTTTTATCCTCTCCCCCTAAAAAGTCTGATTTTCTGCTAACCAAAAGTGAAAAATAGGTCTGGGATGGTAGGGGTTTATAGAAGATATGGCTAAACACACGCACACACACACACACACACACACACACACACACACATGGAGAGACAGACATATATACCTGTTTAAGTTTTGTAGTCTCTGAATAGAAAATAAGCTTCCTGAGGGCAAACATCTTTTGTTTTGCTTTTGAATCACCAATGTCTAATATAAAATTTTGCATATATTAGGCATTAACATTTTAGACTGATTTAGAAGCTACCAAATCATCCACAGAAGTAAAGTTTCTACTACAACTTCCTAGTGCTGGTATCACCGAGTTTCTACACTTCTACTCTTTCCCACCAACCAAACTCATGATTCCTGCCATTTCTCCAGCTATAAAAATCTTTGATTTTATCTCTGTAGTCCTCTAGGATGCTTCTTGGTAATTGACTGTGTCTTGCAAAGACCATGGAAAGCTCTTGCTTCTTATTTTCAGGATAAAAATATCAGTTCTGTGAGACCAGAGTGGAGCTAGGATCCATTCTAGCAGAATTATTCTAGCAGCATACATTCTGATTCTGGTCTGTTTTTACTCTTTCCCATTTTTCTTACCATTAACTCATATGTAGGTACCAGAAATAAGTAATTATTTGTTGAGTACCCACTATGAGATAGGTATAAAAGAGATATGAAGATCCTAAAATTTGACTGGGGGAAATAAGACATGCCCTATAGCATATAAAAGGTTAAATGCCAATATGAGGCAAAGACTGACTTAATGAATCATTCAGATCATAAATATTACCTAAAGGAAGGAAATACTTCAGGTTGGGTTATAATGGTAAGAGAAGATTTAATAGAAAAGATGGAACTTGAGTTAAGGCTTAAAGAGTGGGTACTGTTTGAATAGTCAAAAAAGAACAGTAGGGCAACTCCAATGGAAGGAACATTGTGTATAAAGCCTACAAGGGAGGAATATATAAGCTGAGTCTTCAGGACAATTAGCAAATAAGTTTGAGGAGTTTTCTTATATGTGGTGGTTGGGTCAGTCATTCACTCCAACCCAGTGGGATTGTTCTTTTTCTAACCATAAGTAGAAAAATAGGGTTCATTATATTCTTTGCTTAATTATGTTTTGATGTGAGGGAAACCAGTGTTCTGTGCATACACTGTTGGAATGGCTGCCAAAGAGGATAAGATAACCCAAAGCAATCTAAATACTGCTCTGCTAAACAAACAGATAGCTTGCTTTAATATTTTTAATAGGCTACTTTTGTATTGTCTTTATAAGCGTGTGTTTGAGAAGCAGTTACAGAAAACACTGCAAGATCCCAAAATGACTAATAGATCTAATTATAGCGTGAAGAACCATAGGAATGGCTTAAGAGAAAAAAAATCAATAACAAAAAAGGGCCACAATGTTTCTTTAAGGCTTATAAATACAAAAGAAATGTATCTTAAGAAATATGATTATAATGCTTTAATAATTACATATTTGAAATAGAAAATAAAATACCAATCACTCTGGTATTTATTCATTCATTTATTTATGCAGACACTATTAGTTCATTAGACAGACATCTCTCATACATGCACTGTGGCTACCTGAGAGTGCTCTAAGGTCTCTGAAGGAGATCTAGTTTTTATTTTCAAGAAATTTTGAATATAAAAAAGATGACTCAATAGTTTTATTGCTGTTATCTTGTTGTTCAGTCATGTCCAATTTACATGTCAAAAAAAAGTGAGAACTACTAAGCATCATAGTAATCAATGAAATTCACACTTTTGGGTTTTCTGTAGCTCTGCTTTGCTCACCACAGTTCTATGATGCAGGTAACACAAATATCCATCTCATTTGGTAGAGGGGGAAACCAGAGCTCAGGTTTTTTGTTTGTTTATTTGTTTTGGATTCAGAACTCAAATCCAAACCCTTCTGATCTGAAACAATGTTCCTTTCATTTTATTATATTGCTTCTCATATGAAACCAAACATACAATATATTTCCTCCCCAATTTACCCCACTCAACCGCTATCCCACTCACCTTCACAAAAAGCAACTTAAATCTTGAAGAGATATAGAATAAGCAAATGATTTATTCATTTATTAAGTTATTTATGGAGAATTTTTTGGTTGTGTCTTCCCCCTCTCTCTTCTTTTCTCTTCCCTTCTGGTTTCTATATTCTCTCTGTTTTTCAGTTCTCCATTCTAATGCCTTCTCTCTGTTGATTATTTCCAATTTTTTGTGTACATAGCTTGTTTGTCCATAGTTGTTTGAATGTTGTCTCCTCCATCAGTCCACGAGCTCCTTGAGATCGGGGACTGTCTTTTTTATTTTTCTTTATATCCTCAGAGCATAATACAGTGCCTCAAACATAGTAGGTGCTTAATACATACTCACTGACTGTATTTTGGTTTTCTGTCTAGCTCTTTCTCAGCCTATGAACCAAAGTGCATCACAACCTACACTAAAGAGATACTCTAAGAGGATCAAACAACTTCAATAGTGCAGATTACTGGCATCTTCATAGGTCACATTTCTATAGTATTTTAAGGTCTGTAAAGTGCTTTATTTATTTCCATAGCCTCGTCACAACCTTTACCTTCTACCTGAAGCCTTTTCTTATTTACCCTCCCTGATTTGCTGTTGCCCATGTTTCCAAACTACTTTAAATTGATTGTTTATTCTCTCTAGATAGCCATATGTATATATTGTCTCCTTGATAGAATGTAAGAATATCAATTTTAAGTGTCTCTATTACATTAGATGTACATATGTTAAATATACATTGTTAAAAACAATGCACACGTACACACAAGTCTCGCTTTAGAGTTAGTCAGAATAACCTAGGACCAAGAATAGCCACTGTCACCTAATGATCATGTGATCCTGGGCAATTTACTTAACCCCTTGGTACTGTAGGCAAATCTCTAAGCCTATAAATTGCCGAACAGATGCCTATCTGTCTATTTACTTTTATGGGAGCTTTCTCACCAGAAGTTTCCTATGCCATTCTGTAATTACAAGTCTGGCCCCAAAAAAACTTATTTAAGTCAAGTGTGATATCACCAGAAAAAAAAAAACAACTAATAAAATCATGGGTGGCATTAATAGAAGTTTCAGATTAAGAACAAGGGAGGTGCTCCAGTGGTCCCCAAACTTATTTGACCTACTGTCCTCCTTTCACAAAATGACTAAGCATCCCCCTGGGATTAGAGTAAGTTAACCTTTATTTTTATTCAGTGCCTCTTCCTAATTGCATCCAAGGCTACTACTCCCTTTCATCCCCAATTGTTTCAGCACCCCCCCGAGGACAGTATTGCCCATTTTGGGAACCCATCTTAGTACTTCTGTATTCTATTCTAGCCACATCATATCTGAAATATGGAGTCTAGTTCTGAATAAGTTTTTGGAAGCCTGTTGACAAATTGAAAGAAGACATGAACAGGATGTAAAGGGGATTCTTAGTCACACTATGTAAACCCCAATTAATAGGACTAAAGAAAATCTTCTTGTCTTCTAGTGTAGATTGTCTTCTACTGTAGAAGACATGAATTAGACAATGTAATTGTTATGTCCTAATACTTTGATCAGTCTTTGAAAAGAGATTATTCTTATTGTGTCTGGATTTAGAAAGCAGAATTTAGAGCAGTGTGAGGAAGTTATAAGAAAATAGATTCTACCTCATTTCAACGAAAAGCATCCTAAGCACTGGAGTTCACCAAAATAAGCAATCAATTCTTTTAATATTTTAGATAGTAATATTCCCATCAATGGAGGTCTTTGAGTAGAGGCTAGGTAGTTAATTTCAGGGATGATGTCTAAATTTACCTCTGATATACCTTCCAAAGTTAAATTATAGTTTTCAATGAAATAAGAGAATGAAGATATCAGCCAGTGAAAGAATCATGCAAAATGATTTTTTTAATTGCCCAAATAAGGGTGACATGCAATGATTTTGTAATAGAAATAGGTTAGCAAAATGCATAGTGAAACTGACAAAAATTACCCCTTACTACCACAAGAAAACAAAAGGCAGCTGTAACATGGAATCTTCCTGATGTGTTGTAATGCCATGCACCAGCAGATTCCCAAAGGAATGCTACTGTGAACAGCTTTTAGAGTTCAGATTACAAAATAGAGTGAACACTCTGTTTATTCCATTACAAATCAAGACAAACATTCAAAACATTATAATAT
>CM053582.1:278195812-278220928 GCA_028627135.1 Pseudochirops cupreus | reverse complement strand
CCCACCCGCAGCTGCTGCTAATCCGCTCACCTGAGAGGCTCCTCCACTCCTCCCGTCCAGTGGCCCCGGGTCACAGACAGGGCTTCAGGGCAGGCTGGTTTCGGTTCACAGTGCTGATATGGTTCCTCCTAGCTGAGCTGACTTTAGTGGGAAGTATCTTTGTGTGCGTTTTGGAGTTCTAGGATTGGTTTAGAGTCCTGTTTTATGGGTATTTTGGGGTGGCTATGAGAGAGCTGTGATATGTTGCTGCTGCTATGCTGCCATCTTGGCCGGCTTTAGTATTTCCTAATTAAAAAACTTTTAAAAGACTTCAGAATTACTAGGGATTCAAGCAATACCCACAACAGATTACCTGCCTTCCTCAGGTACTTTGAGTACACTCAGTATACATTTACTTCAGACTTAAATCTTTAGCCTCGTGTTGAAGCCTCTAAAAGCACGGAAACCTTGGCATCCCTGGAGAGCCTATACCCTTCCTAATGATGAGGTCCAGGCTTTGGGAACCCCCTTGAGCTCTCCTTGAATCTTCTCAGGCATTTGTGTGAGGCCATAGGCCTTTTATTGTGGCTCTGCCCAAATCTGCCCTCCTTTGTCCAGCAATTTCCCACCCTCGATCCTCCTGTTCCACCCTTGAAGTGGCCTAGCCCAACATTATCTGTTGGCTCCAGGTAGCCTCCAGCATCTTCCCATCCTTAATCCCTCAATTATTGGAGTCTGACCTCATCTGATTCCTGAAGACCCTCCCCAAATTCCTCCTCTAGACCACCTCTAGATTCCTCCCACAACCTTTCTGTATGTAAGACACCATCTTGCCTCCATGGGGTGTGAGAGCACTGGAGAATGATCTAACACAGACTCACTCTGTGTCAGATGATTCTGGCCTTCCTCCCAAGGTAAGCAGTACAGATACCAAGGCTCCTTAAGAGTCTACCCAATATGACAAACTTTTAAAAAACTTTACTTTTCTTTGGCTAAGAGAAGACTTGAATCAAATTCATTTGGCAGGACGTGATGGTTTGGTATTTTGGGGTCTCAAGCACCTGTAAACCTATACCTCATCATTTTATGATAAACGTCTTCACTTGTAGATGTACAGACTCCACATGACTTTCAGTATCACAAAAGAGAGGTTCAATATTCTGTGCTAAGGATCAGCGCCTTGCTGATTTTTGGTTGTACTCCTTCCCCTCTTCTTTGGATCTGGGACACCATGCTTCATTGTTGTCTAGTCTTCCTTTGGCCCTCTGTTGATTCACTACCCCTGCCTCCAAGTTCACATCCTTATAGAATCATTATTTCTATCTTCCCCTGTCTCCCATGTAGCTTAGTGTTAGGCAGACTATTATTCTAGTTGAGGGTCTGAGACCAGAATTCTCCAGTATAGTTGCTACAGCAGCTATTTAGGTCAATCTTTCAGCCTCTATGGATACCGTGTGCTTCCTGTAACTGCTATACTGCCTTTATCACAATGTCATCTATGCATTAGAACTAGGTAGTTGAACTTAGAAACTTACATCTGGACTAGTCAAAACACATCCAGATTATTTGTTAGGTTCTCATAGCCGCACCCAGATAGCCTACAATGGAGTTGCTGGAACTGTGAAGACTTGTTAAATGGCTGGTTCCAAAGATTCCCAAGTTTTACTCCCAGCTGAGATAAGACAACTGAATATCATGCATCTCTTCCCACCTTCACTTTGAAAAGAGATCCAATTCTGTTTACTGTTTCCTTTTCCTTCTCCTCTTCTTTCTCCTCCCCCTCCTCCTCTTCCTTCTCTTCCTCCATCTCTTCTTTCTTCTGTGTCTCTTTTTCCTCCTCCTTCTCTTCTGCTACTGCTGGAGACAGATTTTTTAAGTCATTACTGTGGATTGGTTGTTTTATAATACTTTGTACCAATTGCCAAAACATTTTTTCTTTCATCGTAATACTTCCACATTGATAAAAATGCTATATCTATGACTGGATCTTTATCTTTGTAAACTGAGGAAATAAGCTTGAGGAAATCCTAAAGCAATTTAAATCTCTCTTTCCTCCAGTGGAAAGACAACCAGAGAATGCAAAGGTCTCAAGATTTAAATTTCCCCTTTCCCTAAAATGGTAGAAAACCAGAGGAAGAAGAAGATTGAAATTAAAGAACCATTTTCATTAAGCAGAGAAGAAAACAAACAAACATGCGCCTGGGTACTATTCACCCTGTGTTGAACAGGATGCCGGTTAGTGGGTGGAAAGAGTTTATACACCTTTTAAACAAAGGAAGTTAAGGAATTTGGAGGGAATTCCCAAAGGGAGAGGGAATGAAGAATTCTAGTTGTCAAGATTGTAGACTTTGATACACAAATCAGAAGGCATCTTTGGTTAAAAGCAGTTCATAGTTCAAGGTTTGAAAAGGAGATGTCTCCAAACAAAGGGATAATTCTGAGATCCCTCTAACCAAAGTTAGAGAAGTCTTTGGAGATAAAGTTGTCTCCAAAACCTATAAAGTCTTTGAAAATAGGGATGTCTTCAAAGAGATTCAAAAACCACCAAACATCTCAGTGTCTGCTTCAAAGTTGATACAAGCTTAATTGGCTTCAGAATTGCTGATTTTCTGCATTTCCAGGTAGATTTACTGTTGATCACCACAAAGGATTGTTGGTATGTCAGCCAATACAGCAAGTCCTCATATAGTTCTGGTCACCAGGGTAATAGGGGTGGGGGAGGGAGGCTATGTCAAGCAACTCAAGGTATCCATTTTCACATCTTACATTAATAAATGTTAATTTTATGCCTTTCCAAATGGGAAGCACCCTAGGATACACGCTGAGATTCAGGAAGCTGCTTTGTCTCAGAAAACACATTAATAAATCTGCTCATCTGACTGATCTCATTTACTCTACCTTGATTCTCATTAGCTTCCCTTTCTGACAGTGACATTTTAACCTTGTCTCTAAATTCTGGAAATGATTTTTTTTTTGTAATTTCAAGTTTTCTTTGTAGTAACTATAGAAAAGATGTTAAAGAGTATCCAATTCATTCTTTTCATCTTATAAATGCAGAATCTGTATCTGAGAGAAATTAAGTGCTTTTTTAAGTTCAAAATTACAATCACTGAAATGTGGACTTGGGACTAGAACTCAGATCTTCTAGTGTCCAATTCAATATGTCTTTTTTGCCCCTCTTCTTTCTTTTTTCTATTTTTCTTTCTCATTAAGAAGTAGGTCTAAAATACTGAATTGATTCACTTTTCTAAAGGCTATTCTTTGGGACTATGATCATCTACACTGATGCTTTATGGGCAATTAAGTAGACCAGTTTCAGTTGTACTTATGACCAATAATACACTAAATACAATAATACACTAAAAATAGTTTATTTTATCACTTCTTTAGATAAGGACATTTATGCCTCTATGTGGCAGCACATAGTAGGCCCTTAATAAATGTTTTACGATTGATTAATATCACTAGTCAGAAACTCATCAGTGATTCAGTAATACCCATAACGATTGGCTGTAGTACTTCGTTCTTGAAGAGTACCAAAATGACATCACTGTTCTAGAGTCAAATTTCAGTGTGTCCAACTGTGGCTTATCAAACCAATACAAGTTCAGAATTTTCTACCACAGTCAACTTTATGTGCTGAAAAGAGTTGGCATAGCTTTTAAGCATGGAATGTGCCATATCACAGTTATTATTTCCAACAGCCATAGCCTGAGGTAGATTTAGAAAAAAAAAAAACATGGGCAAGAATAAAGAAATGTGTCTTTGCATTTTTGATAAACAAACATGTAAAAAGAAAGCTATTGCTTTATTGCAAAAGAAAACATACACATAGAAGTTAGATAAGTATTTTCAATGAAATGGTAAGAATTGAAAAGTAGTAGTTGTAAGAGGAGGGTTATTGAAATCAGAAATCTGACACCTGACAGTGAGTAGATACAATGCTTTCAAAGAGATTTGATGATGAAAAGTGAATAAAGCCAAGATAATCAATGAAAATAGCTGTAGAGTTGAGTAATATTGCTTAAGGAATGCATTTAGGAATGCATTGGATATTTGGCGATGTTTGGAATAAAAGATCCTAATCCCAAGTCTGTAAATTTAATGAGAGAGAGAGAGAGAGAGAGAGAGAGAGAGAGAGAGAGAGAGAGAGAGAGAGAAACTATTTCAGTTTTGGATTCCTTTATAATCCTCTGTATTTTATTTTACACATTTCAAAATATTCTGAGGAGTCCATAGGCATTGCCATAACCAGCAAAGGAGTACATAACACAAACAATGATCAAAGATCCCTAGTTTAAAGTTAGGAGCTTGAAGACACACAGAAATGAATTATGCCACAGTTGGAGTGGGTGACCTGGAAAGTTATTTAGATGAAATAGCACATGTAGAGCTAACCATTTCCAGCAAACTCCATATACATCACCACCTGTTGGTAGTAACCTGGTGGTTACCACAGTTCTGAAGCTTTATTTCTTATCTTTTCAGATCCTAGCTCTCAATGAAAGGTGAGTGTATCCAGAAATTATCACACCAGAGGAAACTATTTCATGATGTTCAAGCTCACACAAAACTTATATTTGCTAGAAGACTTAAAAAAATTGTAGAGGGGGTGCTATATTTGGTTAGGAACTAAGCTCAGTCATCTTCAAAAGTCACTATCTTCTTGGAAACAGAACAGAACTCAGAATATCAAATTACAAATCACAAAATTAACATCAAAGTATAAGTTTTACTCTTCTCCACAATAAGGATATTTTTTGAGAGAGAATCAGAGCAAAGTACAATGAAGGATTTAACTTTGAGAGATAGGCTGTTTATCCCATCTTCTGTCCCTCTAGAGAAAAGGAAGATGGAATCACTTCCTAATACTGCCTTCTGTTATGATTGAGAGAATTTTATAGCCAAGATGTTAGTGGTAAAAAATGCAGCCAAAATAGATTGTCAGATGAGGCATACTCTTCATGCTGTTTGGAGTACACTGTTGTAAAAACAGGTTGTCAGTTTGGTTCTCAAATAAATTAGCATTGTTTTCCTCTCTGTTCAATGACCTTTGGCTACACACTTCTAATCCTGGCTGGTCATTTTTGCAAAAATTTTGGCAACAGATAGGACTGAATAAGAGAGTTGGAGGGAGTATTCACTAGAATCCATCATCACTACTGGATAGTAGAAGAGAAACATATGTGAAAGACACCACTATGTCAGCCTGGTAATGGAGGTGGATGTGATATCTAACATTTCCACAAGTTGTCTCTGATGTTCTTAATACAATCTATAAAGTAGTTCAAGGTCAGCTTGGTCTCCATAGAGCATTAATAATGGACTTTTCTTGCTCAGTAATTGTCTTCTTCCCTAGATTACTTTGTAGTGGCGTCATATTATTTGTCATAACAATCTTCCACCTCATTTTATTTCAAGAAATCCAAACAAGCTTACTTGGAAACTCTGATCAATTATTCAACAATTCAGTTTAACAACTTTTTTTTTATTTTTAACTGTACAAAGGGTACAACCATAGTCAGCATGACCGAGTGGGTGGCATGTTGGCCTTGTTGGGAAGACCCATGTTCAAATTCTACCTCTGATACTTATGAATTGTATGGCCTTGGACAATTTATTTAATCTCTTTGTGTCTCAAACAGCAACCTAGGATCACAGGATTATATATATCTCAAGTTGGAAAGGGTCTCAAAAGACTATAAGTCTGACTCCCTGGTTTTATAAATAAAGAAACTGAAGTTCAAGGAGGTTAAATGACTTACCTAAGATCATACAAGTAATGAAGGTCAGAAGCAGAATTTCAACCCAAGTCCTCTGACTCTAGGGCCAGCACTCTTTCCACTATAGTACATTTAAGTCATAGATGGATTGCTATACTCTAGTGCAGAAACATCTTGGAAAGTCATTGGAGAAAGCATGACTCCTTCTTATATTTGAGTACACCTATGCAATTGTGTTAAGTAGTAGATAGAAAAACAGTAAAAATACCCCTGTTCTCAAAGAAATTATATTATAGAGGAGAAAACAGCCAGTATACAAATAATTAAAAAGAGCATATTCTGAAGAGGGAGAGGGACCAATAACAATTTTGGGTAGAGGAGGAGAGAATCACGAAAGACATTGGATGAGTAAGAGGTAGCCCCTAAACTGAGCCTTAAAAGAAAATTAAGTATTCAGTCAATGGTAAAACAAACAAATAAATAAAAAAAAATATTCAGTCAAGTCAAAGAGAGGGAAAGTGTTTCATCTGTGTGCATCCATAATCCCTCTACTTAATAGTCATTAATTTACTTTAATATATTTAAATTAATCAAAAAGAACTTAAGTGCTTCCTCTGTGCTAGGAATTGTGCTAAGTGAATCAAATACAAAGAATCAAACAACCCCTACACTCAAGGATTTCACATTCTAAAAAGAAGTTTGGCGCTGATTGCGATAGTTTAGTATTACACAGACATGTGTCTGCTATTGGTACCTTCACTATATGGATCAAAAGGACTAAATGAAGATAAATTTATTCAAAAACATTTCTGTTGTTGTTCAGTCATTTTTCAGTCACATTCTGTGACCTCATTTTGGAGTTTGCATGGTCCAGCTCATTTTACAGATGAGAAACTGAGGCAAACAGGGTTAAATGACTTGCCCAGGGACACACAGCTAGTAAGTATGTGAGGTCAAATTTGAACTCATGAAGATGAGTCTTCCTGATTCTAGGCCCAGCACTCTATCCTCTGTGTCACCTTTTAATGGAAAAAAAAAAAGGCGTACCCGAATATTAGAATCTGATTTGGCCAGGAGTGCTTCACTTCCAAAACACTGTATCAGCAAGCTGAGACAACAGCCACAAATATCACTGAAAAGTGTTATAGAGCCAACCAGGTACCTAATTTACTCTGTTCCCAATAGACCGCTGTGTACTGAATAGCAAACATCAAAAAGAGAGAACAGATACCCTAAGTACAATTAGAAGGTATTTTACTAAAGATTAATAAATAAATAAATAATATATAAAATATAAATATAAAACAAATAAAAAATATGTAAAATATAAAAATAAATAAATAAAAGCATAATATAAAGAAAAATGGATTGAATAAAAATACTTGAAACATCTATGGAAAATTTAGCCATATTTAAAACCGAGTAACTATTAAATATCTAAAAAAATTATTCTAGATAACAAGTTATACTTTTTAGAACATTTATACATTGTTTCTATTTTATAAAAATATTATTATGTTTAGAATTTCTAGTTTAGTTATTGTCAAGTCTATACTCAGGTAAAATTATTCCATGGGAATACAATAAGATTGAATGTAATGTGAAAAAATAGACGATTAAATGAGTGAAAAATTATACTTGAGCCTTGAGGGACCCATAGAAGTGGCAAGTATCATCAATCTTCCTGCAGACCCTTGCTGATATCTCAATTGGTTTGTGAAAATAGTGAAAGTGGACAATATAACTTTAAAGTCAGTGCTGAGTACTTCCTGGAAGCTTTGGGAAATCTTTTCTTGTTGAGGAAGTGAGCCACTCAAGAGGGAGGAGACTGATGAGAAATGTTCCATATTACTAATAGTATTATACCTCAGAGTTCAGGAAGTTTTCAAAGGAGAACAGTAATACATATGGGACTAAGGGGCTCCTGCCAAAGAGATGGATCCAGGAAGTATGAACTCCCTTATGGTCAATCAAAGAGGCCCTCAATTGAGAGACCAAGTGATCCCAGACTGCCTGAAAAGCATTCTGGGATGCCCCTGGGAGCAACTCTTCAAAAATGCATCTCAGAACTATCCTGTAATATTTATCCCTTCCACTTTGCAGCTGGTCACAGAGACAAGCAATGTATTTTTTTTTTTGCCAAGTGATTTGTATCCTGTTTGAGAATAGATGTTAAAATGCTTTGAATAGTTAAAAGCACTATGCAAATATAAGGTATTGCTGCTATCATTATTACAGACAGATGATGCAAATTATGGGAATCATAATTAACCCTCTCTAATAACCCCCTGTAAAATAAGGATGTCCTCCTGCTGAGAGGTGGTAAGCTCTGCCAATCAAAAGCACAGCTTCATTTTGCCCAGAGTTTGAGCTGTAGAGTAAAAATCCTCTTTTCAGTAAGTAAAGTAGCATTGAATCTTTTTCTCCCTTTGCTTTATGTTCATGCTTATATTTTATTACTAAAACTAAGCATCTATTCTAATATTACATTGTGGAGTGAACATGACCCTCAAAAACTGTGTCAATCTAGTGCAAACTGAAAAGACTTGAAGTACAGGACCAGGGTTAAATCCTGTGTCTATCATTTTGAACAATCCAGTTAAGTTTGGAGTTACCTGTAAAAGGTAAACCACAGGCAGTGTGTTACTGAGTCCACAGCAGTAACTCATGAAGCTATACACTACAGCAGAGAGAGGCAGTGATGTGTATCTGAAGATTTGTGTTCTTGAAGTATTGAAAAAAGAACAGGGCAGCATGCTAACTCACAAAACAATCCTTTGAAGCTGTATGCCATAGCCCTGCTCTCATAAATATCTCGAAGCTTTTTGTTTCACAAATTCATGTCTCCCTCCCAAGAAAAGGCTAGCTTTTTTTCCCTTCTTCCTTTCCCTATTTAAGCTTATGATTAATCTTTGCCAGCTGTTGAAGATTATCTCCATGCTTTCATCCATGAATACTTTTTAACTAATAGGTTGTCTGCCCATTGTGGTTAATACTCATTTATTTACTGCTCAAATTAGGATGAGAATAAATAAGGATGCATGCAAATAACCCTTTCTGTTCTCGTCATTTTTTTTTTATTCCTGGTGCAGTGAATTCTTACTCTATACCTAAGGATTGGCATTAGTTTGCATTTACAGCGTGTTTCAAAGTATAAGAAACATTTTCCTTCACAATGCCATGTGAATCAAAGTCAACTGGCATAAATGTTCCTTGAGATCTTGCTACTGTATGCTAGATATTGTGTTTAGATAAAATGTGATGCCTGCTCTCATGTAGCTTAACATTTAGTAAAGGATAAAATTAATTACAGGACATGAAAATTACTATAATAGAATTAGGGCAGTTCAAGAAGTTATATTCCAAAGGGAAAGTCATTGCTGATAGAGGTGACAAAAGAAAGACGCTAAGGAAATTTTCATTTGAAGATGAATAAGTACACAAGATGCTATGATGAAGGAATGTTTTGCCACAGGGATCTGCATGAAAAAAAGGCACAGGAATGAGAAAGTACAAGGTTCATGTGAAGGGTGCCAAGCAGTCCAGTTTGATTATACCATATGGCATATCAAGTTGAATAGCATGAAATAGGCTGAAAGGTAAGTTGATAACTGTTGTCATATCGTGGAGGACCTCAAATGCCAAAAAATACAAGTATAAAAGTGTTTTGAGCAAAGCACTTTAACCAGATCTACGCATAAATAATTCTTACAATAATATAAGTGATGAAATGGAGGAGAGAAGTAATGGGGGAGAAGATTTGCAAGTATCTGATGCAGACAACTTTTTGAAAATAATTTGGCAGAGAAGGAAAAGATGGAACAGTAGCTGGGGATGGTTTTTCTCTTCAGGGTACTAGCAAAAAGAACTTGGTAAATTGCACAAAAGATAGTGGGAACAAGTATGAGTTAAAGATAATATTTGATTCCAACAACTCCCAAAGCATAGCCATGTAGGGGGCTTAGACTGGGTATTCCCAGCCCTCATTTTTACACACCTATGCCTGTAAGGTATGGAGGGCAATATGACCTGCACTTTATACAATAGGAAGCTGATGCTCAGAACATTGAAAACATCTTCACAGAGTCACCAACTTAATGAGGGCCACAACTCAGATCTTTCTGATTGCAGACACTCTTTCTACCACATTGTGAGACCTGCCAAGAGGGAAAAAAAAAATTACCAGTATGTTTTCATCCTAGTTATCAGGAGAGCATCAATGGATTATGAGTCTGTGAAGCCCAAATCTTTTAATGATGCCATAAGCCAACTAGTGTGGCAGTCAAGTAGTAATGAATCAACTTTCCATGATCTCTGTCACTTCATTTACCCTATGAAATACCTTATGCAGACTGCTTATGATAAATAAATTAGGGATAGTTACCTATTGCTAAAGTGAAAAAGCCCCCAGCTAGGGCTATTACTTCACCCTGAATTAGGTAACTTCAATGGGGAAGAAAAATCAAATAAAGCAAACTCTGCTGAGAAAAAAAGAAATTTTGCCTAGTTCGAGAAAGGTTAAAACAAACAAACAAAAACCGTCTCTGCTCCACATAGCTTTGGATTCATTCAGGAAAGGAATATTGTCCTAACTGTAAACTTCAAATTCCTGTATCTATTAGACTCACCATGAACCATAAAATCAGAAAGCTGCAATCAAGGAAAATATGTCTGATGGTGTCTTCCACATTTAAGTACCTACTATGTGCCAGGAATTGTGCAAATTGCTGAGGATGCAGAGAAAAACAAACCAAACAAACCAAACATATACATATAAAACAAAATGACCAAACAATAACGATAACAAAAGAAAAAACCCAACAGTTCCTGCTTTCCAGGACTTCACAGTTTAAGACAACATGGGAATTACGTACATACGAAATATTTGCAGGTGCTAAGATTAAGGAGGATTAGGAAAGACTGAAACTCAAGGAAGCCAAGAGACTGAGATGAGGAGGGAGAATATTCCAGGCAATAGGGAATGGTTGGTGAGCATATTTGAAATCAAGATATGGACTATCAGAGTACATGGAGGAGATTAAGGTTAAAGAAGCCTGGAAAGGTAGGAATGGACCAGGTTATGAAGAGTTTTGAATGCTGAGATTGGTCCAGTGTTTTCCTGACTCAGCTTCTTTAATGCAGCTTCCTGGTCTGGAGGCAAAAAAGGTCCAAGTCAAGTATAGGTAGATGTGTCTCAGACTTGATAGATACACAAGACCACGTGTGTGGCCATAGCCTGATGACTGACTGACCAGATTCTTTTCAAGGTCGAGATGAGGGAGGCCTTGTCCAGAGAAGCCAAGTACCACTGTATCCTTACTGAATATTCTTGATAAGTTAGGGCTAAGTAAACCTCTTCCTCTTTAAAATATTTTGTTTCCATCCCAATATCCAACATGAATTAACCAGATGCTAATGTTAGAGCCACGCCTACAACTAAGAACCTATAACTAACATCAAGCAGAAGATTTTTATATTTGAGCCTGGAGGTAATAGGAAGCTACTAGAGTTTATTGAATAGGAGTGGGATGTGATCAGACCTGAATTTAAAGAGGGTAATTTGACTACTGAGTGGAGAATGGACTGGAGTGGGGAGGGATTTGTGGCAGTCAGATCAACTAGCAGGCTATTGCAGTAGATCAGGTGTAAGTTGATGGGGGCCTGCAGCAGAGTCAGGAGAATGGTATTCTTATGAGAGGGATGTATATGAAAGAAGTTATAGAGGTAGGAATTACAGGACTTTGTCATAATAGCTGCACTCAGTAGTTAGGAGTCTTTGAGTTCTTATTCCTATGTATTCTTATAAATCTCATTCATCACACATTGTCAAGTATTTAAACCTATCCACCAAGTTGGAGGAGGATCATAATCTGCATTGGTGAAGAAAATACTTATGCTGACACCATATGTGTGCATCTATTTAAAACTATGTGTGTGTGTGTGTGCGTGTGTGTGTGTGTGTGTGTGTGTGTGTGTGTGTGTGTGTGTGTACAGAGAGAGAGAGAAAGAGAGAGAGAGAGAATTTATGCCTTCAAAACATCAGGAACTCACCTGTAATTTATAGTCTAACAGAATTGCTGGGACACTGGGAGTTTAAGTGACTTGCCCATGATTTCATGGTTTTCTAACCAATGTGTCAGAGGAAGCATTTGAATCCAAGTCTTCCAAGTCTTTTAATCCTCTATCAGTATAAGTCAATCCTCTATCCACTATACCCCACTAATTGCATGTCAGCATCATAACTGATACATACAAAAGGTTGCCAAAAAGTGTTCACCTAAATAGTGAACATGTAGTATGCAGTGTGTGTGTGTGTGTTTAGATGAAGACAGAGAGAAACAGACAGAGAACAATACATATTTAAAATAAAATTAGGCAAGGCCTGCCTGTGTTCCTGATCTTTTTTTCAAAACACAGCTGCCAACAAGGCCATCTTTTTCTGCCTCCCTTTATCCAAGGGACAGCTGGCTGTTGCTTGAACCACTCATGTCTAGTTCCTCAGCATCCTCTACAGTACTTTCATAAAATCACTGGTGGCTCAGAGAGGAGTTTGCCTGAGTACAAGTTTGACAGATGCTTGCCTTTTCCAAGGTGAATCATTTTTATTAAAACATATTGTGAGAGGTATTTTACCCTTAAAGCCTGACATTTTTAGAGGTCAGAATAGCACTTCACTGGCTAAAAATAACATTAGGCAATGACTCTGACCCAGTAAGAAACATCTGCCATTGTGCATGGAGGAAAAAGTAAGTGTAATCCTTTCCATGTCAAAGATTTAATTCTCCTTTTCTGTTTTATGATCAAAAGCACTAAGCACCTTACATGTCCAATAAATGGAACAATGCTTCATTGTCATACTTCAAATTACAAACGTTGTATCATTCGATTTCAAACCATCCCAAGCAGCTGCTCAACACATCATTACTTTTCCTTCCCTAAAGGGACATTGGAGAGATTTGATAATGAAGTGCAGTCATATTTGAATTATTATTATACAATAAAGGTAAAGAAAAAAAATTATAAGCTTAAGCTAAGCTAAAGGAACCTGGAAATGATGAACAAATAACCGGCTTCAGGACAATGGCAGTACCTACATGTCATTTTTTATAGTAATCAATTTGCTATCCTGTATACTTCAAACACTCTTAGGCAGCGTTTTAAACTACCTCAAAATTCATTTACATGATGACTTCTTTGAAGAAATGTAACACAACACTTTTGTCACTAAATATACTCTCCATCACACGTCCACACAATCAGCTTTTTATGGCTGGTGTAGTAAGTAAAAATAATAGCTGCCTATAACAAAAATATTTCCTGATCTGTAAAATGGGGTTTCTAATAGTACCCACATCCCAGGATTGTTTTGAGGATCAAATAAGTATAGAAGTGCTTGGCACAGTGCCTGGGACATAATTAGAGCTACGTGAATGTTAACTATTATTATTGTTACTGATTATTTATGATAACAATAACAGCATTTATATAGTTTTTAAGATTTGCAAAACTTTTTACAAATATTATCTGATTTATATTGTTATAACAACCCTGGGAATAGGTGCTATGATTATCCCCATTTTACAGATGAAGAAACTGAGACAGAGGTTAAGTGACTTCCCAGGTTCACAGAGCTAGTAAGTGTCTAAGACTGGAACTGGATTAAGGTCCTTATGACTCCAGGTCTGGTTATCTCTCCGCTGTGCCCACTTAGCTGCCTGGTTACTAACATTTCCATAATGCTTAGTATAAGATGCAACGTGATATAAAGATAGAGAACTGTCCTCAGGCCTAGGAAATCCTGAGTTCAGATCCCATCTCAAACACATAGTGGTAGAGTGCCCCCTGACAAATGATGTTTCAGTTTTCTAGGCAATTCTTTAAGACTACAAAGAAGGCATCTACCTACGTTGGTAGAGGAAAACCCACCTGGGAGCTTCTGCTACCAATGAAATACATGCCATTTCTTCTTTTATATACTTTTCTTTGATCTTCATAATAATCATAGGAAGTAGTATATGATCTGTTTCCCATTTTACAGATGAGGAAACCGAGATGTAGATCCTGAAATTTTTTATGTAAGGTTACACAGTAACTGGCAAAACATACTCAGTACTTCTGATTCCAAGTCCTATTTAGTATAGCTTGAAGCTTCTTTTAAAACCAGGTATAGCACTGCACAGATAGAAACTCTTCTATTCTCACTCAGGATGAGTATTTGCAAGCAGCCTCCAAATAAAGAAAGGAAGAAAGGGATCCTAGGGAAAAAACATGTGCATGCAGAGATACATTTATTTGGAGTTACATACTTTTCTGGGAAGAGGCAAGTAAAACACATTAAGGTCAGCGTTATATGCGTCATATGAATCTAAAGTTGACAGAAACTGTAGTTTGAGAGTTATTTGGAGAAACAAAGGATGTGAGGTGGTATGATACTGACATAGATTGGATTTAGTAATATTTATTTTAGTGCTGCACTCTCTATGGACTGAGAAAATGAAGTCCAAGGTCTTATGTAAGGTCTGTCCACCTGTTCTACCCCACATCATTTCCTGGGCCTCCAACTCCACAATACTTCCTGTAAGGATGTCATTACCCTCTTTCCCCACTGATAAATATAATAGAAGATTAGTAACCTCTAACTTCTCCTGAAATGTTAAATAAATGTAAAGGAGTAATAGAGTCAGAGGATCTGGGCTAAAATCCCAGACACCTATTTAGTGCCTGCGTAACTTTGTACAAGTCATTTAGCCTCACTAGGATTGAATTACCTTATTGTAAAATTAGCAGATTGAACTAATGACTTCAGAGGTCCCCTTCAGTTCTTGATATTTGATCCATTGATCCTCATCTTCTTACTTGAGAGTGAGGCACATAGGGACGAAAACCTTCAGTCAGTCAATAACAACTCTGCCCAGCCTAAGACTCCTTCTATATCTCTCACCAACTCTACTCGACAATGGCTAATCCCTGCACTAGATTTCAGCAGCTATCCTCATGAAGAGTTGTTCTTATTGGTAATTGGTAGCTTAAGGCCCTTGCTTAAACCTAACAAGATGAGTCAGTGGTTGGTTGACTGTGTTGCTTGCCTCAGCAGGATTTCACCTAACAGGATTCTGCTAAGCCCCCTAGTGGCAACTACAGAATTAAGCAAATGTTTCAAGAAACAGAACTTTGAGGAAATTTAGGATGTCCTTGAGAAAGGGATTAGACCAGGGGTGGGGAATTTATGGCCCTGAGGTCACATGTGGCCCTCTAGGCCCTCCAGTGCTGCCCTTTGACGAAATCTAAACTTCACAGAACAAATCCCCTCAATAAAAGGATTTAGTCTGTAAAACTTTTACTCAGTCAAAAGACCTCACCCAAAGACCTAGAAGGCCACAAGTTCCCCACCCCTGAATTAGACTAAATCAGAATAAGACACATTTTTGGACATGATTATTGTAAAATTTTGTTTGGCTTAGCTACATATATTTATTACAAAGGTTATGCTTTTCCTGGGGCATAGGGAAGGAAGAAAGGAAATGTGTACTTGTTAAATGAAAAATAAAAATAAAGTAATAGTTCCATATTCCTGGACACCCCTTTTGCCACATCTTGAGTCAGAACAGAGGTATATAGATGCTCCCTCTTGGCTCTAGGGGAATTCTGAGAGCTGTAATTGTTTTTTTTTTTCACTTCACAATAGATAGAACATTGGACATGTGATCAGAAAGGTTTCTTTGGGGGATTTTTGGTAGTTGGAAAGACCTGATTTCAAATCCAACCTCAGATCCTTATTAACTGTGTAATTCTAAACCAGTCACTTAGCCTCAGTTTCCTCAACTGCAAAATGAAGAAAATAATAGCATCTACATCTTAAGGCTGTTGTGAGGATCAAAGGAAATATAAAATGTTTAGCACAGTACCAGGAACAGAGCAGGTGTTTAATAAATGTCTCTTCTTTCCTTCCTTCCTTTCTTTCTTCCTCCCTTCCCCCTCCCAAGACTGTTCACATTAAGTTATATAGGTCCTTGACAACAGTTCCAAGTTTGTTTTTCACTGTTCTTCTATAAATCACAGGGGCATAGATTTAATTGAGATTCAGGAATAGCCCTGCATACTACATACTTCTTCAAGGATGCTAATCATAGCCCTAGTGTGTATAAGAACTAAAGCACAAAATGACAGTTTTCATTAGCCACTTAAAATATATTGTTTAATATATAGGACAAAAATGAACAATTTCCATATTCTGTTAGATTAGAGAAATTGTGTAAACATGATCTCTCTTCTCTTTCTCTTTCCTTCTCCCTGACAGATGGCAAAGAAAAATGAACAGTAATTTATGCTGCTGTTTTTAATACTAGAATATATTGTGTTTTCACAAGGGACTACTGGTACACATATAAACACACACATACACACACACACACACACAGAAATGTTATTTTGGGGGAAATCTGTTGAATTTGTTGAATAAGACGCAACTAGAAACCTTGAAGACACTGATTTCTTGTTGCTTTCTGTTATTCAATTTGCTCACTGTTACTATACCCCTTATATTACTTTATAAATATGTGCACCTTTATCTTCCCATTTCCAGATTATTTGGCTTTAAAAAGGCAAGTGATAAAATGTTTTTAAATATTTAAAATTTAAATACTTATATTAGAATTTAAAAATTTCAAAAGTTTCTGGTACCTCATCATTTATCTACTTCAAAGATAATACTGACACACTAAAACATAACAGATCAAGGGGCCATCTGTTTTCTGCTTGAAGATCTCCAAGAATGCGTGATCTACTCTTGCCCTCCCCCATCATCCCCAACAACACAACAACAAATTTCACTTTGGATTACCCTAATTTTTCATGGCTTTTCTTCATATCAAACCTACAGTTTCCTCTCTATCCTTGCCCTTCTCCAAATCACCACCACCTGCCTCCACCTAGTCTGATATCCAAGGAAAAGCAGCAGTTGAAATCCTCTTGCACACAAGAGTCTTTCAAATATTAAGAGACAGCTACCATATTTCCACAGAGCGCCACACCAATCTTCCCTTCTCCAAGCAAAACAGCTCCAATTCCTTCATACAATTCTCATACTGTCTGGGCTTGAGGCCCTTCAACATTCCAGTTCTTTTTCTCTGGACAGTTCTGCCAGTTATTATTATCCTTCGTAAACTATGTTGGACAGAATTACATACATGATCAACAATGAAAATTGCTAACATTTACATAGACCTTTTAGGTTTAAAAAGGACTATACAAATATTATCTCATTTTATCCTTATAGCACCCCTGGGAGTAGATGCTAATATTGTGTCTGTTTTACAGATGAGGGCTCTGAGATAGAAGTAAAGTAACTTGGCCACAGTCAAACAGCTTACAAGTGCCTGAGGCTCAATTTGAAGTCAGGTCTTCTTGACTCACAGTATTCTATCTACTGTAGCACCTCGTAGCCTAATTTCTGGCATGTATGTAGCTTTTTAAATATTATAAAGTATTTTATATATGTTATCTCATTTGATCCTTACAACAACCTTGTAAAGGAGGGGATATTATTATCCTCATTTTATAGCTGGTGAAAATGAGGCTGAGAAAAGTTAAATGACATGCCCAGATAACACTGCTGAATGTGTCAGTGTGCCTGAAACTATGGACAACTCAAAGTAAGAGACATAGCACCTAGCCTAAGCAAGCCAAAGAGACAATGCTAGGAGAGAACAATGGAACAACAAAAAGTACATTATAGACATTGCACTAACATGTGCAAAAGCAATCCAAAAAAGAGAAATCAGGGTGGACAGGAGAAGTTAGAAAAGTTTCAAACTGAATGTGGGACTTAAGCTAGATCTTCAAGGACTGGGAGAATGTTAATAAATGGTAGAAAAAGATGGCATTTTAGGAGGAAAGCTTCCAATGACGATAGAAATTGGAAATAACTTATGTGGAAGGGAAGGTGATTGAAGCAAAAAGTTCATAGTAAAGACCATTTTCTTTCTTCATTTTCTTCTTTCTTTTATTTTTTCTTTCCTTTCCTTTTCTTCCTATCTTTCTTCCTTTCTTTCTCTTTTTCTTCTTTTCTTTCCTTCCTTCCTTCCTTCTTTCCTTCCTTCCTACATTCCTTCCTTCTTTCTTTCTTTTCCTGATTCTCTGCTCATTGAACTGATTTCACGTGATAATCTGGACAATAGAAAGAATATTGTTTTTGAAGTCAGAGAACCTGAGTTCTAATTCTTCCTGTATCACTTACTATTTGACCTGAGACAAGCAACCCTGATCGTCTTTCCTTGAACATAACATTGGGAATTTGGGTTAGGTAGTCTAAGTATCACCTCCAGCTCTAATTCTCTGACCATATAATGTCCTTTGAGGTAAAATTGTCACCACCACCACCACCATCATCATCATCATTTACCAGTTTGGGGGCAGGAAAATATAAGATAGAGATAATGGTCACAATGACTGTCCATATAATATATTAGCTCTGATGTATGTGGATGGAGAGATCCATGGTCTTTCTTTTGTCTCCTGTTGTTATATGCTGAGTACTTTGCACAGTGCCTGGAAGCAGGCACTTAATTTCTATTGATTGATTGAGCTGAGATAGTTAATTGGGGCCAACAGAAAAAGAATGACCTATGGTTTTTGGAAGTTCACAGACTGAACTTCATAGATGGAAGAGATTTGGGAAATTCTGCCTTACATTTCTTTGAAAGAAAGTGTAATCCACTGGGAAACATTACAGAATTTTAACATGTTGCTGCTAATATTGGACCAAAACAAATTAGTTTGAAGATTTTTATTCTCTACATTTTTCACTGGTCTAAGTTTTCTCTCAGTAACTCTATTATAGACACAGTAACACTAAGGTCTTGCTAATTTCAGCAAGATCTAGTGAATGAATAATACAATGCATAGTTTGAGAGAAATTGTTATATTCATCAATTTTCTTGTTAGTATATACAGGTAGAATATAACTTTCTTTCCTGAGAAAATTGCCATTTTGATTAATATGTCATATTAAAATGCTTATAAAGTTAATGAAAATTATTAGATATTTTATAGTTCAAATTTATTAGCTATCAAATTTATGATGAGAAGTTAACATTGTCTAAATGAATTACTGGAGTATTTGGAAGAGAAAGAAAGGTGACTTGTGGCTTCAAAATTTCTTTTCTTTTTCCAGAGCTAGAAGGGACATCATAATGCATCCAGTTCATATCCTTCATTTCAGAGGTGAATAAACAAAAACTCAGAGATTAAGAGACTTGTTCAACCTTGTCTAGTTAGTGATTAGTAGTATAACTTAACCCAGAAGCCTAAGCTTCCTAAACTGTAGAGTAGACTTCTTTCCATTATGCTCCATGCTTACTGTTGTTCATCCTTTCCTTTCAAAGAGGACTAATGACATCATAGGGCGATGTTTTTACATACCTGTGAATTGGATTTAAATGAGAGAGTTGCATAAAGTCGTCAACCTCAATCTCTCTTCCTGAATCATTGAAGTCCAATGGCAGGACAAAAGCCAAAACAACTGGCTATGGCCACATGATACAGTGGACAACCTTTGTTTTGAGCACTGCATAGGGCTTGCTTCAGTCACCTTCATGGCCATTGGAACAAATTCTTCTCATTCACCAATTCTACCAGAGGATGTCGTCAACTGCTTGGGGTAAACATCCCTTCAACTCTGACAGGATTTAGGTCTCTCTATTACACTCAACTTGGTTTAGTACATCTGCTTACTAGGGTGTGGCCAATGCATATGCTACAGCTTCTTGGAACCCCGGTAAGAGTGGTATAAGTAGAAACCAAAAGTGGATGAGAGACCCTGAAAAGGACATGGCAAGCCCTCCCACTGAAGGTGCTAGTCCTCCCTAAACAACTAATACACATGAAGGAGCAAAAGATGGAACTTGATTTCTAGCCAGAGGGTTCAGTTGGTTTTGAGTGACAATTGTCAAGGGTATAGATACAATGCCTTTGAATCCGTGATGTTTTTCTGATCTTACTACCAGCTCCCTGATACAAATCTGGATAATTACATGACTGGGAAATAACGAAAAATGCATTTCTACCCTTCCCTTCAATTAATTTAAATAAATATTTCTTTTAGCTATTTATAATGACAGAGAGGAAACAGTTCCTGCCTTCAAGGAACACATATCCTTTTAAAGGAAAACAGAACATATATCAACAAATACTTTTGTTATGGGAATTTTTTTGTTTTCCTTTTAGTGACTCAGTGACATTCCTCTTGTAATTGTTGGTTATCTTAAAGTCTATCTTACTTCTTATGACTATCTTAACTTCACCTGACCAAAACCTTCCCCATGAAATGTGAAAATTTACTCCTGAGTCTTAAGCATTCTTTAGATAAGAAACCAGAGAAAGAATCACAAATGTCCCTGAATCCTTGGCAACATGTAAATCCTCTTCTTCAATCAACCTATTGTGAATCTGCTAACTGTAGTTTAATCTGTAACTTGACTCAATTTACCTAGAATTTGTTTAACGAAATTTGTTTCTGTAGTGAATATATGAGATTATGAATGCTTAACTGTTTATTCAATTTTAATGACATTGAAGGAAGTATGGGACTATGGGATTATCTATCTTCTTTTTATTTTTTTACAGAGTAAGAGCAATGTACTAGATTGCAATATGTAAATGAATTATTTATCTGTCACTCTGAGTAATTTTGCCTATAAAATCTCTTGTCAGAATCCTCATAATTATTCAGGTTTTTCTGTGAAGCCTGAAACTATGCTTGAGCACAATAATAAAACTTAGGTTTTTACCACCATGATTTTTCTGTTTTGGCAATTACCCACCATGTGAACTCAGAGAGGAGATATGTTCTGCCATAATATTAGAAAGAGAGATAGATATATAGCTATAGACATATATATATATATATATATATATATATATATATATATATACACAATACATAATGCGATGCTCATGCATTGATACACACATGTTTCCATGTGTCTGTATGCTTATATGTGTGCATGTGTATATAGCTACAGACATGCCTATATAGATATAAACATACAGAGACATATATAGGCACATCTAGATACACATGTCTAAATATAGATATATATTTAGCAGGGAGAGCACAAATACCTATATCAGAAAATAACTCAGACAGGATGAGGAACCTAAATTGATCTTTGCAGAGAGGTGGGGATTCCTATGAAAGAAGATCATATTCAAAAAATAAGCTTAATATTTAAAAGCAATGTGCTGCATCATTAGTAGTACGAATGTTTGTATGCCAAAAATAGAATAAAATATATACTCCCAGTTGACCATTTGTATTAATTTGTGAGAATGTTGTTTGACTATACCACTCAGTGACTAAAACTCAAATGTGGTGTCAATTTTAGGGGGTGAAATAGTCATTTTTTCCCCTGTGTGTTCCAACTTTCTGAGGTAATGCATGGAAATCTTTTTTTTTTCCTTTTATCTGGAAATGTCTGTAGTTTGTATCTGCCTAAAGGTAGAAACTGTTTAGTTTTTTCTTTGTATTTTTTCTAAGCACTTATGACAATGGCTTTCATATAGTACCCTAATCCTCCCAGTGGTTCTCAACCTGTGGGTTATGTTCAACTTAAATACATCCTGTGTATCAGATATTTACATTATGATACATAACAGCAGCAAAATTACAGTTATAAAGTAGCAACAAAAATAATTTTACGGTTGGGGGTCACCACAACATGAAGAACTGTATTAAAGGGCCATGGCATTAGGAAGGTTGAGAACCACTGCATCTAATCCATCTGTGATTTCATTGTTGGTGGATGTCCTGTGTAACTATGGTGATTCTACCCCAATCATACAGGCTTAACATATGTATCTCTTTTCCAAGTCATTCCAGAAGTTCCCCACAGGAAATCTTCCTCATGTTCCTAAGATTGTATAGCTAGTAATAGAGTAAATATGCAATCCATTGATTACCCTTTGTTCTCATTATGTGAAAGAGCTTTCTTAATGACATTATTTAGACCACTTCTCTTATGTAAATTCTTTACTCATAATGTGTTAAAACCAGCTCAGAACACATGCTACTCCATTTTCCTTTGGGTGATCACATTGGTTTAATAAGTGCTTGCGAAATTTAAGCAAATTCGGCAAGCCCCAATGCCAGGGATACTATCCTATATTTCTTCAGCCCTTTGTAGCTGAATTCAAAAAGTCTTTCTACAATATGTGACTCCACTTTCTCTCTTCTCACTCTCTTCTTACCTCCTTACAATTCAACTTCTAAAGCTATTATTCCACTGAAGGCGGTCTCTTCACAGTTATTAAGATCTTTTAGTTGCCAAATCCAATATTTTTTTTTCCCTCAATCCTCATTCTCCTAGCCTTTAACACTTGATTATCCTCTTCTCCTTGATACTCTCTTCTCTCTGGGTTTTTGTGAAACTTCCTTCTCCTGATTTTCCTTCTACCTATCTCAATACTCCCTCTCTTTCTCCTTTCTTGAATTCTCCTTTAGATTAGGGTTTCTAACCATAGATGGCCCTCAGGGTTCTATTCCGGGCCTTCTTATACTACTTCACTTTGTGATCTTTTCTGTTGCCATGGATTTAATTACAATCTCTATGATGATAATTTTCAAATCTACCTTGTCTGCCCCAAATTCTGTGCTGACCTCCAATCTTACATCTCCAACTGTCTCCAACTGTATATGCAGTAGACATCTTAAAATCAGTATGGGCAAAACTGAACTTAATTATCTTTTTCCCTGAATCCTTCTTCCACTGCCTTCCCTATTACATTCTGACTATGGACTCCCTGGTTTTTTTTAAGTCCCAACTAAAATCCTACCTTCTACAGGAAAAATTCCCCAACCCCTCTTAATCCAATCACCCTCCCTGCGTTAATTATTTCTTACTCATCCTATGTATGCAGCTTTCTTGAATATATTTATTTGCATATTGTGTCTCTCATTAGATTGTAAACACCTTGGGGTTGGAGACTTCCTTTTGCCTCATTTTATATCCCTGGTGCTCAGCATAGTGCCTGGCAAATGGACCGTACTTAATAAATGTTTATTAATTAATTGATGGTTATGAGTGTAATTAGCTTGCTACTGTTTTGAAATTGAAGTAGAATAAAAGTTAATTCCTTCCTTCTGCAAATCTTCCTGTATCATTTTATATACTTGTGTACTTAGCTTCTATCTCATTAACCTCTCGAGTAATAATTGCTTATGTATAGATGGCATCCTTTCCTAGTAGGGAAAGCATATGGATAGAGAGCTACTCTTGGATTTAGGAAGACCTAATTTCCAATATAGCCTCAGATACTTACAAACTGCATTAACACTAGTCAAGTCACATAATCTCTACCTCAGTTTCCTCTTCTGTATAATGAAGCTAATAATAGTACTTAGCTCCCAGGATTATTGTATCAAATGAGAAGATAATTGTAAAGTACTTAGCACACTGCCTGCCACATACTAAGCATCATATTAATGTTAGCACCTATTATTTATTTTAGCCTATATCCCAAAGGTCTAAAATAAAATCCTTTACACATACATAATAAGCATTTGATGCATGCTTACTGAAGTAAATGCATGAAAACAATTTATATTCTTTGATGGATTTGTGATGTCATTAATATAGGTAAGCACTTATATTCACTTCATCCTGTGCAACTTTCCCTCTTGTGTGGTGATAACTTCATCACAGGAGCTCCACCTACTTTGTGAGATCCTATATATCTCCTGAAATTGGGTGAGGACCAGTAGAGTGCATGAACTATCTAATTTATCTTCCCTTTCTTTTGCTGGATGATTAGACCACTTCCTTATTTGGTTATACAGTTCTTTGATTCTATTTTTTATATTACTTTCAATTATATTTTATTGGTAATATGTCTCAACCTAATTAAATGCGCTCTACACCTCTCTGTTGCCCTTCAGTGATTTCTCACTTCAATTCCTCATAGAAATATGTATCTTTATTAGTTCCTCTTGGGGAAACTGTATTCCAGTTGCTATAATTGCCTAAAAATAGTTATTGCTACTCTCTAATTTTAAAAATACTCTCTAAATCAGAATGACCTCTCTGTCCCCCAATCCCAATGCCTCCAAAAGTTGGAGTTAATGAGCTTTTGTTGCTTTGGCAATTCCATAAAAATCACTCTCTAATTCATATGATTCCCAAGGTAAATCATATGACCCTCTCTATGCCATAGATACTTCTTTGGGATCTTTAAGCCAGAGTTGGATGATACTCATTAGTCATGGTTTAGTGAAGTTTCTTTTAACTTACAGGCTGAAATACATAGCCACTGAACTATGAAGTTCTCAGAATCCCACAAAATAAGGACAAATGACGGAGTGCTGTGATTTGGCTTCTTACTTAATCAAATATTCTTCTGGTGATGTTCCATGTCTCAGTCATGAAATCTTATGCAGTTATCTTTTACACAATGTGAATTTCCCCATCACTGTTTTGATACATCATGGATTGGCATAAGAAACAGGAATTTGGGGGGAGTTTTACAGAAACTGCAGAGGACACACAATAGACAGCAGACAACACAGAAAAAGTTTAAAAACTCCAAAATGTATAAAATATATATAATATTGTGTAATATTCAACATATTTTATCTTTTAATACTGTAAACACTTCATATAAGAAAAAGAAAAAAAATCAGACTTCTTTTCTGGTACAAAGGGAGAACTAAACAATTAATGTGGACTTTCCAGATTAAGGTGGCCTCCACTCCCCTAACCCCTGTGAATAACTATAGTATTCAAAGATTTGAAATTGAGGGGTTCACCCAAAAAGCAATGGAAAGGTATGTGAAAGGAGTAAGCAGGTTTCTACATAATGAAAAAAGGGGGTTTTGTTTGTTTTGTTTTTATTTTTCTTTGCTAATGTTTTCAGTGGAAGCTTAGGTAAATCATTTTTTTTTCATTGAAACATATTACTGGAATGTAATGAAGACTAGAATCAACTGATATATGGCCCATGTATACCATTAGCATTTATGCAAAATCAAAAGAATGTGGAAAAAGCCACACCACACTGTTCAAAATCACTCTGGCAGGAATATGGGACAGTGTGAATTAGAGTAACATAGATTGGATAAGCAAGGTTGTGATGATGTTTGTGTGTGTGTGAGTATTATCATGATCAGAGGGATCTAAACTGAGTTGATTGTATATCCTTACATTATCAGAGTATCCTTCTAAAACTAAGTTGTTGATTTTGTTTTCTTCAATCAGCAACATACTTTATTTTATACAAAACACTTATGTTTTCATATTGTGATGTGTTCAAAATAAGAAATTTAATATTCATAAGGTTTAATTCATGGACACAGCTCATACATTTACTTGAAATAAAATAAATGCAATTTATGGAAAATATAATACATAAAATAATTATTAAG
>CM053582.1:278177019-278195312 GCA_028627135.1 Pseudochirops cupreus | reverse complement strand
TCAAAAATTAAAAGAAAAATGTCAGTGGACAGTTTTAAAATTTTAAAATTATTATTAATTAAAGAAACAAGGAAGTGGAAAGCTTATTTTATAACTCATAATGATTGCATATAAAATCCTTGGTAAAATATGAAATTAATTAGAATTCAAGTACATATGACCATAAAATAATAGAATGCATAGGTATGAGGAACCTTACAGATCATTGAGTTCAATTCCTTCATTTGACAGATGAATAAATAGAATGCCAGGAAGGTTATGAACTAGTCAAACATGTGCACCTGTGTATTGTTGAAAGGAATTTGAGGAAGGGAAAGGCTTGAGAAAAGTTTTGTGTAACAAAGTCAAAGGGAGGGCATGCATTGAGCCTTATATTTCTTTTGCATTCACACTGGTTTTAGTCACCTTATTTAAATAGATAATACACTGGCAGTAGTGTGAATTTTTCATGCTTTGCAATATATGTTACTACTTTATTGGAATACATTCCAAAATGGATTAAAATAGGATTATTGAATAGATGATATTTGAATACTTGATTTGAATACTTGCACATATGCAAATATGCTCCAATAGAGTTTTTCTCTGATATTTTTTGATATGAGGCATACTAGAGTTTTCAAAAGTTATTTTGAGGAACATAATCTCTATTAGGAACTATTAAACTGGAGAGACTTCAGAAGTATAGTTCTTAGAACTGACAACATAAACTGTCTAGATGTCCATTTCAGGGTTGATTGCAAGCTACTGAATTATTTGACTGTAGCAGCTTTCAAACCTTCTACTAATTTAAAGGGTTTCTCATCAGCATCAGTGAAAAGAGCATCCATATTGATGATATTACAAATCTTTAAAGTATTTAAATTTGCATTTGCATATACATACACAGAACACACATTTTGTAATGTATGATAACAATATAAATATACATATATATATATATCATATGTACATTATAAATAACACATATGCTGCATATAAATAAAATGCATGTGTGCAAAAGGCATATATATGTTCTGTTTTTGTCTAATACTATATATACGTAGGTACATATAAATACATATTTGGGCACATGCATTCTTATGTATTGATTTGTATGTAGGTCATGGTTTTATAAGCAACCCCCAAAAAGTGTCATCTTTTATTAAATCAAATCAATTACATAGACCCTAATGATGTATAAAGATCAAACATAAAACAGTCAAATTGTGTCCGTATGATCTAAATTTTATACATGAGACTGATCCAGACAAATTCATTAAATTCAACCATATATGATACCATGTATATAAGTTAAATTAATGGGCTCTCCATTTCCTTTCTTGATTATCATGCAAGTTAGAATTCATATTTGACTATTTAATATACTTACAAATGGAGGAAAAGTTTTCATTTGTTGCACCAAAAGAAATGAATGAGCAGAAAGGGTTTGTTTGAGATACTTAATAAATGCTTATTGACTAGTAACAGTTGTCATTGTTGGAGATGGTGTTTGCATAAGTACTTCTGTCTCATTCTTCTTATCTTTTTAATGGAATTTGGGTAGAATTAGTGCTGGAACAAACTGCTCTCTCTCCATTTTCCCTAGAAAATATGCTTCTAAGTATTGCATATAGACTTTTCTTTTCACATAGTGACTTTGTAGTCATTAAACTTCAACTAATATGGATTACTTAAACATAGAGCAAACTCTCTTTATTCCAAATAATAATGACAACTATACCTTTGTGAAGTTCCTTTTCTTCTGATTTCACATTCCTCTGCTCATGTCTATATATCTTCTAGGTAAAGTTGAGGAAGAATATTGTTTCCACCATGAGAATTTGGCAGAAAGCCATGCAAGCCTATTTAAAATTTATGGATAGTTATTCAAGATTTGTAGTAGCCACAGGCCTGGCATGATGTCTTCCAAAGATCTACTCATGACAATCTCTACTATCTACTAATATCTACTATCCCTCTACCATACCACTTCCCTCACCCCTTTTCAATCCAATGGGCAGAAAAAACAATCTGTACCCTATAAAAATATCTATAATCCTGTACTTGCAGACATCAGAATGATGGATTTCCTTTTCCAACCCTTCCAACAAGAAAGAATTTTTATACTAACTTAGTATACTAATTTAGCTAGAACATGTTCTTTTATATGATCAATGTTTTCTACCCTTTGGTTTGTTCTGCATCCCATAGTTCCTTTAGAAAACTACGTCCTGGGAGTTGGAGGCTGATGTACTATGAAGCCTAAATACATCCAAAGTTATATATAAAGAATAGGACAGCTGCCAAAGAAACCTCCTGAGAGTCTTTGATCATAGCCTACAAGCCAGTATGTTTTCTGAAAAGCTAGCAGAAAGGGTTTGCCAGCTTAAAGTACCCTCTTTATTCCATTTCTATCCTATGACTTATGCACATATCTTTGCTGTGACAAGCTCACTTAGACATAGAACTATGCCCTCTAATTCATTGCCCAACATGACTAATAGCTTATGGACATAGAATACACATTGTTCAGGGTATCCACAAATTCCAGAGTCAGTCAAGCAGTCCCATGGTGGGCTGACAGTACTATGGATCTGAGGATGGAAAATGGGAGCTAGGATACTAGATGAATATTCTGAAATTGTGAGAGTTGGTAAAAAAACAAACAAACAAACAAAAAAACCTTTCAATAATGCCATACTTTCAAACCACTCGCTTAATATTTGAAGATTCATTCTTGTGGGAGGAAAAGTTTATGTTTCTGTTTCGATTGTCATTCTAGTGCAGTAGAATCAGGACCACACAGACAAGACAATAGAGACAAAGGCTAGGGATAGCATACAGCTTTCTTAAAAAGTTGGTAGCTTGAGAAGATAGGTTGAATCAGACAAATAGCTTCAAAACTGCCCCTTTCTTACGTTCCATTAGGTTCTCACTTCAGTGGTTCAAACTTTTACTTCTAAAACTACTTTTATTCTTCTGTCTCCTCCTCTAAGATTTTTGTACTCTCAAGAAACCTTATTATAGACCTCAATCAGTTTTTGAATTCACATTGACTGGGATTTTGATTTGGTCCCCACTCAAATTACCCTCCCCAGCCCCGATGCTAAACCAACAGCCCCTATCCGTTGTTCTACTCAGTATATGATAGGTAGGATCTATGATGCTGAGGTTCTTAAACCTTAAACTTAAAGTTCAATTAGGATTCCTAACTGCTGTAGACAAGGACAAGCAATATGCACAGACTACATAGTTCCCTTTAAACAATAGAAAACTACTACTTATTTTTCAGGAACCTTTATTTGTTATTGCTATGAAGTTTTCCAATCTTTGGTGAACTGAAGTAACACTTATTCTGTTTTTATCTCTAATGGTCATATTAGTATACAACTGTCCAATGCTATTAATTTCAAACCACACAGTAGCTGATAGTTTTTCTAACATATCAATCTCTTCAAATACACAAAGCATTATAAAACTGAATAAACAAATTTTTCCCCAAATACCTGGAAAACTAGAATAAAATATAACAGTATTCATAAAAGAACATAGACAGGAAGCAGGAATGATACACCTCCCAGAGAGGAGGCTGAGACTGTGACCTGGTCATGGGCAAGACAGACAAAAGAACAATAGATTTGGATATGGAAGATATAAGTTTATAGTGTACCTCTGCTGTTTATTATTTCTGGGACTCTGGGGAATTTCTTTAAATCTCTGGACTTTAGTTTCTAATATCCTTTCCAATTCTAAATCTATGTTGGTAAGATTCTGTTGCTATTAAACCTTTCTGGAGAAAGAGGACAAACTAAAATAGGGCATTTTGTTCAAGAGCAGAATTGGAAACCCGTAGAGGAATAGATCTTGAAGGCTTTGGAGACCTCAAGTTAACAGCATCAAAGAGGCTTACAAGATGTGTGTTTGTGTGTGTGTGTGTGTGTGTGTGTGTGTCTGTGTGTCTGTGTGTCTATGTGCACACCTGGCTGTTCAACTGACACTGGGATTTGTGGATACCCAGAAAAATGTATCTTCTATGCCCATAAACTATTAGTCATGATAGACAGGAAATTAAAGGACATAGTTCTATGTATAAGTGAACTTATTGCAACAAAGTTACTTGTATGGGTCATAGGACACACATATATATACATATACACATATATATACATACATATACACATACCTATGTATATATATATATATACACATATACACATACATATGTATGTATCTATATGTGTGTGTGTGTGTATATATGTAAAATATGTGTATATGTATATGTATATATAAAGCAATAGCAACATGATTCCCTGAACAGCCACAAATAATGATAGGAAATTAAATAGCTATGGGTGATCTCAAGTAAATCTCCAACTCCTCTCTTTGAGAAAGTAGATAAGCAAAGTCCTTTTCTCTGAGGAATTACAGGACTTTAGGTAACTGATAGATGAAGAAGAATTATCTACAGTAAACTGCTTGACAACACACTGAAGAATGGAAATCCTAGAACTCGTCATGTCCATAGACACCTTGCTTTCTCCTGGATTTGACAGGTAATCCTCTTTGTATTACCCATAATCAGGGGTATTTGTGAGGCTCAGCAAGATAATGCAAACAATAAAGAGCTCCTTCCTTAAAAGGAGGTTTTGGATTTTCCGGTTATTCCCTCCAATCAGAGGGATCAAAGGTGGTGATGATCTAGAGCAGCAGTTCTCAACCTGTGGGTTGCAACCCCTTTGGGGGGTCGAACAGGGTGTCCTAAGACCATCGGAAAACACATATTTATGATGGTCTTAGGAACCTAGACACCACTCCTCTATCCTTCTCCAGCCTGTCCACACACATGGAGATACGCCCACATACAAGTATTAAAGGCTTGTGGCATTAGGAAGATTGAGAACCACTGATCTAGAATATCAAAGGTGATAGGATCTTGCATGATGATGAAGTTTTCCCAGTAATAAGCTTCCTGGGGTCTGGCATAGAAATTAATCAGCTAATTACCAAAGTAGACAACCAGGTGAACAATGAGAAAATAGATGTCTGAGCTGAGCTGGGAACTTAATCAAAATAATACAACCAGAGGAGAGAAGAAAATCTAAGGCAAGATCTTTATCTACTTTGCCATGCTGCCTGTTGTGTTTTACCCTGATAATGCAGTATGTGCCAACAAAGCTTCTGTTCCATCTTTGGCATTTATTGTAAGGGTATCTTCACATAAACTTAGGCCGAAGGATGGCTTAAATTCCAGGGCTTGGATACATTCTTGTATTTCTCTGACATGGCAAGGATCTCATGGGATAACTTTGAAACTACACTAGGACTTGTCTAAAGGACAGGTGATGTATAATTTACTCCCCCTCCCTCCAGGAATGGCATGGTCAGGGTCTTGTCTCTGAGGGTTATGACCCTGAGGAAACTGCATACCCCTCAAAGTCCTCAGCTGGATTAATAAATAAACTGACCCTTCCAGAATTGAGACTTCCTTGACAATATTTGTATGTCTTTTCCCAATCTCCCTCAAGGTTAAGGAAGTATTGACCCTGAAAGGATGACAGGTGGTACCTGACATCTGCCAGGAGAATACAACAGCTAGCTAGCTTTCTCTGTGGGCTTAACAAAGCACAAAAAGTAGATAAACCAAAGGCTGGCTGTTCCATAAAACACATCAAAAAAGCTGAATTTTCCTTATTCTTGGCTGTTCATTTCCTGTCAAGCATATTAAAGTGTTTAAAAAAGACTATATTGGAAATATGAAGTGTCTACATGGTCACAATAGAATTGTACAAATATTTTGAACCAAAGAGGCTTTTATTTTCCTTTTTATTAAATAAAATGTGGAAGCATTTGTGATTATGTGACTTCATTTCCTTTTTTATATAGCAAGAAAATAGGGTAATTAATTGATTGATTAAAACTCTCTCTGGTATTCTGAAAAGTAAAGTGATGTGTTGCTCATTATTGAACATCTTAGAGTTCTGAGCAAGCAAACAAACAAATTGATATGAAAATATCAAAATCAATTCATCCTATTCAAAACGCCTATTGAAAAATATCACCTTGTATTACATTATTTAACCCGTGGGAATGGGATAATATTAGAGAAGCCTGTCTTCGAGGTATGTAAGTAAGAACATAGATGTAATCAAAGTCAGACAAATGCAGCTGCCTCCAAGGAATACTAGACTTTTGTTTCCTGTGAGCTCCCACCTCCTGACACCTGAGAAAGAAAAACATGTAACAAAACAGATGAACAGTCCCCATGAATCCTTACCAGAACTACAATACTAGAAAATAGATTGAGGTAGTAACATTTTCCATGGTTATTTTAAGTGAAAACATTTATCTTTAAATAGTTATATATGCAAAATTTGAAAATTTATACAGCGACTCTAAATAGTTATGTGAAGGTATATTTTATGTAGAGATAACTTTGAACAACATATTGCTTGGTTTTTGTTTACAATTAATCTTGGCTCCAAGGAAAAAACTTATCATTCTTGTATCAAACTAAAAGCAAAATAAATTACTTTTAGCACTCTGTGTATTCTCAAAAGAAACAAAATAAAATCTAGAAACAGACCTCAGCATAGCACTTACACACTTACTTGAATCTAGCTTTTCTTGTCTTTTTTTTTTGTTATCAAATGAAAATCCCAAACAGTTCAAAACAGTTTTATGTGCTTACCAATAAATGACACTGAAAATTTGAAGCAGTTAATATGCCTGAAATAACCCACAAATCCATCTTCCATGTACCATTTTCTTTCTTGCAAGCTAAAATATTTCAAATTCTACTTAACCAGATATTTCTTGTTTCTAGAATATATTCCCTTTTGTTGTGGCTGCTGATGCATCCTGCACTTGATACAGGATTCCTACTCTTTCTTTTTTAACAAGCAGGGTCTTAAAGGTAAGTTAACCTTTGTACGCAATAAATGTGATAGAAATGCATCTACAATAAAAAAAAAAACTCAATTTTGCTTGAAGAGAATTAATCTCCATTGTTTAAGTCCCATGGGACAAATTTGACAGAAAGCAATCCTGCCCTGGCTAGCAGACAGTGTACTAAATTTCTAGTGAATTGTACAGATTACTCTGTGGCAGCCATTCCAATAGCTTAGAAGAGTATCCCTGGGAGCAGAAAAAAAAAGTAAATTAAGCAATGAATATCTGGGAGTATAACTACTACTCATAAGCAGCTCTCTGCCTCTGACCTCCATCAACCTCCTAGCGACAGGAGGATGATACCCCCTGCCCCTAAACTCCTCCCTTCTAAAAGAAAGATAAATCAGAATAAATATTTGTTTAACATATCATCCTTAAGTGAAGGAATCATGAAATATAGAAGAGATTTTGTGAGTAAGACTTACCTTCTTTGTTTCAAGAAACAATTTTCTATCAAAAAGGAAAATAGGGAATGAAGAGCATATAAATACTTAAAATAAATTAATTTTAAAAAATATTCACCTCACCTAGGGTCAGAGAAAGAGTAAGAACATTATACCTTCTATCTGCTCCTCTTTTTTTCCTCTTTTGCTTCAATGCTATCACACTATAGTAGAAGGAAATGTGACCTTTAACTTTTGACTTTGGGTACATATGAGAATGAATGAAGTGAGTATATAAAATGAGAACATACCTTCATTATTGGTGTAGCTCTTCCAGGAACTGGGTGATCCCAAACCCTTAGAAAGCTTATATTCCTTTCAGCTTTGTGATAATATGAGGCTTTCTGTAGATTTATAGATCTAACACTTGAATACAGGAACAGATGGAAAAGTACCATCACTTTCCATCCCATTTTTGTACATTCACTTCTTTATGTGTAGGTACTAGTTAGGGTTCTTTTATTAAAGGTACAATTCATCATGGAAAAAAGGAATTAAGCTTTCTAATTCAGCAAGTTATCTTTACATTAGAGTTTTGTCCAAGTAACCAATGCATTTTTCCTTCTATATGCTTAATATTCATTCAACAAGAAATTATAAAACCTCAGAGAATGTCATAAATTATACTAGGCATTGGAAAAACAGTGATAAAGGAAAGTCACTGCCCCAAAGTGGGGAGGGGGCCAGCAAATACATGGAAAAATTAATACAAAACACTTATAAATGAATACAAAGTCATTGGAAGCCAGGGAAAAGTCACTGACAAGTGGATGAATCTAGAAAGGAACATCATAAGAGACATCATAGGAAACTTGAAGGGAGCTACAGATTCCAAAAAAGCAGAAGAAGAGAATACATAACAAGCATTCAGAAAAAGCTTATGTGTTGGCCCAGAGGTAAAAGATGGAACATTCAATCTAAGTGGCATTAAGTAGTCCAGCCTGGCTGAACCATAATGTATGTGAAAGAGAATAATACAAAATAAGTAATAACTAGAAATCAGCTAAGCTGGACATCAGACAGAATGATTTTAAATGACAGATTAGTCTCCATTTTATTTCAGAAGTATTAGACATCCACTGAATCTTTATGAGCAGTGGGGAACCATGAATGATATGTTGTTGCTGCTGCTGCAACTGTTGCTGCTGCTGTTTTTAAAGACCTACAAATTAAGAATATTATAGATCATAGATGTAGAGCTGGAAAGGAAATGAGAGGCCATCTAGTTTTACCTCTTCAACAGGTTAAGATACTGAGGTCCATGGAGATTGTAACTTGTCCAAAATGATGTGTCCTAATCGCTTGGGTTGAGATTTGAAACGCAGTCTTCTGTCTCTGGAGACAATGAGAATGGACCTTAGTTAGGAGAGGCTAGAAAAAGGGAAGCCAATTAAAAAATGACAGAAAAAGCCCAGGCAAAAGGTAATGAGACCTTAAATTATGTTGTCTTGGTGGTAAGAGTGGAGAAAGGGGAACATATGTGTTATTGTTCAATTATTTTCAGTCATATTCACTTTGTGACCCCATTTTGGAGTTTTCTCAGCAGAGATACTGGAGTGGTTTACTATTTGCTTCTATAATTCATTTTATAGATGAGGAAACTATGGCAAACCAGGTTAACTGACTTGCCCAGGGTCACACAGGTAGTAAATGTTGGCAGTGAGATTTGAGTGCAGGAAGATGAGCCTTCCTGATCCAAGCCCAGCATTCTAGCTCCTTTGCCACATAGCTGCTCCAAACATATGTGAGGATAAAATAAATAAGAGTATTAAAATCTATACATTCTGGGGGCAGAGTCAAGATGGTGGCATAGAAGGAGGAAACCTCCATGGCTCCCCCCATAGCCACCCCAAATACCTATAAAATATGATTCTAAATAAATTTTAGAGCTACAGAACCCACAAAGTGACAAAGAGAAACAAATCTCCCACTGAAAGTAGCCTGGCAGGAGGACCAGAAAGGTCCATTGCAGCAGGCTGGAAGCAGAGACCAGAGCAGCCCGGACCAGCTGTGGCTGGATGGACTTTCGGAGAGGGGATCACCAGCAGCTGTGGCCATTTCCAGAACTATCAACCCTGAAATAAAAAAGACAAAGTAAAAGGTCAGTGGAACTCTCTAGGACCTGCATGGGGGGGACCAGAGTGTGGTGTGGCCTATCCCCTGAACCAGAAGTGGCAGAAGTGGCAACCCTGTAGCTGCCTCCATGTAGCTGCTTCACAGCAACTGGCCTACAGATTGTAGGAGGGCCAAGTAACCATTCAGAGGCTAAGTGCTCTTGCCTTAACAGGCCTGCATCTGGATCGTAGTCTTGGGGTGGTGGTCCTGAGGTGTGTGACTGGTGAACCAAAGCTCGTGGGGGCTCTAAGGACAGCACCATCCTAATAGCTCCAGCAACTGCAAAAACCCTAGCAATTTGGGACAAAGTTCTCCCCTCTGCAAGCAGAGCTCTACTGTGGCAAAGAGCTCAAAAGTCAAGTAATTGACTGACAACATGAGCAAGCAAAGGAAGCAAACCAAGCACAGCCATCCCACTTTAGATTCTTTTTTTGGGGACAAAAAGGATCAAAGTTTGGAACAGAAGGAAGACAACACAGTCAGAAGTACCAAAAGCTTCCAAGAAAAATATAAACTAATTACAGAACATGGAGGAGTTCAAAAAGGATTTTGAAAATCAAGTAAGAGAAATGGAGGAGAAAATTGGAAGAGGAATGAGAATAATGCAAGAAAACCATGAAAAGAGAGTCAACAACCTGATTGAAGAAAATAACTCCTTAAAAAATAGATTCATTCAAGTGGCAAAAGAGGCCCAAAAAGCTAATGAGGAGAAGAATGCCTTAAAAAGTCAAATTTGCCAGATGGAAAAAGAATTTCAAAAGCTCACTGAAGAGAATAATTCTTTCAGAATTAGATTGGAGCAAATGGAAGCTAATGACTTTATGAGAAATCAAGATACTATTGAACAGATCCAAACAAATGAAAAAATAGAAAGCAATGTGGAATATCTCATTGAAAAAACACTGACCAGGAAAATAGATCAAGATAATTTAGAAATTATTGGACTACCTAAAAAAAGAACCTAGAAATAATCCTTAAAGAAATTCTCAAGGAAAATTGCCCTGATATTTTAGAAACAGAGGGCAAAATATAAATTGAAAGAATTCTCTGATAACCTCTTGAAAATCAAGATGCCAAAAAGAAAACTCTTAGGAATATTATAGCTATGTTCCAGAGTTCCCAGACCAAGGAGAAATTATTACAAGCAGCAAAGAAGAAACAACTTGATTATTTTAGAAACACAATCAGGATAACACAGGATCTAGCAGCTTCTACATTAAGGGATCAAAGGACCTGGAATGTGATATTCTGGAGATCAAAGGAGCTAGGATTAAAACCAAGAAGCACCTACCCAGCAAAACTGAGTAAAATGTTTCAGGGGAAAATATGGTTATTGAATGAGGTGGAGGACTTTCAAGCATTCTTGATGAAAAAAACCAGAACTGAATAGAAAATTTAACATTCAAATACAAGAAGCAAGAGAAGCATGAGAAGGTAAACAGGGAAAGGAAATCATGAGGAACTTATCAGAGTTGAACAATTTACATGCCTACATGGAAAAACAATAATTGCAACTTATTAAACTTTTCTCAGTATGAGGATAGTTGAAGGTAATATACATACACACACATACACACACACACACACACACACACATATATATATATGTATGTATGTATATGTATACATACATATGTGTCTATTTAGGAGGGTATATATGCATATGAATACGTATGTGAGTGTGTGTATATATGTGTATCTTAGGGTTTTTATCCTTATTACTCTGAGGGCCCTAAGACAACCAGGGTACTTACCCCTCTGGCTTCCTCCCGCCGAGGTCCCTCCCCGGCCTTCAGCTGCCGCTGGCTCTAACCCCCCTTTCTCTCTCTCAGGTTAGAGAACTGTCCCCCACAGAACGACCACAGCCTCGGGCAAGGCGGCTCATTAAATTTTATTACAAGTGATTACAATTGTGCAAGCTTAAGTGGCCCTACACTGCCTTGCCCATTTCGGTCTTCCCCCGGATCTTCTCCCGGGCCGAATTCCTGACTGAATCCTCCTCCGAATCCTCCTCCCCCCTCGCCTCACTCCTGATATCTCTCTTCCATACTCCGTCCCCTTTTGGGGGGTCACCATCCAGTGGACCTATCATGTACAGCCCCGAAGCTAGGGAGGCATCTCTTGTCATCATGCCTATCACACCCACTGCCTTGTGTGCCAAGCCCAACTCTTATGGCTGGAAACTTGCCACATCAGCAGTTTCAAGACATGCGAGGGCCTCCACCCAGGCCCCAGGCTGCCACGTTAGTGCCCCCAGACTTATGACCCGGTAGATGCAATGGAAATTCCCTTACATGTGTACAGGAATGCATAGACAGAAGGCCCAGGATCAATTGAATAGGAAGGGATGATATTTAAAAGGTGAAATTGAGAGATGAGAGAGGAATATAATGAGAGGAGATGGGGAGAGACAGAATGGGGTAAATCATATCATATAGAAGAGGCAGGGCATAACTGTTACAATGGAGGGGAAGAACAGGAAGGAAAAAGGGAATGGGTCAACCTTACTCTCATTGAATTTGGCTTAGGGAGGGAATAGAATACACTCTGAATTGGGTATCTTGCTTTACAGGAGTGTAGGGGGGAATGGGATGAGAGAGGGGATGATGGAGGGGAGGACAGGTTGGGGGGGAGTGTAGTTAGAAACACACACTTTTGTAAAGGGCCAGGAACAAAGTAGAGAATAGAACAAGTGGGGGGGAGGATAGGATGGAGGGAAATACAGTCAGACTTTCACAATATATTCACTGTGGAAATGTTTTGTGTAACTGCACCTGTATGATGTATATTGAATTGTTTACCTTCCCAGTAAAGAAGGGAGATGAGGGAGGAAGAGAAAGAATCTGGAATTTAAAGTTTTAAAATCAAATGTTTTTTTTAAATTATTATGATTATGATTATGATTATTATTATTTACATGCAACTGGGAAATAAGATATACAGGCACTGGTGTATGGAGATCCATCTTGCCCTACCAGAAAGTCAGAGGGGGAATGGGGAAGGATATAGGAGAGAGCAGAATGAGGGAGGGGGTATTCAGTGAGATTGCTGTTTTGGGGTGGTGGGCAGGGGAAAGACAGGGAGAAAATTTGTAACTCAAAATCTTGAGGAAATGAATGATGTAAATTAAAAATAAACACAAAAATTACTCTAAAAATACAAAAGGCACATTCATATCAATAGAAAATTAAATAAAGGAAATCAACAAATCTGGTTAAAAATATATATACACCCAGTTTAAAAAAAAAAGATATCAATGTCTGCATGTGTGTGTGTGTGTGTGTGTGTGTGTGTGTGTGTGTGTATGTGTGTAGAGTGAGAGATGAGATTCACTTATCAAGGACACAGTATTAATTCTTCCAGAGAATTATGAAGAACAATCTCATGAGTGGTTATGATTGAGAAAATAGGTAATGCCAAAAGCAGTCTTATTTAATGTAAAAGTCACTCATTTGAAAATACACTACATTCTCCATACTTTTCCAAGGCGTATTTTGTCTTCATTTCTCTGTGATATTTTTCTATATACGGTGTTTAAGAACAGTGCACATATAGAATACAGCCTAATTAAAACAGAAAAAATAATCAATAGGTAAGTGGTTTGTGGCTCAGATTTATCCTTCTAGAAATTTACTAATTACCAAGATGTTCAACAGGAAATAGAATAACAGACAGGACTTTCAGTATTTCAAAATACTACATTGCTACACAGCATTTGGAACTCTTACTATAACAGAAATAACACCCATAACTTCTATCTTCAATTTTTTCTGGAAAAAAAAAATAAAACCCAATTGCCCTGTTCTGTATTGTGGTAAAGGAAAAATTAATTTTAAATTCATCTTGGGAAAAATAAAAAGATGAGTAAGTAACTAAGAGAAACTATTAGATTAATGACTCCTTGAGAATGCAGAGAGTATCTTTTCTAGCTTTTGTGTATGCCTTATATCTAGCATAGTGTTTTGTACACAGTAGATGTTTAATAAATATTGTCTTCTTTCTAGATCTTTCTCTGATTGTAGACATCTCCTTCCATCCTGAGTCTTTTAGAGGTGTCTTATAACCCTGCATTGCTGAGTAAAGCCCAGTCTATCAAAGCTGGTCATCACACATACAATGTGTCTGTAATTGTGTACAAATTTCTCCTGATTCTACTCTTCTCACTTAGCATCAGTTTGTATAAGCCTCTCATTGCAGACTGAAGCAAACTACCTGCTCTCTTTTGTTCTCATGTTTGGTTTTGTTTCCTCTTTCCCATTGTTCATTCCATCAGTTACAATCCTTCTATACAACCAGACTAAAGTCTAATGTGAAAGTATTTGCAGATTCTATGCTTGATTGCATGCCACCATGGGGCAGGGGATTGGGGGGAGTGGGATGTGAGAGGGGAGAAAATTTGAAACTCAAAGGATTTTGGAACTACTTCCAAAAAGATGATTCCAAATATATCTATCCAGCCCTGTCCTATTTCCTGAGCTCTGATCTTATATTACCAATCATCTATTTGATGTTGTGTTTGTTTAATATTATTATTCTCTTTTTATTTTGTTACTTTCATTTCCAAATGTAATCCTCCTGACACCCCAACCCTAATTCTTACCCCTAAGAAACATGCCTTGTAACAAAGAATAAAAATAATAAATTGCGAGGATGGAGAAAAAGTTTGGGAAAAAAATTAGCCAATATGACAGTATGAGATGTTCCTATCTTGTAGTCCCTTAGAGCTGGGCTGGGGAAGGGAAGAGGGAAAGGGGAAAAAGATGCAGTTTCTTATCTCCTTTTGAGATCAGACTTTTTCATTATATTTTTATAGTATTCAGTCATTTTTTTCTGCCTTTTCTCTTTCCACGTACATTATTGCAGGCATTGTATATGGTATTTTCCTGGTTCTGCTGACCTCTTTTTAAATGTCTATTTGTTTCTCAATGCTCCTTTAATTTTTACAGTAATCATATACTATGGTGGAATAATATTATATTAAATTTATTATGTCACAATGTGTTTAACCATTTGCCAATTGATAGGTATCTGGTCAGGTTCTACTTCTTTATGATAACACACACACACACACACACACACACACACACACACAAAGTGTTGCCATACATATGTTGATGTATAAGGGGATTTTCTTTCTATCTTTGATTTCCTTAGTGTTCATGTCCATCAGTAGGCTCACTGAGTCTGAAGGCATGGACATTTTATTCACTTTCTTAGCACAATTTCAAATTGTTATCTAGAACGGTGGAACCAATTCACAATTCCAAAAGTAAAGTAGTATGCCTCTCTACATAGCTCCCTCTGACATTTACTATTCCTGTGTTTCATCATCTATCAATTTTCTGTACATGAGATAAAATATCACAGGTGTTCTTATTTTAATTTCTTTTATTATTAGTGATCTGAAGGAGTGTTTCACATGGTTGCTAATAGCTACAGAGCTTCTTTAGAGAACTATTTGTTGATTTCAGTTAAACTTTTATCATTGAGGAATAGGCTGTTGGTCTATTGTACATTTTTAACTAGATATCCTATTGGCATCCCAAACTTAACATTTCAGAAGGCAAAAAAAGAATCCAACTCATTATCTTCCTCTTCTCTCCTCAACAAACCAACCAACTAATGAACAAAAAACAACAGTGAATGGAATAAAAGTGAAAACTTCTCAGGTAACATTCCAGAAATCTAAAGAGAATTGTAATAAAGTACCAAAGACTTAGTACCTTGTTTGCTGGGAGCCTGGGAGCCTTGCCTTACTTCCCTGGTCATAATTTGAAGTTTTTGCTAAGCTTAGCTAGGCATAGGAGGGAAAAGCACAGACCCTGCAAATTTAACCACAGGCCTGAATGTTCCAGACTTGTTTCCACTAACCATCATCTGACCTACACAAATATAAAATTGGAAATCCTGTTGTGGAACTCCGGGCAGGTCACTGTGTCCTAAAATCCCCAAGATTCATAAAATATTGTCTGCTTTCATATCTATATTAATATTGTTAGAACATTTATTGTTGTGCTCAAACCCAAATCTCAGGTCACTGCACACCACCTGATTTGTGGCCCACCATTAAGCCCCTTTTATATTTCTATTCTACAGTTTGTCATAGCTTGAAAACTGCTTAAGGCATGTCTGGGCATATTGCTCAAGGCATAGTTTCCTGACCCCTTCTTCCCTAATCAGCATTTTATATATTCTCCTTGAATTATTATAGTGTATAAGGTTCATTATGGTGCAAGGATCTTATTTAGAGACCACCCTATCCTGTCTCACTGACGAAGTAGGGCCTCCACCGTCTTTGCCCAGAACATGACTCTAGCCTGTTCTGGGGAATTCCAGTTCCCTTTACCCCATGACCCTCCACCCTGCTCTGGAAAGCTCTATGGCCCTCCACCCTGTGCCCTCCACCCTGTTCTAGGAGGGACCCCCATGTTACAGTAAGGTTGTGCCCTTGTACCCTTGCGCCATATTCCCAAATTAGCCCTGAGCTATAGATCTAACCAATGGCTGTTTTTTGCTTCTGTATATGATGGCTTCTGCTAGCTCCCCTCCCTGATTGTGGTTTTTGTGGTTTTAGCCTATATAATCAAGTCTGTACCCCCAAAAGATGACTACTCATTTGAATGAATACATTTGGGTAGTGGCACACAATTAATAAATCCACACCTAAATTTATCTTGAACCCAGGTCTCACATTGCTCTTGTTCTCTGCACAACATTATCTTCTTCTTTTGAAGAGGGATAAGAAATGGGGATTTTTAATGAAACCCTTTCTAGATCCATTGTCATCCTAAAGAATTACTAGACTCAGCTGTCCTTTGGCAGAGCCATAAAAGTTTATTGTTACACTGAGGCAACGGGCTGCCAGCTGAAAGGGATTTAAGGCAGAGTTATAAAATTATGCTTTTCAGTGGTCAGGGGGAGATAAAAAGAAAACCTGCAAAAGGGGAGGGTTTAGTGTGACACTCTTCAGCAGACAGGGGTTGTGATAGAAAAGGCTTGCAAAGAGCAGGGGGTGGAGATGCACCTTTTAAAGACCTAAAACTGTCAGTCATAGGTTCATTATGCTAACGAGGTGGGCAAAGGTGGGATTAGCGAGGAGTCTGGGAGTGGTTAAGTGTTTAAAGGGCTATGCCTTTTTAATGTTAACTGCACTGGCGTATTGCCTATAATTCACTGGGAGAAATCCAAAGGGTGGGGGAGGGAGAGGTGTGGTTTTTGCCTTGACATGTCACTAGGTAACATTTTGGTCAAGAATGAGTGACATAAGTCCAATATGGCGGTTGGGAGGATAGGCTTGATGTGCCAAGTTTGGAAGCTAGAATGATTAGGGACCATCTTAGAAGGGAGTTATCTCCTTGATAATGTTCAAGGTTTCTAAAGCGCAGCTGGCCACTAAGAACAAAGGGGTTATGTATTTCTCTAAGAATACTTGGGTGATAGATTCATGAGAAACTATCTAGCAGACTGACTGCTAGCTGGGGAAAATACTTTTAGGCTGAGGGCAGGGGGGAGGCAGAGTTAATGCCTTTATGGCTGAAGGAAAGTGACTTTTACATGGCACAGGCTTGTCACAAACCAATGTTACATACATAGTTACCCAACCACAGGTGAGATTTTTACAAACTGGGGTACAAAAGCCCCCCAAAGTGATAGAGGCACTGCTTCACTTTCATATTTATGTTGATATTGATTACATATTTTGTCTGTTTTCATGTCAGCTAGACATGTACCTTCTGCTTTTTAATATTACTGACATTTTACCTGCAAAGCCAGCAGATTTTTGTGGTTAAGATTGTGTGCCTCAGTTCCCAATTATTGGGAACAAAACAAAACAAGGGAGGGGGGAAATGGGTGGTCTTTGGGGTATGTAACCAAGCTTTGCATTTTGTATTTTGCCTCTCCTACTAGACTGCCCCCGGTAGTGAGACTGCCCTTCTTTCAAGAAGAAATAATTAAATAAATCCTTCCTGTCTCTACTTGGAGATATCATTGCTTATTTTATTTTGGGCAAGGGTTGTCCTTGTCCCACACAACAGTATCTGAATTCCCTTATCTGTGTTGAGGGTTTTACTCCTCAGGTTTTCAACCTCAAAGTCATCCTTGATTCCTTGACATCTTCACCATACATAAACAGATAGCATGTTTTATAGCTTTTACCTCCACATTTGTTACCTTCCTGCTCACAGAGACACCACTATAGTTCATGCCCTTATCATTTCTTGCTTTCACCATTGCATTAGCCTACCAATAGGGTTTCTTGACTCTACTCTTTCTTCTCCAATTAGCTGCCAAAGTAATTTTCCTAAAGCACATATCTGGCCATTTCATTTACTGGTCAATAATTCGAGTAATGACTTGCTGATCCTCCTGCTAGGAATAAATACTTTCTATCAAATATGGGGGGAAGGGAGAGGGTCTTTATTCACCAAAACTTGAATGACAACACTTTTTTTTTAATTTGTTTACTCCAAGGGGAAGAAATGTTAATTCTTTGGTTCATCATTTAAATCATACATAACCTGGATTCATTTCATCTTTCAAAGTTTCTCCTAAATTTTCTCTCTTTACACACTCTAGGATCTAGCCAAACTTTCCCCCTTACAGTTCCTTGCATACTGCAATCCATCTCTCATCTTTGTGTTTTTACATAGTCTATTTAATTTGCAAATCTTATTTTATTTTCTGACAGGGCTGAAGGTGGAGAATTATATAACTTTATTACCTTAATTGTAACAAAATATTTGATAAATTATAATAATGATCTTGGGGGAAAGATAAATAAAATGTGATCTAAAATATTAATAC
>CM053582.1:278152271-278176519 GCA_028627135.1 Pseudochirops cupreus | reverse complement strand
CCTTCGGCTTTTCCTCGGCCATGGCGAGTCCGGGGGTCTCCTCAGCCGCCGCTTCACAAAAGAGGCACCAGGATGGTCCGCTCCAAGGGAACGGAGGGAGAAGCAGCAGCGGCAGGAGCAGGAGCAGGAGGAGGAGGAGGAGGAAGATGATGGTGGTGATGGTGAGGAAGAGGAGGAGAAGGAGGAGGAGGAGGAGGTAGTGGAGGAGGAGGAGAACGAGAAGGAGGACGAGGAGGAGGAGGAAGAGGAGGAGGAGGAGGAGGAGGAAGAAGAGCAACAAAAGCTTTTTGAATGTAACCCATCTTGATTTTCCTAAAAGAACAGAGGTAATGAACTACATGTGAGGACAAGTGCTCTGACTATTGGAATTCTAGAGCTTGGATGGAGCCCCAAATATTAGAGTATAAGTGTTCATTTAATGGATGGAAAAAAAAAAGCAAGAGAAGTAAATGACTTCCTTAAGGTCACACCATTTATTTCTAGGAAAGTCAGTAGATGAAATTATGTCTACTAATTTATAGCCTTTTGTCCTCTCCATTTAACCTCCTTGTGTCCATGAGAATCTGGGATTTAATCATGGAGTCTTTGAGACCTCCCCCAAATGACAACTTAATATATTGATTGCCTACTTTATTTGCTCTGGATATTCTATATTGAGAATGACTAATTAAGCTTCTGTTGCCATAGTAGTCACTTCATAAAATCCCAGGATCACATCAGTATTTTTTTCATGATCATTTAAAGTAGAAAATGTTCCATGCAATTAAAGTGTATGTATCAAATGGATTCATTCCAAAGCCACAATACCATTCATGGACCTAGCATGAAAAACATGTCCACAATGGAGAAAAGTCATATGGAATAAGTCAAGCTGAAAATTTTGGCTATTCTACCCAATGTTGACTATGAAAAATGACTTTAGACTGCTAGCTGAAACAGTCATTGCCAACTCAAATCCATCTTTTTCCATTTAACAAAATATCTCAATACAATTAGCACTGTTGAATGCTAACAAAGGTGCCTAGCTTTGTATTAAAGGTTTGATATAAAGGGGAGGAAATCTGAAAACCTGTGACTCAACTCTTATCTGGTGTGGACCTGAGGCAAATATGTTACTAGAACATCAATAAAAGATGATATTTAAAGACCATGAGGTGTTAATTAGTCTTAATTACTCTTGAATTCTCTACCTTTCTTAAGCATCTGAAAATTTTGACACAGCATATATCAAAATGATTGAAAGCATTGGCTTTTTTTGTAACTACAAATACATTTATTATGCACTTCAATTAATCTGTATTTTTATCACTTGTCCCTGCAAGATGCAGATATTTCCTACCTGACTCCATCACATTTCTACTCAGTTGTATATTGTTGTACGCATTAATGGCATAATAATGTGAATATGAAGTATGTTTCAAGCACTCCATGGTTACTAATGTCTTTAACTTCCATTGAAATGCATAATTTCTCTTGTCATAGGAGAATTTTTATTTGGAGAAAATGCAACACAGGTTGCATCACATGATTTCATCTCATGGAAGCCAGTTCAAAAGAATAGGAATTTATCATTTTAGTATATTTTAGTAGCACTCAATGTCTAGATACATGAAATTCAGTCTAGATATATCAATTTCTCTCTCCTCTATGTGGCTAGTCCTAATAATGATGCAGATCATAATCAATCGATCAATTACATTTTCTTATTGTGGTCAACCCTTACCTGCATCCTTCCACACATTCTTCATAAAGAATATACCAGATGAGCTCAAGAGTTTTCATCATTACAGTCATCAGACTGTCAATCTGTAGTTCATGATATACCAAACTAATTCCTTTCATTAGCATGCATTTTTGAATGCTATTATATACTATTTCCTGTACATAGGCCATGCACTTAGTCAGCCAATTATTAAATGTATATTTTGTGGCAACCATTGTACTGAAATATTGGAGATATAAAACAACCTATCCTTTAGTCATCAGAGGACAAAATTAGCTCAGAGAAAAGGCATTGCCTGAAATGTCCTAAAGTGAAAACAAACTATCTTCATTGGGTTACTGATCAGCATTGTCTGCTTGTAGTTTCTACCAACTCAAACTTCTGGCTTAGCTGGAATTCTCAAAGTTGGAGGAGGACTCAAGAAAGTAAAGGAGACTTGTGGATTGTCTTCTTTCTCTAAGGAATATGATACATCAGGAGCCCTTTTTCTTTAGAATATCCAGTGCCTGGAACTCTTGAACTCAGGAAATATTAAATAGCAGCTCTCAAATTTGGTAGGGCCTCAAAAACCTCCTTTCTCAACTAGAAAATTAGATTCTGAGATGAAGTTATATAGTGATATCCGAATCCTCTTTTCTCTACAATGAATGTCAGAGTTCAGGAAGTAGCATTCTTGAATTTGTATATAAGGCTGAATACATGTATATGTCTTTTATAGTCACATACTTTTGCAAGAAAACACCAATGTCAGGCAGGCAGAGATGAGAAATTCCCTCCAGCATTTCTTATACTGTTAAAGAAGTCAATATGAATCATCAAAGGCTCAGAGCTTCCTCAAAACCTCAGTCCTACCTTCTTCCAGAGCTGACTTTAAGCTTAGTGACTTCAGATTGGAGGCAGTTTGTTTTTCATAGATCCAAGTCCCAGTGAAATTCCTTGTGTTCAATCATGTTCCTTCATCCTAAGGCCAATGTTGTATTGTATTATCACATTGTTAGTTAACTCTTTTGTATTCTTCTACTCTACTTTAGACTTCCATCACATCTGAGAAAGCATTGCAAGAGCATTTTATAAAGTTCTTTAGTGGTTTCCAGGACACTTTGGTTTCTAGACTTTTCCTACTACAATCCATCCTTCATCAGACTGTAAGTAAGTCCAATAAGTCAGTAAGGGAAATATCAATAAGATGTATAGTATATATTAATGAATAATATTATGCTGGATAGTGTAGCCATAGGGTATATCTATATGTAAATCTATATCTAAATGTGTATGCATACATGTATTTTTGTATATGCACACATACGAATATTTGTCTAAATATCTACCATCTATATCTTCTGTTACTGTAACATTCAAAAAGATAGATTCAATAGATCTATTATCTACACATATATGTGTGTCTTTATGTAGATCTATCATAATCATTTCACCTATTAATGAAAACTCTGAAAGGTATATATTTCAGGAAAGAGGTCTTTTACCCCTTGGGGTAATTATGTATGTAATTAAATATAATTAAATATATATGTAATTAATGTTATGGTCAATCCTTTTCACCTTTTCTATATTCTCCACAATAGAGAGAAATAAGGTGATGCTGACTGTCAGAAAACCTAACCATAACATTTGGGAAAAAATATTGTAGTAGCAGAACTTGAACTAATAGTCCTATAAACTTTGAGATGGTGAATGTAACCAGAACTGCTATTCTTTTACAGAGTTTGAATAAAACATTCAGTTTCTCCTCTGTCTCTGACAGAGTTATAGCAACTCTGGGCACACTGTTGAGCAATTTATAATAGGTGAAATAGTGAAGAAAAGTATTCAACTAATAACTGGAAAAGCGACTAAAATATGGTGTTAGCTCTAATGACAAAAGAATGATTATTAGTATAAGTGAAATGCTATAAGATCTCATATATTTATTTGTTTTAATGAAATTTTTGTTATAAGGACTATTACGAGAAATTATATTATTAGTGTGAAGGAGTTAAAGGAAAAACAGCTGATTCTCAGCTTTTCTCTGGTTAATTAACAAATAGAGTTTTATTGATTTCACAGAGAGGACATGATTTAACAGTATCTGCTAGTGTTGCCACTGCACTGAAAATCATGCAACATCATTATCTTAGATGAATTAAATTTACAAGAAAGGAAAAGACAGCTAAATTTATGAGGGAGGCATCATGGTGGACAAAAAAAAACCCAAGAAGTACTACATTTGGAAACAAATCCCTGCTCTTCCACTTAATATTTGTGTGATTTTAAGTGAGTTAATATCTCTGGGGCTTTGTTCCTTCATCTGCAAAAAGAGGGAACTGGGCTAGACAACCCCACAAAGGTCCCTTCCAGATTTAAATATAAAGTCCTTTGATCTTACGAAGTATAAGAAAAGGTCAGGGAAAAAGTAGATTATGCCATTTTATTTAAATATTCTGTGACTTCAAAGGAAATAATTTCAAGAAAAGTAAATATTTTTTCAGAGTCTAGGAATCATGAATCATAATGCCATAATGCTTCCGTGGAATTGTAATTTCATAGATGGGAATTCCTCCATATTATAGATTAGATTTCATCCACAGCTTTTCATGTGCAATTCTTGCCAGTATCCATCCATAAATCACCCAAAGAGTATCTTCCCATTCCTCTAGAATCTTTTGTTTTAGTTATCTTTATACTCTATGAAGTTCGGTGAAACACTTTTTTTCCCTCACTTTTGCTACATACTCTGCAGATATACTTTTTATTAGAAAATAATTCATTGTGGTTAAAAGCTGTACACTCCATCCAAGATGTAACATAAAAGCTATGCATTTAAATATAATCCAACTAATGCTTGTATATGTTCTTTAGATTTCTCTTCTATACTGCTGAATAGAAATTATGAAATGACACATAACAGGGTCCAAGCACAAGATGATCACAGGTGATGGGATGATGAAAGTCCATTATATTAAAAAACTTCTAAGAAACAAAAAGATTGCAAACTTTACTGTAACATACATGAGTATACTCTTGTTAAAAACTCATATATAGATAGATAGATAGATATAGATATATGTGGTTATATAAACAAACACATATATGTTGCTGTAAAAACTCTATCTGAATGTGTACGTATGTATAAACATTAATATACATATAATATGTATGCCTTATTAGAGCCATCAAATAGTAATATCTAGAATTTTGAAGTCTAAGATGAAAACATGAACAAACCTTCCTATTTTTTTAATTGAGCTTTGATTATGTTTAAAATAATATTCTAGGCATTGACTCTAAAAGCATTATATTAAGGGTTCTTAACCTTTCTTTCTATCAAATACCCAATTTTCCATCTGGTGAAGCTTATGGATCCCTTCTCAAACTACTGTTTTTTTAATGCAAAAAAATACTAAAATATGACTACAAAGAAAACAATTATATTGAAATAAAGATGGATTTTCCCCCATCCAAGTTCATGGACCCACTGAAATCTATTTATGAACCTATGGATCCCAGATTAAGTCACTGCATTAGATAGATATTTTAATATTCATATGGCATTTTTATATGAATTGAGTATTTTATATCAAAATTCTCAGGTTATGCTTAATATTGGATATTTCTTGATATTATTAGATATTAAGGTGGTAATTATCAAAATGATTCATTTTGGGTTTTGAGCACAGAAATGTATCATAGAATACTATACTTCATAGATAGAGAAGAAAGCATAGAGTTCAATTAGTCCAAACCTGTCATTTTACCAATGAGGTATCTCCATCTCAGACACGTGCCCAATTAGCTCCTCTTTACTGTCTTATTGCCAAAGCCATGGGAGACACATACTTGAATTATTCCCTGAAAGAATTACAACAAAAATGAGAGTTACCTATCAAAAAATTATAAAGATTGTTTCATGGTACTGTTTTTCAATTTACTGTAGTATGTCATCATGAAAGGATATATCACCTTGTTCTCAGTCCTTCACAGGGACATATCTTATTACTCTAGTTAAAGATTTGCTGCTCTTTGAGAGGATGAATTGCTTTTGTGGTCATTCTGTTAGCCTATTGACATGTTATATTTTAGACGGTGAATTTTATGTATATACTCAAGAATAAATAAAAATTTCTAAAGAAAAGTGCAAATTCATATTCAGTGAGGAGGTAGCATTGTGTGTGGAAGACATTATGATCAGAAAAGTAAACAGAATTTTGTTTAGTCCACATTTTGTGAACTGCAAAAAAAAAGCACAAAAATGTAAGTACCCTGATTTCTGAAAACTATGAATTTACAAGTCTATGGCATGGCAAGTTAAGTACCTCCTTCACACATATTTTAAGTGAAATAAGAAGAGAGAGAAAGGAGAAAATGTTTTATGCAAGGTGGTGCTTTAATAACAATAGTCCCATTAAATCATTTTATGTATGTCACTTCTAATATTTTTCTTTTACAGATAGAAGAAAAAACTAAAATTTCTCTATCCTGATAAAAAAAAAATTACTCAACTTTTTTCCCCCCCAACAGGTTGCAGATTAGAACATACAGGTTTTAGAACATGTTTAAAATTTTATGTATATAAAAATGATGTCCCAGAAAACATTACGACATACGCCTCACATAAGGGAGGAAAAACAATTAGACTTTGTCCCTATGTCCAATATTATTTTTTTAATTAAAAATTTTAATTGATACAAAAGGAATAGCATAAAAAGCAGATAGAAGATTGAACTAGAAATCAGGAACATCTGGTTTCAAATCTACCCTCTGACATATACTAGTTGTAGAACATTTGGATGTCAATTTATTAAGCCTTAGTTAAGTGACTGTTATGTTCTAGGCACTGGACTAAGCTCTGGGGATATAAAGAAAGTTTTTAAAAGTACCATTCTTTTTCTCAAAAAGCTAACAGTCTAAGAGTGAGACAATATGAAAAAAAAGAACTTCACTTGATCCTTCCATCTCTGCTATCATTCTATTTCTCTTTTGCTGTTTGTAATTAAATGGTGCCTCCACTTTCTCTCCTCTTACTCTTTTTATACTTTACAATCCAGCTTCTGACTTTATTATTCCATTGAAACTTCTCATTCCAAAGTTTCCAATGATCTTTCAGCTGCCAAATCCAACGACCCTTTCTCAATCTTCATTCTCCTTGACCTCTCCACAGCCTTTGACACTAATAATTACTCTCCTCCTTGATACTCTCCTGTCTCAGTTTTTGATATAAGTGTTTTCCCTCTGTTTTGTATCGTCAGAACTTAATACAATGTCTGGTATAGAGTAGGTGCATAGTAAATGTTTACTGAATTGAAATGAATCAAACAACTAAGTACTAATGGGTGTATACAGTGGAAATGACAGGAAATGAGAGAAAGAAGGCATTGGGGAGATGGGTGAGGGAAGCAATAATACAGGCCTCTTCTAAAAGGTGATATTTGATCTTTTGGTTGAAGAAAGTCAAGGAAACCAGAAATAGAAGGAGGGAGAGCAGTAGAGGATTCCTGGGCTAAGGGACAATCAAAGAAATGTCACTGAATCTAAAAATAGAGTGTTATGCAAATGAAAAGGCACATAGACCAATGTATTGAATCAAAGACTAGGGAGAGGTCAGCAAAATGTAATAAGACTGTACAAGTAGGCCAGGTCAAGTAGTGAAATGCTCTAAATGCCAAAGAGGATTTTATATTTGATCGTGGAGGGATTACTAAACTATTAAAGTTTATTGAGTGGAGGTGAAATAGTTAAAGTTGCTTTAGGAAAATAATTTTAACAAATTAAAGTGGAGAAAGAATTGAGACAGAGACACTTACTACAATTTTTTTTTTAATAGTCCAAGTAAGAGATGTTGAGGATTTCAACCAGAGTGGTATCTGAGTAAGCAGAAAAAATAAACATACATATAGGAAAGACTGTGAAGATAGTGATGGCAAGACAACAAAAAATTGGACATGTAGAGTCTCTACCTCAAGCAAAGTTCAAAGGCTTATTTTCTAAATAACAACTTTCTATAAATAGATAATAGAGGGATTTCCCAGTTCCCAGGAAATCATAAATCCTTTTGGTTACACTCATATTAAAATCGAAAGTCAGATTGCTGATACTTTGTAGAAATTTTAGAGTAAATTAATTTTTAGACTTCATCAAAGGCTTTTTCTGCATGTATTTAGATTAACATGTGGCTTTAAATGTATTCATTTTTATATGGTATTTTCTTCATTATTTTCCTAAGTTGAATAATCCTTGTATGCCTTGTATAAATCCAACTTACTAAGGATGAATATTATCTTGGATGAATTATTTTAGTCTAAGAAGACTTTATTAACAATTTTTGAATTCAATAGTAATATTGGTCTATAGTTATTCTGTGTTTTATCCTTCATTGATTTAGGTATAAGTGATTTATTATCTCATGAAAAGAATCTAGTAGGATACTCTCTCAATTTTTGAGAATAATATGTATAGTATTTGTACTAATTTTTCTTTGAATGTTTTGTTGATGTTGAATTCATCAAGCCTGGTGATTCTTTTTCTTTTTCTTTTCTTTTTTTTGTAGTTCATTTCCATCTACTTTTATTTCTTTTTCTGAGATTGGATCAGGTCTTTTGTTACTTTGCAATATTTCATAGTTTTGAAAGTATGCTTATGTTACTTTTGTGTTCTCAGGTTTGTTAGCATGTAATAGTATATAGAAACTTCTCATTCTTTTGTTACTTATGGTTTTGGCATGATTTCCCCTTCATTTGATATTTTCTTGATTTGATTTTCTGTTCCTTTCTTTTTAATCAGATTGACAAGAAGTTTTTCAGTTATATTTGTCTTTTTCAAAGAATCAGCTTTTATTTTTCGTGATTTTTATAGGGTTTTGAGTTTCCTATTTACCTGTTCATATTTTTAATATCTTTGGGGGAAGCTTATTTTAGGTTTCCTTATTTGTTTCCTTTCTATTTTTTTGGAGGGGGGAAGGCAGGGCAATTGGGGTTAAGTGACTTGCCCAAGGTCACATGGCTAGTAAGTGTTAAGTGTCTGAGGATGGATTTGAACTCAAGTCCTCCTGACTTCATAGCTGGTGCTTTATTCACTGTGCCACCTAGCTGCCCCTGGCTTTCTACTTTTTAATGAATATTTAGTTCATTAATTTTTTTTCTATTTTGTTAATATAGGTTTATAGGGTTGTGATTTCCCCTAAAATACTACTGTAGCTGCACCTCAGAAATAGTGGTATGTCATTTCATTATTATTATTTTCATTTTCATAATTACAATTTTTCTATATTTTAAATTAATTTGTGTTTATTTTTTTAAATTTATTTTTAGTTTCAACATTCACTTCCACAAAATCTTAAGTTCCAACTTACTTTCCATCTCCCTCGTCCCCCAAACCCAAGACAACATGCATTTTGATTACCCCTTCCACTAGTCTGCCCTCCCTTCTATCATCCCCCACACCTTTCTCTTATCTTTTTCCCTTCTATTATTCTATAGGGCAAGATAGATTTCTATGCCTCATTGTCTGTATATCTTATTTCCCAGTTGCATGTAAAAACAATTTTTGACATTCATTTCCAAATTTTGAGTTCCAAATTCTCTCCCTTGGTAGCATCAATGCAATATTCATAGCACCCACGGTTACTGTAAATATACCCACATGGTGCTCAATCACAAAATATAACAGACTCTCTCTATAAAAGACAGAAGTAAAACATTTATTCAGACACCAGAAAACTGAAGCCCCAAACCAGTAAGTCAATCCCATCATAATAGCAAAGAAGTTAATAAGCCACAATAGCACAGAGAGCTACAGCATCCTTTAGCCTTCCCACAAACCAACATTTACTCACAAGTCTGTCTGCTTGTCTGCCATCTCCTCTCATTCCACCATCTAACTGTTCTGTCTCCCAGCTTCCTGTGGGCTCTGATCCACCTTTCAGCTCTACCACAGGCTCCATGTGACTACATTCAACATATTAGGGGAAAGAGTATACTTTCTAACCAGGGAAATTCTTCAAATTCCCTTAAGCTTATTAAGGGGCAGGGAAGATTTTCAAATTTCCAATACCATTACCCCTTTTTCCTTCCCTACCCACCCTCATTGAGAAGGCAAGCAATTTGATATAGGTTTTACATGTGTACTCATAAAAAATGCTTCCATAATAGTCATGTTGTGAAAGACTAACTATATTTCCCTCCATCCTATCACAGCCCCCATTTATTCTATTCTCTCCTTTGACCCTGTCCCTCCTCAAATGTGTCTGCTTCTGATAATCTCCTTCTCCAATCTACCCTCCCTTCTATCACCCTTTCCCCTTCTACACTTCCTCCCTACTTTCCTGTAGGGTAAGATAGACTTCCATACCCAATTGATTGTGTGTTGTTTCTATATTTTCTTCTCTGAGAAACTTATTAGTCATTTTTCATTGTTGGGCCTCCATTTGGGTTTGTGCCTTTCATTTGTCCTCTTGAACTGATTATATTTTATTGTGATCTGTAAAGAATTTGCTTAATATGTTAGCTGTTCATTTTTGTGTGCATCTTTGTGCCCTAACAGTAAATTTTTAGAAAATTTCCATATGGTGCTAAAATACATATTATATATGCAAATATATTTAGCACTCTCATTTAGATATCAGAAGTCTTTTAGTTCTATATTCCTCAAAAAAGTGTTCAATGCTGTATTTTTCTCTTTTATTTATCTTTGTTAATTTTTTTTCAAACTGAGGGAAATGTTGAATTCCCCAGGAGTATTATATTTATGTTATTAACATTAATAATGTATTAATCTTCTTATAGTTAATGTTTATTTTATGTATCTAGATGCTAAGATAGTTGGAGCACATAAGTTTAGTGTTGATATTAGTTTGTTGGTTAAGATTACATTTTGTATAATGTTATTTCCTTCTTTACTTTTTATCTGTTGTTAATGATTTTACTATATCTAATAGGATGATTGCAGCTTTTCTTTTTGATTCAGTGGATTCATAGTATGTTTTCCCAGACATTCATTTTTATTCTGTATATCTTTAGATTATGCTTCTTGTTCCAAGTTTTGCTTTCTTATGTAATCTGTTTCTATTTTCTTTATTACTGGGTCAATTAATACATTCACATGTAAAGTTATGTGTTAGGTTTATATTTTCCTTCATTCGTCTGTAATGATTTCTCTCCCACCCCCATTAGGATTTTTTTCCCTCTTCTTCTGAAACACAACATTATACTTTTTCAGTTATTTTACCTTAATCTATTTTAAGGTGGTCCTTTTCTCATAACTTCTCTTCTCTTGATCTTCAACTCCTTTCTATTCGTTACCCCTTATTCTGGTTTTTGAGTTTTGCTTAACTTATTAATTCCTTTTTCTTTCTTCCTTTTATCTAGTTACTATTGACCCCTCTTTCTTTTTCCTCTCAGTTAAGTAATCAAGTAAAATCTTCTCTTCATTTTCAGCTTCTTTTGTTTGTTAGCTTTTTTATTTCATTTTCTGACCTTTCCAAAAAAAAAATTCTTTCCCTTATTTTTTTCATTATTTGTCTTAATATTTTTCCAATTCCCAACTTTTAATCTTTGAATCATGGATGGTCCTTATATCTAATTGTTCCTTTTAGAGGCTATATTCGTCATGGAATTAAAAGACTTATTTTCTATGCCCTAGTCTAAATAGTTTCTGTGTTGTGGCCATTTTAATGAACCCTTCTCCCTTTATAAAACATCTCTTTTCCCCACAGGGGAAGCATTCATCAATGTTTCCTCTCACACCATGGAAACAAGATTTCCCTATTTTTCTCCTCATGTTTCAATCTGTCCTTTTTGCCATTGCATCCATTCTCCTGTAGGTTCTCTTTTTCCAATTATTTTCCCTTCATTATTAATCTTTGACCTGATGAGAGTACATAATATATTCCTTTCTATATTCTTCCTTTCCTTTCCTTTTTTTATGTGATTTCTTTTTTGATACTTAGTTCCACAAAACATTTATTCATCTGATGGTAGTTTGTTGCAAGTATTAATCTCTGATGTTTCAGTCCTATTTGTTCACCATCACTTCTATTTGTCTTCTGTTTTCACATTTGTCTTCTGGCATACATTTAGAAAGAAATCCCTTTATTTTTCCTTCTGTTTCAGTCCTGTGTGCAGCCTTCTGATATAGCCTGCTGGGCAGCAGGACAGAGGATCAAACAATCATTTTAGGAGTTAGGTACTAGCCTTCCCTGCTGTTCATTGAATTCTTTATTTACGTTCTTGGTGTCCTAATCTATGGAGACATTTGAAATTCTTTTATTTCTTTGTATCCTTCCTATTTTGGCATGATTTAAAATTTTTTTAAATTGGAATAACTATCTATTGGTCATGTAACCTAGGTCTAATTTTTCTGTCTACAGGTCACTGAATAGGAGACCATTGGCACAAATTATGTACATGGATTAACTTTTACAAGTCACTCAACTCTCCCCCAAAATCCTTTTCTTGCTTCTTTCTTTCCCTACCATTTACACCTCCACCTCTTTGTATTTCTGCATATTCCAGGTTTCTCTTCAAAAAGTCAGTCAAGATCTATGCAATGGCCAATTCCCCCTTCTCACAAGTCAACTATTTTGTGAAATGACATGATCAGGCCCTTCTCAAATTCCCTACTGCCTAAATTTCCTCTTGGCATTGGGTCTCAATATCTTTGTCTTTATATGAATAAAAAATTTTACATTTGGAGGGAAGATCAGGAATTATTTACTCTAACACCCCCCCCACACACACACACATAATTCCTTTACAATATTGGCAAAAATGGGTTGTCCAGATTTTGGACAACATTCTAAAGAAGGGGGGATACACTACTGCCTGAGGCAGCTATATCTACTTGAGCAAAGTTTGAATTGTTAGGAAGTTTTTTTTATTTAAATGAATCCTTCTTCTCTATAGCTTCCAATACATTATTCCTCTTTAGAAATAATTAGAACTTGTGGATTCTCTCTTCTACACTACAACACCTCAAATCTGCTATAAAGTCTTCTCTCAATCTCTTATTCTCCTATCTAATATCAATTGATTTGATAAATTCTTGTATGGCTTCCAATATCTCAGAACTCATCAGTATCTTACTTGCTGTCTTCTAGAAGCTGATCAGTATGTCCTTCATAAAATTTATTTCCCAGCCCTATATGAGCCTTCATTTAATTATAATAATTAACATGAATTCCTTAGCATCTTTCCCAAATCTCACAGCATCTAAATATTTGACAGGCTTGTCAGTATGCTGTTGGCATGACCTGTGACACAAACACATATAAACAAGTGAGAGAAGAGAAGTCTAGTGCTGAAAAGGAGATTCAAGCAATCCACCAAGGCATACTGAGCACCTATTACATGGGAAGCAGTGGTGTAGGAGATTGTTATGTCAATGAGAAGAGACATCATTCTTTAAGGAATAATTATAGTATGTCTCTGTATTGACTTATAAGAATTTTGATGCATATAAGAAGTTACTTTGGTACACAAATGCTCTCTGGAACCTGAATCTGTTTCACCCCCATTTTCTTCTTTTAAGCTTCCAGCTTCTTGGAGGACTGTTTCTGGATCATCCAGCAAATCCTACACAGTTACTGGAAGCTTCCTTTTAGTGCATCATAAAACTTTTCATGGGATATGTATCTGAAGTCATTCCCCAATTTTATTGTTTATATCTCCCTCTGTCACAGGTTAAAAGTGGGCCTATATTGTAATGGTCATTTTAAAGGGCATTTTCAAAGGAGAAAATTTAGATAATCCTCATATAAAATAAAACAAAGATAAAAATGCCTCCATAATAGTATAGTTTAAGATGTTGCCCTTTCAGAGACTTAATGAAAGTGCAATGTGCAATTGGATGTGTTAGAGCCAGCCCTCAGTAGCCACTGATCATTTTCAGATGACTGTCTCTGCCAGACATCAACTATTATAATTCTTTTTGGAAATAGACACCACTGATTTTAGCTGTCCACCCCTTTTGTCTTTTCTTTTTCTGTCATTATCTCCCACTTTTTAACTAAGAAAGAATACCAGAACAATTAAGACTATGCAAAGACTTTTTAACATCTGCATCATATTTGTTAGTATCTGATGGAGAGGGGGCAGGGCAGGGACTGCTTTACACTAACAGGAAATCTGGCTAAAAAATTTAGCATTTTGATATATGAAAGAAATGTTGTCTTACCAAAAGCTGGCCATTTGGTAGTGTGATGCTATAAAGTAATAAAAAATACTAACTAACTGTAGAATCCTAAAAATCTAGAATATTTGAGATGATAGAGAGCTTACTTTCTCCAGCCTATTAGGTATTTATTTCTCAAGGAAAGGTAATTTGGGTCTATTTCATAAATTATCATTTCCTTTAAGCTTCAAAACTGTAGCTGTTTAACTACCCATATTTTGTTACATTATCTCCATATGTTATAATAAAAAGAAGCCACATTTTTCCGCTTTCATAGCTTGTTTATGAGGGACTATTTACTGCCAGTCTTTTGGAGCACGCTTAAAGATTCCACGCAATATGGCAACTTTCTAAAATGCAGTCTGTCCCCAACACCCAGGCCTAATCTTTTCCTCATGATATTTTAATTGAGTTCCCAAGGGAAAGAAGAGCATTCCCTCATGCCAGAGATGAATCCCGTTATCCTAATGTAGTTGTCACTCAAAATGTACCTGGGGGTATTTTTTTAACTAATATTTTATTTTTTTCAATTTACATGTAAAGACAATTTTTATCATTCTTTTTTTTTATTTGAGTTCCAGATTATCTCCTTCCTTTCCTCACCATGGTAAGCAATGTGTGATCATGTGAAATGTATTTCCATATTAATCATGTTGTGAAAGAAGAAAGAGGCCAAAAGAGCCAAAAGTAAAAAAAAAAAGTTGAAATAATATGCTTCAATTTGCATTGAGACTGCATCAGTTCTTTCTCTGGATGTAGATAGCATTTTGCATCAGGAGTCTTTAGGACTGTCTTGGGCTATTGTATTGCTGAAAAGAGCCAAATTGTTCAGAGTAGATCACTGCACAACGTTGCAGATACTGTGTACAATGTTCTCCTGGTTCTGCTCACTTCACTCAGCATCAGTTCATGTAAGCCTTTTCAGGTTTTTCCTGAAATATGCCTGTTCATCAGTTCTTATCATATGATAGTATTCTATTACATTTATATACCACAATTTGTTTAGTCATTTCCCAATTGATAGACAACCCATCAATTTCCAATTCTTTGTCACCATAAAAAAAAATGAACGGCTATTTTTTTTTTTAATGTGTGGTGTTGCTGGATAAAAGAGTATGCCCAGTTTGATTGCCTTTTGGCCATAGTTTCTGGATATTTTTTCTTAGCTTAAAATATAGTATGACTGAGAAAAGAGTTTTGAGAGGTGGATAACACAGTGCTTTGCATGTAGTAGGAACTCAATATGTTAAGGTTTGAATTTTATCAAAATAAGGCATAGCTTGGGTTCACCTAAACAAACTGAATGTATAAACATGGCTGATTAATAGCTTTGGATAATACCCATGAGGCCACGGCACACAAAGGGAAGAGGAGGAAGTGTGGGCAGAAACTTTCACTTCATTATATAAACTGCATATAAATTGTGAAGTGGACATGAGGGAGTTATAGATGTAATTACTGTTTAAATTGATTTTTTTCTGAAAAATAAATTCATTCAAGGCAAAATTTTGTTTTATTTACCTAAATTATTTGGATAATTGAATTGTTTCAAGTTTCTATTCCATATATCCAGCAATGGTGTCTGTCTAAAGTGGGGGGAAAAAAGTAGAATTAGAAAAGACACTCCTTTCCATCCATTCTTATGGATTCAGTTGCCACCTCTGTGCATGACTCCCAAATTCATTTTTATCACCTATGTACTCTCTCTCCCACATGCTCCAGGCTTCATCTTCAGCTGCCTGCTATTTATTTTCACTTAGAACATTAAAAATCAAGACATCCAACACATTCCACAGATCCCACAATATCTTTTCCTCCTACATATTTCCTCTATATTAGCTATGGTAACACTATTCTCCAATTTAGCTGTATTATAGGTCTTTAAATATGTGTGTATACATTCATAATACATACACACATATGCATATATAATTTCCTTCTTACTTTTAACTCTTTTTATCTCTCTGTTTACCTTTTCCCATGTATTTATCATATTGCTTGCATCATCAATATCTGTGTTTATACCCTGTATCTCTCTTAGAGTATAAGCTTATTAAGAGTCCACATACTTCTCACTTTTCACCTTTTTATGCTAAGGATCTGACACAGTGTACTGTACATACAAGACACTAAGCAGATAATTGCCAAATGGAATTAAATTTGTTTTTTTTTCTTTTTAAATCCATTGTTATTTGTAGATTACAGGTCAGGAATTATCACATCTCATTTTTATTCACTCATACATTGATTTTTATATATTATATTGCCATGTATCCAAACTTTTAGTTTTTCCCCCACCAATATTACTCACTGTGTATGATTGTGTATGTATGCACACACATCATATATCATATATTGAAAACATAAACTATATTTGTATGGATACTTACATTAGATATACATACATACATACATACACTCATATGTGTAAATATGTATATGTCTTTATATATGGAGACACAGAGACAGAAAGGAGAGAAAGAGGCATGAGCTCCTCTCCATTTCCTCCTCTTAGTAAAATATAAGCATCTTGAAGAAAGGGGCAGAGAGGGATTTATTTATTTTTGCCTTTATATCTAAATCCTAGTAGAGTGCATAATTAAGAATGTAATGTTATTTACCCTTCTTTTTCAAAATGGACAAATTATATCATGAGGGTGATGTCTTGACTTGTACATGAATTGGTTTTAAATGAGGCAGAATTACAAAGTCATCAGCTTCATTCTCTTCCAGAGTTATCAAAATCTGGTGGCAAGACAAAAATCAAGACAACTGGTGATGGCATGGGATGAAATGGATGACCTTGGCGTCTTCAGCATCGGAACAGTCTCTAAGTGCTCCACAGAACCTGCTTTAGTCACTTTCATTGCCCTTGGAACAAACTTTTCTCAGATGCCAGAGGAGGTCTTCATATGCTTGGGGTAGATAGCTCTTTAACTCAATGAGTTTTGGGGGGGGACTGCAGGTTACCCTCAACTTGGTTGAGCCTGTCTGCTGAGATGGTTTACCTGAGTTTGTCTGCTGCCCATTCTACAGATTCTTGGAGCAACTGGTGAGAGTTGGGTGACAGGTGGACCCCAAAGGTAGATAAGCAGCCCATACACCCCAAAGGACTTAATAAATGTTTATTGATTTGACTAGAGTTTAAGAAGAGTGTTCTCTAAATCATAGGGTCATATATTGATAAAAGCTCTTCTTATTAAGAAAGAACCAAAAAAATTGTACTTTAACTTATTTGTTTTTTGGAGTATCCTACTTTTAGTCTATGAGGATTCTGAATAACAAAGTATTAGTGAGAGAGCCACCTATATACAATCACATATCCTCAGTGTGACCTGTCATTCTAGAATGCCTATTACTGACCTTACTATCTGTCCTCTTACTCTGTGGTTACTCTGTCTCTTGCTTGGTCCGAGTCTATTCTTAATTCCAAAGATAAAGGTCAATGGAATAAAAAGAATGACTGCTTGAACAGTAGTTGAAAGTAGAAATGGTAAAAGAAAAATAATTCTGTTCTCAAAATAAAGTACACTTTCCATAATAAAAAAATTATCACCCTCAGTCAACACTGGGCAAAGAACATAACTTTGAGGTTTAGTTAATGATATGATAATCACAATTTCATTTGCTACTTTAAGTGCAAAACTGGAAGAAAAATTACTTTAAGGTATATTTATTTTCTTATTTTCACTGTAACAATCAAGCAAGTAGGAGTGAATCACAAGGGGAACAAATCTCCAACTAGGGACTTCAATGAAATACTAAAAGGAATATTTTATTCTAATTTGTACAAAGGAAACAACATCACATTATTATTTATTAAAAGTAATCAACTTCTAAAAAGCAAAATTTCATGAAGATAAAGACATAATTTTCACACACACTAATAGGTGGCTAACTGGTATGACCAGAGGGATTATGGTACCCACAACATATGGCATCCTCAGTGTCTCATGGAGGACACTAAGAAGAAAGACCAGCAGAGTAAAGAAATGTAACCTGGAAAGGAATAAAGACATTGTTGGCCTGGGCTTCCTCCTTAAAAATGGAGGTTCTAGGAGTAAACAATCAGAGAGTGAAGAATCAGGGGCTGAGGTGGGGATAAGCTAGTGACATCTCCTACCAGCTCCAGTTAAATCTGTTATTAACAAATAAACAAATAGGAAAATGAATTAAAATAGCAGGCAAATAAGTGGCAAAGATAGTGGATCAAGCTAATTGATATCCCATTCCATCATATCTGCCTCATGAAAAACAGTGTGTGTTTTTGGAGGTGGAGAGGAGTACTACTCATCACTCAATCTCTAGAGAACAGAGTCTACCTTCCAATGGGAACCTTTAAAAGTTGGGAAACACTGGATGAGGATTTTCTTAATGACACCTGAAAAGCAGCTGCCATGGGTATGGCTGTAGGTAGATTATTTTGTTCTAAGTGGCCACCACTAGGCTTAGGAGAGGGTACACTGGGAGTTTGTCAAAAAAAACAAACAAACCATCATACCTACCTTCATTTATCAATACTTCCTCAAACTATCCCACCTCTCCTGGGCAAGCACTGCTTCCACATAGTAAATCTCTTTATTTTAGAGATAAGAAAACTGATATCTACAGTGATTATATGATTTACCCAAGGACACAAGGCAACTAGATAGGCAGTCTGGTTTTAAATTAAAAAAAAAAACTAGTGCAGTTTTATTTTTTTAAAGAAATAACTGTCAAAAATTGCTTATGTTCAGCTAATGATAGGAAGATCAATTCTTGGACAAATATTTGCCCCTCCTACCCCATAAGAATCCACACTTTCTCACTGTTGTATAAAAAGAAACAAAATGAAGAAAACAGCCTGTGTTTCTTCATTCCCTTGTTGGCCAAGAATTATATAAGAATGTTCTAGAATGGCTAGTGGCCCTCAGTCAATTTTTGTACATATACTATGAGATGCAAGTACGTTTGCCCTTTTTTCATTATAGTAAATAACTTTTAGATGGCCAAGATAAGAAAATTAGGTTCCTTATACTATTTTATTGTAGAAGATCCTTCTGTAACAATTGATCACTGGATATATTGGATATATTGTTGTTAAGGTTAGCTTTTGCATGGGGGATTGGGGTGGTGGTAGTAGAAATCACTTGATTGGTATTACTATATTGAGGTTTGGTTAAGGGAAAATTTCTAGACAATTAGAGGTGTACCCAAATAGCATGAGCTGTCTAGGGATGTAGTAGGCTTCCTTTATTATATGTCTTCAAGCAGGCAAACGTTAAACAAAATCTTCTCACATGTTGAGAATTCATTTTCTAATTAATTTTGTAATCTGATTAGGAACTAAGAATGAATATTTTTAGGAGGTAGTATAAATATTCCCTGAAATTTATAGAAATATGATTGATATGTTTATTAATAGTATTATTATTTTATAATTTTCAAATATATCAATACTGTAACATCTTTAAGATCAACAAGCATTTATTAAGGGCCTACTATGTGCCAGACACTATGTTAAACTTCGGGAATATACATGCAAGTAGAATTTGCTGTCAAGAAGTTTACAATCTAACGGGAGAAGACAACACATAAAAAAAGAAGAGAGGAGGGGAAAGATGAAAGTTCCCATGGAGGGACACTGAGAAGAAAGACCAGCAGAGTCAAGAAATATGATCTGGAAAGGAATAAAGACAATGTTGGCCTGGGCCTCCTTTTTAAAAATTCTAGGAGCAAATGATCAGAGAGTGAAGAGTCAGGGTCTGAGGCAAGGATAAGCTAGTGACATCTCCTACCAGCTCCTGTTAAATCTATTACTAAATTCTCAGTGTTACTATTTAGAATTTAGGAGTTCTCAAATCCTATAAAATCAGGGCTTTATTTATTGGTTTGTTAATCATCTAGACTTAAGAAAGAGATGGAAGAAAATTTAATGATGTATATTAAACTTAAAAGTCTTGTGTATACTTTTTTCCCCCAGAAATCCAGTTGTCATAGATTTACCAATCTAAACTCTTAGCTAGAGGGCACTTTCAGTATATGAATTCTAGGGGTGGAGTTGGGTTCCAGGATAAAGAAGTTTCTGGAACATGATAGAGAAAATAATGGCACCTGGGAAAGTTGTCTGGTGAATGGGGCCATGAATTCTGGGAAGTACACTTTGAATATTTATTTAACTTCTGTTCCTCAAACACTTTGAACAAGAGAAAACTATTATAGTACTTCAGTGCCATTAATATGAGAACAAATTTCATGCACAAAATTTATTATTTAAGTTATTTATTTTGTTGTTTCGGTGGGTTTTGTTTTTGCTTCTTTTTTTTGGAAGGGGAAACACAGGGCATTAGGGTTAAGTGACTTGCCCAAGGTCACATGGCTAGTAAATGTTAAGTGTCTGAGGCTGGATTTGAACTCAGGTCCTCCTGATTCCAGGTCTGGTGCTCTATTTACTGCACCACCTAGCCACTCCTGTTCAAATTCTTATGGGTCAAGACAGAGTGATCTAAAAAAAAGGAAAGAAAGAAAATATTTCAAATTATATTCTAAAAGAAATAAATCTCTACATAACCAAGATTAAGAGGAAGGTTTTATAGAAGTCCATTTTCAAATATTCAAAAGAGGAAGATTTTATAGTTGCCATCCTGTAATCCACTCCCTTATTTAAAATGTGCTTTAACTTCAAAACCATAATTTTTGAAATTTAAATGGCATGCATTCATAGTGCTTCCACATATGTGCAAATTGCATAAAATGGAATTTCTGCAAAATTATTCAGAAAGTTCTTCCAGAATAATGCCATCCTGAAAACTAGATCCCATATTCAGTCTTTCATATTTCCTATGGAGGAGAAAAGATGGATGAATTATAGATATTTTGAGTTGTATTTCTGTTTGCATGTGTTGGTGTAATTAATGGTAGATCTGGAAATGAATTCAACATCTAAATCCAATGGGTCTGCTATAGAGAAGAGATTTAAGTGATGAAGACGAGAAAAACAACAACAACTGAGGCAGAATGCCCTAGGGATTATTTATAGACCATAAAAAAGTTTGAAAAATTTCTGTCTTTAGTAAAATATGAAAGGGATATAAAAGGCACTATTGGATGGGACAACCCCTCCCCCTCCATTTAACATTGCTTAATTATGTTTTCTAGTAAAACTATAAGATTCTTTCAAAGCAAATGTTTCAGTGACTTGCTCCAAAAATCGGTGCTGGATATTTGACATGCCTAAATAATTATCTGGTAACTAATGGGAGAAAACAGGGCAAACCCATTCACATGTATCCACTGGACTTGGAATCTTTTCCAAAGGTGACTTTTCCATTTCATTTTTCCCTTGACTATTGTAAAGACCAACAATTCTACCCTTTTTTTTAAATGAAAGTTGAAACTTTGTCTTGGTATCATCCTTTTAAATATAAATTAAATCCTCTTAAATGCTTTTGGAGAGTTATTGCCTATTTCTATTTATAATCTTTATAATCTTGATTAGTGTTTAATGACTGTATCATTCTACACCTGATTTTTGCCAAGTAGTGTAATTTTGACTTGAAAGATATTTACAGAACATTGAGGTGATGCTGCCTTTCTTTAGGAAAGATGACTTTTTTTTTTCAAATAACCACTTCTTTTGAAAGCTAGGCATTAATTAGGTATAGCCACCACTAATAAGAGATAAAAACTATAACTTTGGAATCTTGAAATTACAACATTAGGAATGAGTGTCCAGATTTTCAGAATATTTATTAAGTCCTAGAGATTTGCAAGAAAAACTACTTTGTTTAGAATGTAGGAGTTAAGAACCAAAATTAAAGTTCATCTTTGTTTTGCTAAAATAATTTTTAGTAATCTAAATAATTGTGCATAAAAAAATCTATGTCCTTGTTTCCCCCAATCTACTTGAATAGGAACTTATCTAGAAAATGTGAGTGATAGAATTCATAGTTATGATTTATATATGTAAAACTCCTTTTGTCCAAATGACCCAATCACTTGTGGAAATGCATCTTTTGTCTTCTACATATTTAATTTAACGTAAAAAAAAATGAACAAAACACTTAGAAAGCATTCTTCAAGAAATTCTCAAGAAAAATTACCCTGATATTTTAGAAACAGGGCAAAATAGAAGTTAAAAGAATTCACAAATCACCTCCTGAAAAAGATCCCCAAAAGAAAACTCCTAGGAATATTGTAGCCGGAGTCCCCAGATCAAGGAGAAAATATTACAAGCTGCCAAGAAGAAACAATTTGAATACTGTGGAAACACAATCAGGATAACCCAGGATCTAGCAGCTTCTACATTAAGGGATTGAAGGGCCTGGAATATGATATTCCAGAGATCAAGGGAGCTGGGATTAAAACCAAGAATCACCTACCCAGCAAAACTGAGTATAGTGTTCCAGGGGAAAATATGGTCATTCAGTGAGGTGGAGGACTTTCAAACATTCTTGCTGAAAAAACCAGAACTGAAAAGAAAGTTTGACACTCAAATACAAGAAGCATGAGAAGGTGGCTATGCAAGAGTCTCACTGGTGGCCAAGTTCTCTAAATGCTTTCTTTCCACTGGCCCAGGATGAAGGACCATGGTCTGTGGGAGCACAATTTCCAGTCACTGTGATTTTTTGGTAGCTTCCTGAACAGAGGATTGGTTCAGTTGTGTAACACTGGTCTGTATTATGGAAGGTTGCCCAAGCTCTGAAATATCTGCTGAATTGGATGCTGAAGGGTACTTGCTCCTCCAGGGGCCTGTGTTACCATAATAGGCACATTCACTTTATAAAGATGTCCTGACAAACAAATAAAGAGATATAATTAAACCCTAATGCTCTTTAAAAAAATGAACAAAACAAAAAAGGACCATTATGGTATAATACAGTGAGCACTGGAATCAAAGTTAGGAAGACATGAGTTCAGATTTTAACCTTGAAACTCCAAAGCTGTGTAACCTCAGATATATCACTTACTCCCTCTGAGGTTGTTTCATCATCTGTGAAAGGAGGAAATAAACCTAATTGAAGCATTAGTTATTGAGAAGTCTAAATGAAACACAGTTAAAATACAAACCATAAAATGTTGTATAAATTATTTGGGTTCTAAAACAATCTTGTTCTTTTGATAGGGCCCATGATAAGTAAAAGGAAACTTTGTTATAGTTCAACTGAGTTCTCCTTTGAGTTTTAGTCTCTTCTCCATCCAAAGGAAATATTTCATATTAGCCTTATCTTGTGAAACTGACAACCTAAGGAGAAATCAAAGAATTCTCTTTAATATAAGTTTTCTAGCTACTATGTGCATTTTGTTTCTCTCTCTAGACTCTATACTTTTTATTTATTTATTTTTTACTTGGTGATGCAGATTTAAGGAAGAGGAAAATAGGAAGACAAAAACAAGGAAGTTAAAGCAATTAACTGGGTAGGTAGCTGACATTTCTATTATGCTTTGAGGTTTTCAGGGAAAACTAGCAGCTCTGGTGTGAGAGCTTTCTGAGACCTTTTCAGAGCTGCTCTTTCACCTCTGGTGTCCACCTTTCACCCAACTCTCACCTGTGGCTCCAAGAAGCTGTAGCATGGTGTAATAGTAATCAGTTTAACAGGATACTTAGCACTTAGTACTAAGTGCTGAGTGTGAAAGGTGCAAACTCTGTCCCACTGTTAAGAAGGCATGAACCCCCCTGTTAATGTGGAAGAAGGGGAATGGCTAAGCCCCTGTTGATATGGAAGAAGGGGATTGGCTGAGGTGTGTACATAAGCAAGAATTCCAGAGACAGACAGACAGAATTTGAACGCTGCTCCGGCTGAAGGAAGAATTGTGGAGACTGAAGCCAGCTGAGGCAGAGAGACAGAGAGACAGAATTGGAACACTGCCCCTGGTGAAGAAGAATCCTGGAGACTGAGACCAGCTGAGACAGAGAGACAGAAAGACAGAGAGAGAGTTTCTCTCCCAGCATCTGGAAGCTGAGAACTGACTGAGAACTGAGTTGGAGTTTTCCTGAGACCAGAATCTGATGAGGGCCACCTGCAAGGCTGAGAGGGCCTGCCTGGAAGGCTGAGAGGGCTTGCCTGAAGAAGCATGACCAGGATAAGACTTTGTTCATGGCCTGGCTGATCCTTGAGTTCCAGACAAGAGAAGTGGTGAAGAGTTTGAGATGTGCTGGACCCTGTGAACTTCAGTGTGTGCCAGAGACTGCCCTGAGGACTGGAGAAGGACCTGGGTGCTGTCTACTTCTGAATCCAGATGACTGTTTGGTGGATTCAGGAGGGATCTGGGACCTTGGAAGGGGATCCAGGGAATCAGAGAGACCACCCAGAGTCCAGATGAAGAAAAGGCCTCCCCTTGGATGAAACTGAGGTTTTTTGGACACCGAGGGGTGGAGGGTTTGTGT
>CM053582.1:278140349-278152171 GCA_028627135.1 Pseudochirops cupreus | reverse complement strand
TTCTAATGACTGTATTTGTGATCAAGATATTTAGTAATTGTAAATCTAGGTTAGTGACTGATTAGGTTAATGGTTGCCCCATGAGTGGAAGTTTGAGTATTCTATTGTTTCTTGTTAATGATTGAGTTGCCCCATGAGTGGAAGTTTGAGTATTCTATTGTTTCTTGTTCTGAATATTGTGGCCACTGTAGTGAAAACTGTGGGGCCATTTTCTGTGATAAGATGTAATGTTGTGAATATTGTAATGTTTTTAATGTTTATCTTGATTTGTAATGGAATAAACAGAGTGTTCACTATATTTTTGTAATCTGAATTCTAAAAGCTGTTCACAGTAGCATTCTTTTGGGAATCTGCTGGTGCATGGCATTATACATGGGCAGCAGACACACTCCAGTAAACTATCTCAGCAGAGAGGCTAAACCAAGTAGACTAGTAGAAGGTAACCTATAGGCCTCAAAAAACCATTGAGTTAAAGAGATGGCTGCCCCAATCATGTGAAGATTCTCTTGGTAGAATGGGCAGATGAGAACAATTTGTTCCAAGGGCAATGAAGGCAGCTTAAGCAGGTTTTTTGGAGTGCTTAGATGTTGTTCCAACACTGAAGACACCAGGTCATCTACTCAACTGGACATCATCCTGAGTCTTAGTCATATGGAATGATAGCCTCAAGCTGCTACTTCCCCTCTGCCCCTGTTTAAGGAAAGATACCCTTGGCCAAGTCATTAGAGACTCTCTGGGACAGACACCCAAACTGGTCTCCTTGTGCCTGTGCCATCACCAGTTGTCTTGATTTTTGTCTTGTCACTGGATTTTGATAACTCTGGAAGAGAATGAGACTGATTATTGCAACACTGCCTCACTTAAGTCCAATTAATGTGCAAGTCAAGATATCACCCCATGATGTCATTGCTCCTCTTTGGAAAAGGATGAACAACAATATTATGCTTAAATGTTTTTCAATATATGTGATATGTGTGTACATATGCATATATATTTTAGACATAGGCTTATGCAAATGTGTATATGTGTGTATACATATGACAATTTGTAAACACTTAAGGATATACATGTGTATTACACACGCGTATAATCTCATGTTATCCTCAGACAAGTACTATTGTTTTTTGTAGATAAATTAAGGCTCAAGGTGAGTAAATTGCCTAAGCTCACATAGATAGTAAGTATAAGAACATATGTATTTGTGTGTGTGTGTGCATGTGTGTGTAAAATAAAATCTTTTACCTTAATTATTTAAATTAATTTTTAAATTAAATTTTCATTGGTGTACACTTAGGATGTATGAATTATGTTTAGGAAAATGTATATCTAGGAAATAGGAACTGTACTTAATGAAATATACTGTACAAGGCAATATCTCCTGCCCCTCATGGACAAACTAGGATATTTTATTACCTTAAAAAGAAAGAATATGAAATATTTTAGTTATTATGATACTTCTGGGTCTAGCCATTACTGTCTGGAAGATAACTACTTACTTTATAACATCCCCAAAAGCAGGCCTAGAAAAAAACAATTCTGAGGTTCACTAAAGGTGTAGGCTTATCCTGAAAAAGTTTAATACAAGCAATGTTGATTCACGAGTACATTGTAACTATGTCCCACAGTAATTTCATAATGCCCCACTATAATTTCATTAGGTTGATTCCCTATTTTAACTATTATTCCTTTGACATTAACTATGCCTTGAAACATTGTCTTATCATGTGTTTCCAAATTCCTAACAGATATTAATCTTTACAATTAAATAACAAGAAATCAGGACTCTCAGAAATTTCCAAAATAATATTATTCTGAATTATTCATAATATTATATTTATATTTTAAATAATAATAAGGGGCCACAATAAGAAATAGTCAATATCTTTCTGTGATAGCACTATATTAAAATGTATAGACATTTTCTGAATAATATTATAACTACATGTTTCATCATTAGTAAGAATCGATATATTGTGACAGTGATTTAAAATATATGTGGCAAAGAGTAAGCTGATATCTTTAATCTTTTTGAAACTACTCCAACATTCTTCACACTTTTTACTCCTTATTATGGTTATCTTGAAATTTGCTCAATAGATAAAAAATATTAGAATTAGTAATATTTTATAAAAACTACGGTCTATACTAGATATGCAAACAATGGTAAAAAAACAGCAAACATTATTGAGTTATGATTGAATAACACATTTGGACCTCCTAGTAAGGTTAACAGGATTATACATAATCACATGTCAAAATTGCCATTTTGAAGGACTTGTTCTGTTTCCAAAATTAATTTTCTGGGACATCATTTGAAGGATATGTATGAAGTATAGATGTGTGTAAATTTATTCATATATATTTTATTTGTAAGAATGACTGTAAGAAGCATACATATATACATACATATACCTTTCCTTATTTTCAATGAACAAAACTGATATGCTCTATTATATTCTTAGTAGCTTTCTTGTCTGAAAATATTCTTAATTTTGAATAAACAAAACCGTTCATTTTATCTTCTGTGGTCCTCTCTATCCTTTGTACATGAACTTTCCTTATCCATAGATCTAAAAGGTATTTTTCATTGTTCCCCTTGCCAGCCACATAGTAAGTACTTAAATGTTTATTGATTCTTTTTTTTAAGAATGTTACCTTTTATGTCTAAGCTATGTTCTATTTGCAGCTTATGTTGACATACATTACTAGTTGTCTAAACCTGGTTTCTGCCAGATTCCTTTCAAGTTTTTTCAACTATTCTTGTGAAATATTGAACTTTTCCCCAGTTAAATTATGAGGATTCTGTAAGCTAACTGTCATATCTTCTATAAGTGACAATTTTGTTTCCTCTTTTCACATGCTTACTCCATCTCTTTTTTTTTCTTTTCTTATTGCTCTTGCTAATGTTTCTAGCACTATAATGAATAGCAATGGTGATAATGGATATCTTTGTTTTACCCTTCATCTTGTTAAAAAGATCTCTAGTTTATCTCATTTAAACTCATGGTGGCTCTTGGGTTTAGATAAATACTTCTTATCTTATTAAGGAAAACTCCATTTATTCCTAGGGTCCTGGAGTCAGGAAGATCTGAGTTCAAATCAAGCTTCAGACTTACTAGCTGAGTGACCCCAGGTAAGTCTCCTGTGTGCCTTAGTTTCTTCATCTGTAAAATAAACTGGAGAAGGAAATGGCAAACACCTCTGGTATCTTTGCCAAGAAAATCTCAAATGTAGTCATAAGGAGTCAGATCAGACTCAAATGATTGAACAACAGCATCAAATTAACTAGTATTTTTTTTTTACCAGAAGTGCCTTATGAAAAGCTCCCCTCCACATTAATTTACATAATCATTTTATTTTTGTCATTCATGTTATTAATATGGTAAATTATGATGATAATTTTCCTAAAATTTGACCAGGTAAATCCAGTGTGGCCATAATCTATCATCTACGTGATATGTTACTATAACCCCTTTGTTTCTATTTTATTTCAAATTTGTTATTTAAATTTTTGCATTAATGTCTATTATAAATAAGGGTCTAAAAATTTCTTTATTTTGATTCTTCTTGGTTTAAATATCATAAAAATATGTGAATAACAAAAAATAACATGTTACATTCCTTTGTTTTACTTTTTTCCAAATAATTTTCATAATATTGGAATTAAACATTATTTTAATATTTAAGAAAATTTTCTCATAAATTCATCTGCACTCATTATTTTCTCTTCTTTAAAACCTCCTTTATGGCTTGCTCACATTATATTTCTGGATTCATATCGCCTAAATTCTCCATTTCTTATAATGGTATTATGGGTGCTTTTTTTTAATACCAGTACATTTGATTCACATTGTTGATCTTATTGGCATGTAGTTGGACACAATAGCTTTAAACATGATGCTTTATTTCTTCTTCATTTTGTGAGTTTGTCTTGTTCATTTTTGATACTGGCAAAATAATTTTCCTCAATGAAAATGCATTTGATATTTGATTTAAAAAATAGATCCTTGTTTTTAATTATTTTTAGTTTAAACTTGGTTATTTTTTCTTTGAATTTCAAGGTCTTTATTTTGTTTTTAAGTTGTTTGTTTTAAAGTTACAAGTCTGATACATTGATTTGTTCTTTCCTTCTTTTGTTGATGAAATAATTTAGAAATATACATATTCCCCCTAAGGAGTGATTTCACTGCATTTCAATATATTGCTATGTTGTCTCATTACTGTTATTTTTAGTTAAATTATCTATCATTTTTATTAACTCTTGACACAGAAATTTTTTAGGATAAAGTTACTTCATCTCCAATTAATTCCAATCTTTTCATTAATGATCCCTTCTTGAATAAAATTTTAGTTCAAATGATTAGCATTTCTGCTGTTCTGCTTCTGCATTTGACCTATTAATGTCCTAATACAGGTTGACTTTTTAAAAAGGTGCTCCTGTGTGCCTGAGTTTCAGTTGAGAAATATTTATACTTCCTTCTAATCCCATTCAATGATTATCAATGGTCTACCATGTCTAACTTTTCTAAAATTCTGTTCAGGTTCCTAACTTTTTCCTTATTTATTTCTGATAGCTCTACACCTCAAAGCAGTACACTGAGATCCTCCCACTGTTATGGTTTTACTACTTGTCCCTGTTAGTCATTTAGTTTTTACCTTAAGTTAATGGTATTAAACTCAATTATAACAGTTACCTGTAGGGCTCGAATTAACTTAGAAAACCACAAATTAGCATTATCTGTTAGGTACTATCTTTGTATTTATTTTGCTAAACATTTTCCAGTTATAATTTAATCTGATTTGGGCTACACTTAGGATCTTTGTGAGTTGTAAGCATCCAACAGATCATGAATTAATACCTCTGCTTTAAATTTTTAATGGTACATCCAATGCAGATATTAGGATTTTATATTAATTCACTATCTATTATATCTTTCACCCTAATGTAAGCTCGCAATTTATTTCTTTTAATCAAATAATTAATATTTGCTGCTGACATGATTGCTTATTGATTAGTATTTGAAATTCTGAGTTTATGACTTCTTGCTTTTTTTAGTTCAGCTGAAGCATAAAAGATTTTGATCCATTCCTTATTTGAAAAACATGAGTTTTTATTTCCAATGTTCTTTGAAAGAGCAAACCTTCTGTTTTCTCATCCAATCTGTTTTCCTCTTTCATTTTATCAGCAAGCTTATTCCTTTCTCATTCCTATTCCCAGTTATGATTACAAATTTTGTATTTACCTCTATCCTATTCAGTGATACTTTTTCCTCTCTTTGTTCCCTGCTCCTTTTTACAAAGAACAATAAGGCTATGAGACAGGAATATGGGCAATGTGCTATGCTCAATGTAGTCTATTTCTCAGGCTCTGTTTTCTTCCCTTCATGCAGACTCCAGTCACAAAGTTTTTCATTGATTTCAGTTCTTCCAATTTGGTATGATTTAGGGAGAGCTGTTTACCCCTCTCCTGGCCAGTGCTCTGGTCTGTGAGTGTCCATAAGTTCTCTTTTCTGCACTGGTACTGTGATGAAGATCCCTGCTCCATTGTTGCCACAAGTTTTTGTGTGTGGCAGTGCTCCTCCTTGCCTTGGTCCTGCCACCTGGGACTGTGACCTGGATTCAAGCATGGTCAAAGCAACAGAGACTTGCCTTAGTGCTGGCAAGAGGACCCCAGTAATCCTCTGCTGACCAATTGATCAACCTCGTTACTGTCTGTGGGCTGAGAGCTGTGGAAGTAGCTAGTGCTGCTACTGATGCAGGGGCTCCCAAGGCCTGCTCTTGGTTTGCTGTGCTGGTGCAGTCTGAATTGGACTGTTCTCCTTTCTCACCCTAGTGCAGTAGAGCTTTCCTCCCAACCTAAATTGCCTTGGACAGGAAAATTGTTTCACTCCCTCTTTGGGTGGTTCTGCTGCTCTGGAATTCATTTAGAGTCATTTTTTAAAGGTATTTTGAGGATTTGGAGCGGGGGGTGAAGGAGAGCTCAGGTGAATCCCTGCCTTTACTCCACCATTTTGTCTCTCCCTTCTAAGCTTCTTTTTTTTGTAATTTAATTTTTTTTTTTTGGTTACATTTAAAGTTTCAAACTATCTCCTTCTCTCCCTCCTCTGGAGCAGAATAGCATTTTTCTAAGTAGGTCCTTTGTAATTGATTTGAATATTTCTAATAGAATAGTTTAGTCATTCACATTCTACAACTGTAAAAAAAACAAACAAACCTCTTAGTTCTGCTTATTTCATTTTTTATTATTTCATACAAGTATTTCTATGTTTTTTTCTAAAATCAACCAGCTCATCATTTCTTATAGTACAGCAATATTCTGTCATAATCATAAACTGCAATTATTCAGTCATCCCCCAACAGACAAGCATGCCCTCAATTTCCAGTTCTCTGCCAACACAGAGAGAGCTGATATAAATATTTTTAGAACATATAATATCTTTTCCATTTTCCCTGATCACCTTGAGAAACAGACCTAATAATGGTATTGATGGGCCAAAGGGTATACACAGTTTTATAATTCCTTGGACATAATTCTCTCCAAAATGGTTGGATCTGTTCACAGTTCCACCCACAGTATATTAATATTTCAATTTTCCCACATCCCCCTCAATATTTGTCATTCTCCCCTCTTATCATTTTTGTCAATCTGATAGGTATGAGATGATATATATATATATACACATATACATATACACACTGTACATATCAGATATGAGACCTTTTTTCCAATTAATTTTCTTTAAATTTTCCCCCCAATTTTCTGCTTTCCTTCTAATTTTGACTACATTGGTTTTAGCTGCACAAAACCTTTTAAATTTAATGTAATCAAAAATAACGATTTTACATCTCACAATGCTCCCTAACTATTGTTTATTCATAAGTTGTCATATCCACAAGTCTGATAGGTAATATGTTTCGTGTTCTTCTAAATATGATATCTCCTTTTATATCTAGTTGATGTATCCATTTTGACCATATATTGTTATGCTATGTAAAATATTTATCTATTCCTATGCTAGTTTTCCCAACAATTTTTATCAAATAATGAATTCTTATCCCCAGAACTTAAATCTTTATAATTGTCAAGCACTAGGGTACTATAATTATTTACTACTGTGTATTGCATGTCTACTCTGTTCTGCTAATCTACCTTTCTATTTCTTCACAGTACCAGATAGGTTTGATAATTATTATCTTAAAAGACACTTTAAATCTTTGCCTGCTAAACCTCCTTCCTTTACATTTTTTAAAATTAATTGCTTTGATATTGTTGACCTTTTGTTTTTCCAAATGAATTTAATTTTTTAGCTCAATTAATTATTTGGTAATTTAATTGTGATGACATTGAATAAATAGATTAGTTTAGGCAGGATTGTAATTTTTATTATATTAGCTCTACCCATCCATGAATAATTAATATTTTTCTATTTACTTAAATTTGACTTTATTTTTATAAAAAGTGTTGATAATTATCTTCATATATTTCCTGGGTTTGTGTTGACAGGTATACTCCCAGGTATTTTACGCTGTCAATGGTTATTTTAAATAGGTATTTCTTACTATTTTTGCAAGGTTTTGTTGGTGGGTTTATTTTATATCCTACTATTTTGCTAAAATGATCAATTGTTTCAACTAATTTTTTAGTTGAATTTTTAGGATTTTCTAAGTATATCATTCTGTCATCTGCCAAGAGATAGTTTCATTACCTCATCGTCCATTCTGATTCCTTCATTTTCTTTTCCTTATCTTATTTCTATTGCTAGTATTTCTAACACAATATCAAATAATGTTAGTGATAATGGGCATCCTTGTTTCACTCCTGAGCTTACTGGAAACACTTCTGAGCTTATCCCCATTACAACAATTCTTGCTGAAGGTTTTTGGTAGATACTTCTTATCATTTTAACAAAAAATTCGATTCAATACGGCCAGTCTGGACATTTTCTGGACCTTAGATAAATTTTTGCCTCTTAATCCTCCTATACCTTACGCATCTAATCATTTGTCAAGTCTTGTCCATTCTACCTCCATGATATCCCTCATATATATCCCCTACTTTCTACTATAGCTACCACTCTAGTTCAGGCCCTTATCACCTCTTACATGAAATAGAATTGCAAAAGTTTCTGAATAATGTTGTTTCAAGTTCTTCTATTCTTCAAAGCTGTACACTGAGCTGGCAAAGTAGTATTTCTAATGCACAGGTCTTAAAATATTAATTACTAAAATCCAGTGGCTCCATAGTAAATCCAGGATAAAGTCCAGAATACTCATTGACATTTAAAGGGCTTTATGAAGCCTGGAACCAAACTACCCTTTCAGCCTTATCACATTACTTCTCTTCACTTAATTTTTTAATTCACTCTGATGGCATGCCTAGCTTTCCTTACCTACAACATGTTGAGTCCCTTTCTCCATCTTTTGATATCTTTCCCTCATAGCTGGAATACTCTCCCCTCTCCCTTCTGCCTCTTAGAATCCCTAATTTCCTTTAGAGATTAAGACATATGCCATCTCTTACATAAGGCCTTTCTTCATCTCCTCCAGCTCCTAGTGAACCCCCCCCCAATTGACTTATTTTAACTTTCTCCATATTCTTTATCTACTTATATTTGTACATACTGTCTCACCTGAAAGAATATAAGGTCCCTAGAAGTAGCTGCTGCTTCATATTTGTCTTTGCCTCATCAATGCATAGCAAAGTGCCTTAGCCAAAGCAGGTGATTACTAAATTCTTGTTGATTGATTGAATCTAGATCTTCTAATTCCCAATAAAAAATTTCTTTCCATAATATCTCCCATTTGGAGCATCTGTATCTGCATTTCTGCAATATGCTTAGAGAGTAGCCATATTTTTACAAAAATTATATTCTGGAGTTCTTTCAAACACATTTCAGTTCTAAACTGAAAATGAAATTAGCACATTTATAAAGACAGATCTTACAATTTAGACCATTTTCATTTTAGTTTCTCACTTCAGTTGCTCTAGTTTGTTCAGAAGTTTTTCACATATAAAAAATGCAGTGCATTTAGAGCTGCTTGTAAACAGTAGTTTCCTGATTTTTGCTTCCTGTATCCCTCCAGGCTAACTCATCTTTAACGGACACCTTCCTTGAGAAGCCAGGCTCTCATAGTATAATTATACATGCTTTAAAAAAAATCACTTTGCATATGTTTCATAAAGTAGACTCTTTTTTTTGGAGGGGGGGAATGAGAATTCAATGAAAAACAAAATTTAGAGAAATTATGGTAACTCTGAGTCTGAATACCATTTACTGTCTGTAAATTTTTCATTTTTCAGTCAATTAGTCTTGAAATGACTTATGTATACAACATGAAGAAAATTTGAAAGGAAAGAAATCTTACCCATCCAGGAAAAAAAAATTGGATTAAGTCAACAAACAGACAATTGTGAAGACAGGGTTGATCTAAGATGCTATTGACCTTACTACAAGTGTGTTGAAATGTTTGTAACATACAGAGACACATAATGCTGTAAAAATACATAGAGAATAATGAGGCAGGAACATCACAGTTCTCTTAAGAGAACTGAGTGACTCTCTCCAACTGCCTCAAACATACTCCTACACATAAATACACACAAAACATATTGAGACCTTTTCTCATTTTTTTGTTTGTTTTTAGGGAGGTCTCAATCCAGTCTTCTGATTTCAACAATGTAGTTTAGTTGTATTAACTCCCTCTACCAATACTGTTAAACAACCACTTTGCCTGTTAGTGAGGGTGCATAGAGGATAAGCAAGTTGTGTAAATTACCAGAGACAGTACATATCAAAGTCAGGAGTGAAACCCAGATCTTTATGAAGCCAAGGTTGGCTCTTTATCTGTAATTCGATGTTGCTTTTTAGATACAGTAATAGAGCAATTTAATAGAAACAAAGAATAGTTTAGCTATACTTGAGAGTCTTCTAGTCTAATGCTTTACCTTTAATAATGAAAAAAGAAAAGCTCAGAGAGGTTAAGTGATGTCTAAAATCACACAGTCTGAGTTGTGAACTGATCCAACCATTCTGGAAAGCAATTTAGAACTATGGCCAAAGGGTTATAAAACTGTTCATGCCCTTTGATCTAGTAATACCACTACTAGGTCTGTATCCCAAAGAGACTGTAAAAATGGGAAAAAGGACCCACATGTACAAAAATATTTATAGCAGCCCTTTCTATAGTGGCCAAGAATTGGAAAGTGAAGGGATGCCCATCAATTGGGGAATGGATGAACAAGGTGTGGTATAATGTAATGGAATATTATTATTCCATAAGAAATGATGAGCAGCCAGATTTCAGAAAAACCTGGAAAGACTGCATGAATTGATGCCGAGTGAACTGAGCAGAACCAGAACATTGTACATAGTAACAGCAACATTGTGTAATGACCAACCTTGACAGACTTAGTTCTCCTCAGCAATGCAAGGATATAAGTCAATTCCAAAAGACTCAGGATGGAAAATGCTATCTACATCCAGGGAAAGAACTATGGAGTCTGACAGCAGATCAAAGCATACCGGGTTTTTTTTTTCTGTAGTTTTCCACTTCTGTTCTGATTCTTCTTTCACAACATGACTAATGTGGACATATATTTAAAAAATAAAAACACACAATTAATTTGTTCTTGGAGAACAGGATGCTGAATGAAATAGGGAAGGAAATGTGGTAAAAGAGAGAGTAAATGTATCTAACGACAAAAATTTTTGAAAAACTTTCCTTAATGTATAATTTCATAAGTTCACAGACTTAGAGCTGGAAACAATGTTAGAAGTCATTGGATGGGGAGGAGGAGGGGTGGCGGACCTAAGATGGTGGCATAGATGCAACAAGGTTCCGCAGCTCACACATAGCCACCTCAAATACCCATAAAATATGACTCTAAACAAATTTTAAGGTTCCAAAACTCACAAAAATACTCCTCCTGCTGAAGGCAGCTAGGCAGGAAGGGCTCATCACAGTGTGCTGGAACTGTGGCTTGGCCCCCAGGAGTGCCTAGGATAAGCCACAGCTGGAGCCTTCAGGATAGTGGATCAGCAGCAGCTGTGGCAGCTTTGAGAATTATCAAGCTATAAGAAACAAGGGCTAAGTGAAAGGTCAGTGGAACTCAGCTAAATTTGGGGGAGAAAAGCAGTTGGTCAAACTGCCTCCAGGGCAAGAAAGTGGCAGAAGCAGTGGCAGCGCCGTCCACATGGCTGCTTCAGAACTCTTGGCCTGCAGACTGCAGAGGCACCAGAAGATCGTTCATAGCCTAAGTGCTCTTGTGTTGAGTGACCAGGATCCAGATTGTGGTCTTGGGTGGTGGTCCTGGCCTGCATTTTCAGTGAGCCAAAGCTGGTGGGGGCTGCAAAAAAAAAAACTGCAGCCTCCTAATATCTCTGGCAGCTGTGATAACCCCAGAAATTTGGGAAAGAGCTTTCTGCTCTTGAAGCAGAGTTCCACAGAGCTAAAAACCCTAGTAATTTCCTGGCAACAACATAAGCAGGCCAAGGAAGTAAAGTAAGAATAGCAATCAAACTCTAGATTCCTTCTTGGGGAACAAAAAGGATCAAAGCATGGAATGGGAGGAAGTCAACACAGTCAGTACTCCCACACCAAAAGCTTCCAAGAAACATGAAGACTTCCTACAAGCCATAGATCAGCTTAAGAAGGATTTTGAAAACCAAATAAGAGAAATGGAGGAAAAATTGGGAAGAGAAATGAGAATGATGCAAGAAAATCATGAAAAGAGAGTCAACAACCTGACTGAAGAAAATAACACCTTAAAAAATAGATTAACTCAAATGGCAAAAGAGGCCCAAAAGGCCAATGAGGAGAAG
>CM053582.1:278114886-278139849 GCA_028627135.1 Pseudochirops cupreus | reverse complement strand
ACTTCTTTAATATAATATCTATCATGCTCAGAGCCAAAATAGTGGATTAAAGGCAACTTAGCTGAAAATCAAATCATTCAATGCTTAAAGCAATTGATTCATACTACTCATTGGAAGAACAAATACTGACAATGAAGTTTAAATACTTTGGCCACATAAACAGAAGATGGGACTCATTGGAAAAGACCCTGATGATGGAAAAAAAGCAAAGACAAAAGGAGAAGGGAATGGCAGAGAATGAAATGGATAGATAGTGTCATGGAAACAATGAGCATGAGCTTCAGGAGACAGTTAAGAATAGAGGTGCCTGAAGTACAATGTTTCATGGGGTCATGGAGCATAGACTGATTAAACAAATTAACAACAACAAAGCCGAACTTTTTCAATATTTCCCTCTAAATAACTTGGAAATAATGATTCAGTCCAAAATTTGGAGCAGCAGAGTCAAGAAACCATTAAGGGAAGGCATGTTTCTGGCCTAAAAAAATCTCCAGATGTCAGCAGAAGTTTGTTACAGCAAGGTGGAAGCATGTCTAGAGTCCATACATACTGCAACAGCAAGAGTGGCCACAGTAGCAGCAGCAGCAGCAGCTTTGGGAGCTCTCAGACAAGAGAAGGTAAGAGATTGACAATGAATCATATTTTAGGGAACCATTTGCTGATACTGGGTACAGCTAGCACTGACTGGCTTCTCTATTGCTCATATGCAGTTCTGAGTCATAGCTCCAGTGGGGGGGGGGGGGAGTTCTTGGGTGTTGATCAGAAGAAAGCCTGGACTCTGCTAGCAGTTTCCAAAGAAATGAGTACAAACTAGTACTTCTGACTTCAAGGAAGAGCAGCCCTTCCTGGGTAAAAACCAGAGTGCAGAATAGGAGAGCAGCAACCATGCCTTCCTCAGGATCAAACCATCTTGAAAGCACCAAAATCTTGCAGATCATCAAAACTAGCTCTGAGAACTGTAGTAAGAAAAATCCTAAAGCTTGGAGTAATGCTTTCCTACTCCCAAGTGAGCAGAGTCCAACTTTAACATAAAGTTCAAAGTCAAAAAACAGGCTGGAAGGGAGGTGGAGCCAAGATGGTGGAGTAGAAGCACAAACTTGGTGTGGGCTGTGGCTCCAAACAATTCCAATACCTGTAAAAAAATGACTCTAAACAAATTCTAAAGTTACAGAACTCACAAAGTGACAGAGACAAACAAATCTCCCACTGAAGACAGCCAGCAAGCCAACAGGAAAGGGCTACCACAGTGTGTTGGGAGCCAAGCACAGTCCTGCAGGAGCCATGCAGTTCCAGCCCCAGGGAGGCCCCAACCAGAGGTGGCGAGAGCACACTTCAGGAGGGTGAATAACCAGCAGCTGTGGCAGCTTTCTCAATGCATAAACACCAAAGACAAAGTAAAAGGTCAGTGAGCAATTCTGTTAGACCAAGGGTGAAAGGAAGAGTGTAGTCTGGATGTGGCCACGGGGCAAGAAACTGCAGCAGCATGGCAGCTGTGCCACATGGCTGCCTCAGGAGCTCCTTGCCTTCAGATTGTAGGGAGACCAAGAGACCATTCAGAGGGTAATCACACTTGCTTTAACCTGCTTGGATCTCAATCACAGTCTTGGGTGGTGGTCCTGGGGTGTGTGAACAGTAAGCCAGAGCTTGTAGGGGCTATAGAGACAGTGCCCTCCTAATACCTCCAGCAACTGTGAAAACCCCAGTGATTTTAGACAAAGTTCTCTCCATTCTGGAAGCAGAGCTCTCCCATGGCAAAGAGCTCAAGGGTCAAGTAACTGGCTGGAAATATCAACAAGCACAGGAAGCACAAACAGACCATAGACTCTTTTTTGGGGGGAAGGGGGAGACAAAAAGGATGAAGGCATGGATCAAGAGGAAGACAGAAAAGTCAGAACTCCTGCATCAAAAGCCTCCAAGAAAAATATGAATTGGTTACAGGCCATGGAGGAGCTCAAGAAGGATTTTGAAAATCAAATAAGAAAAATGGAGGAAAAATTGGGAAGAGAAATGAGAATGATGTGGGAATATCATGAAAAGTGAGTCAATAGCCTGCTAAAGGAGACCCAAAAATATGCTGAAGAAAATAATACCTTTAAAAATAGATTAACTCAATGAGCAAAAGAGGCCCAAAAAGCCAATGAGGAAAAGAATATCTTAAAAAGCTGAATTGGCCAGATGGAAAAGAAATTTCAAAAGTTCAATGAAGAGAATAAGTCCTTCAAATTAGATTGGAGCAATTGGAAGCTAATCACTTTGTGAGAAATCAAGATAATATTAAACAGATCCAAACAAATGAAAAAAATAGAAGGCAATGTGAAATATCTCATTTGAAAAAAAAAACTGAATAGATCCAGTAGAGATAATTTTAAAATTACTGGACTACCTGAAAGGTATGATCAGAAAAAGAACCTAGAAACCATCTTTGAAGAAATTCTCAAGCAAAATTGCCCCGATATTCTAGAACCAGACTGCAGAATAGAAATTGAAAGTATTTATCGATTGCCTCTTGAAAAAGATCCCCCAAAGAAAACTCCTAGGAATACTATAGCCAAATTCCAGAGTTCCCAGGTCAAGGAGAAAATATTATAAGCAGTCAGGAAGAAACAATTTGAGTACTGTGGAAACACAATCAGGATAACACAAGACATAGCTGTTTCTACTTTAAGGGATCAAAGGGCTTTGAAAATGATATTCCAGAGGTCAAAGGAACTAGGACTAAAATAAAAAATCACCTATCCAGAAAAACTGGTATAATGCTTCAGGGGAAAATATGGTCATTTAATGAAATAGAGGATTTTCACGTATTCTTGATGAAAAAACCAGAGCTGAACAGAAAATTTGACTTTCAAATAGAAGAGAAGCATGAGAAGGTAAACAGGAAAAAGAAATCATAAGGAATTTATTAAACTTGAACTATTTACGTTCCTACATGGAAAAATGATAATTGTAACTCATAAGACTTCTTTCAGTATGAGTAATAGTTGAAGGGAATATATATATGTGTGTATAGGAGGGTGTATGAGTATATAAATTCATATGTGAGTGTGGGCCTATGTATATTCATTTATACAGAGACAGAAGGCACAGGAGAAGTTGAATATGAAGGAATGATATCTAAAAAATAAAATTAAGAAGTGAGAGAGGAATTTATTGAGAGAAGGAGAAAGGGAGAGAGAGAGATTAGGGTAAATTATCTCACATAAAAGATGCAAGAGAAAACTATTACAATGGAGGAGGAGAGCAGGAAAAAAAGAATGGAAAAACCTTACTGTCATTGAATTTGGCTTAGGGAGGAAATAACATACACACTCAATTGGGTATCTTCCCCTACAGGAAAATAGGGGAGTAGGGGAAAAGGGTGGGAATGATGGATGGGAGGGTAGATTGGGGGAGAATATAGCTAGAAGCAAACACTTTTGAAAAGGGACAGGGTCAATGGAGAAAATAGACTAAGTAGGGGGCAAGATAGGATGGAGGAAAGTATAGTTAGTCTTTTACAATATAACTATTATGGAAATGTTTTGCATAACTATATGTGTACAACCTACATTGAATTACTTGTCTTCCCAGTGTGAGTGGGTGAGGAAGGAAGAAGGGAAAGAATATGGAACTCAAAGTTTTAAAAACAAATGTTATAAAAAAATACTTTTTACATGCACCTAGGAAATAAGATATACAGGCACTGGGGTATAAAAATCTATCTTGCCCTACCAGAAAGTTATTGGCAGATTGGGGAAGATGTAAGAGAAAACAGATTGGGGGAAGGGATAAGGTATTGGGGAGATATGGGGAGAAAATTTGTAACTCAAAATATTGTGGAAATGAATCTTCAAAACTAAAAATAAATAAATAAATACTTAAAAAAAACCATTAAAATTGGGCAAATGGAAGCTAATGACTCCATGAGACATCAAGAAATAATAAAACAAAGTTAAAAAAAAAGGAAAAAAAACAAGAATATGAGAAGTATTTCATTAGGAAAACAACAACTATCATAGAAAATAGATAAAAACTAGATTATTTAAGAATTATTGGGCTACCTAAAAGCCAAGATCAAAGAAAGAGCCTAGGCATCATTTTTTTTTTAAATCTAGGAAAATGGACACTATGTCATAGATCTAGATAGTAAAATAGAAATTGAAAGAATTCACTGATCACTCCCTGAAATAGACCCCACAACAAAAACTCCCAGGAACATTAAAGCCAAATTACAGAGTTCTGAGTTCAAAGAGAAAATGCTTCAAGTATCCAGAAAGAAGCCATTCAAATACCATGGAGCCAGAGACAAAATAACACAAGATTTAGCAGCTCACAAATTTAAGAGTGGAGGGCGTGGAATATGATATTCTGGAAAACAAAAGCACTGGGATTTCAACCAAGAATAATCTACCCCAAAAAACTGAGTATAATATTGCAAGGGGGGGGGGGGGGGGAAGGATATTTAATGAAATAAAATGCTTTCAAGCATTCCTGTAGGAAAGGCCAGATAGAAAAGAAAATTGACATTCAACATAAAAGTCAAGAGGATCATCAAAATCTAGACATGAAAGAGTAAGCATAAGGGTCTCAGTAGAAGTTAAACTGTTTACATTCCCATATGGGAAATGATACATACAACTCCTAAGAACTTTATAATTATTAGGGCAGTTAAAAGGAACTACAGACAGAGAGTATGGATGTGAGTCAATTATGTTGTGTGATCTCCAAAGAAAATGAAAGACTGAGAAAATGGATGCACTGGGAAAAGGGGTAAGGGAGAGGTAGAATAAAGAAATTCTTCTCATATAAAAGAGGCATACAGAGAAGATCTTTTTAAGTCGACGGGAAAATGAAAGAGTGGCAGGCAATGCTTGAAACTCATTCTCATTGCAATTGGTTCAGAGGGAAGAATATATTAATGAATAAATATATGTGTATTTATATACACACACACACATATCTATCTATCTATCTATCTCTATCTAGCTAGCTATATGTATGTAGGCATGTATGTATGTACCTACATCCATGAATACTTACATATACATACTTAGTTGTATATAGAAATGTAACTTACTCAATAGAAAAATAGCAGGAGAAAGTGATTAGAAAAAGAGGTGAATGATAAAAGGGAGAACAGATTAAGGGAGTCAATGATTAGAAACAAAGTAGACTTTTGAGAAGGGGCAGGATAAAAAGAGAAAGAGAAGAAAGAATGGAAGGAAATACCCAGTTAGTAATCATAAATGTTAATGTGAATGGGATAAACTTACCCATAAAACAGAAGTAGATAGCAGAATGGATTAGAAACCAGAATCCAACAACACATTGCTAATAAAAGACACACTTGAAATAGAATGACATAAAGAGAGTTAAAATAAAAGACTGGAAAAGAATCTAATATGTTTCAGCTCAACTAAAAGAGAGGCAGTGGTAGCAACCATGATATCAGACAAAGCAAAAACAAAAATAGACCGAATTAAAGGGGATATTCAGAGAAAGTACATTTTACTAAGAGACACCAGAGACAAAGAAGTAATGTAAAAATTATTTTAAATGTTTCTCTGATAAAGGCCTCATTTATTAAATATATATTGAGTAAAGAACTGATTCAAAGTTATAATAAGAACCATTTCCCAAATGATAAATGACCAAAGCATGTAAACAAGCTGTTACTAGAAGAAGAAATCAAATCAATCTATACTCATATAAAAATTCTCTAAATCACTATTGATTATAGAAGATAAATTACGACAACTTTTAGGTACTGCTTCACACTTATCAGAAACAAAGGCTGGAGGGGATGAGGAAAAAAATAATGAATTGTTGGTGGAGTACTGAACTGGTGAAAACATTGTAGAGAACAATTTGGATCTAGGCCCAGAGGGCATTAAAACTCTGCATAACTTCTGACCCAGTAATACCACTCCTAGGTCAGTAACCCAAATAGATCAAAGAAAAAGGAAAAAGGACCTCTGTGTACAAAGATATTTATAGTAGTTCTTCGTATGGTGGCAAAGAATTAGAATTTGAAGGGACCTCCATTAACTGGTCTGAACCAATTTTGGCATATGAGTGTGGGAGTACTATTGTACTTTAAGAAATGATGAGGGGAATGGTTTCCAAAAAAACAAATATAACAATGAATTGATCCAAAGTGAAGTGAGAACTAGAAAATCATTATACACAATAAAAACAATGCTATAATGATGATCAACTGGGAAAGATTTGACTATTCTGATCCAATGATCCAAGATAATTCCAAAGGATTCATGATGGAAAAACACTATTCACCTTCAGAGAAAGAAGTAATGAGTTCTGAGTACAAATTGATGTATAATTTCCTCACTTTAGTTTTCTTCCTTTTTTTTTTTAAATATAGCCAATATGGAAATATGTTTTTCATGATTTCACACATATAATTGATATCATATTGCCTGGCTTCTCGGTGGGTGGAGGAGGAAGATGGAGGGAAAGAGAGTTTGAAACTCAAAATTAAAAAGGAAAAAATATTTTAAAATTTTTAAATAAAAATAATATATGTATAGTATAATATGTATGTATATATACATACATAAATACATACATTATACAATCTATAGACTGAAAAAATTATTACCAAAGGAATTGCACATTATAACCATTAGGCATTGAGTGGACCATTGTCCCAGATGTGGGTCCACAACTGGGATAATATACCTTGCCTTCTTGTTGTTCCAAGAGTACCATAAGCATTATTCTGCTCTCCTCTTAGTAAGCTGATCATCTCAATTATCTGAGTAGGTCTAGCCTTACAACCTGTGCCTCTCTTTCTACTTTAATTCATAGGAATCATTATATCAGACTGCACAGGGTCCTAACACAATTAGTGACCATCAGAGTGCCTAAAGGCTCACACTGAGGATTCCTGCCCAGTCTTCAGAGATGTCACAATAATTCTCATGCAGAATCTATACTGCACTTTATCTTGGCTGCAGTTCTCTTGCTTTGCTGTTGCTCCCTCCTCTTTATGACATGGCTAAAGTTTTGGATTTTGAGGGAATTATTGTTTTTTGGTTGGAATTTCATTCTAATCTTGTTTCATAGAGTTCTTTTATAAAAGATCTTGGGACAAGTCATCATCCTATGAGTATTCATTTATAATTTCTATTTTGTGTTCTATTTTGCAAGTGAACAAAATTGCTTCTTTTCATAGCTGAGTATTGCGAAATGAGCTCTGCTGTAAACTCACTGAAATCATCATCAGACCAACTTCAGTCACAGATAGATCTACAGGAATAACACAAAAATAATCTTGTTCATGTATTGTCTTTTCCCAGGCCTCTATATTTTGAAATACTTTTATACTTCATAGGCTGGACATTTTTGTGTTGTTTTTTTTTTCTGGAAACATCTATTAAAACATCATTCTTAAATTTTTATGGATTATTGTTTTAACCAGACAAAGTCTCTAACTAGTCCACCTCTTTAAGTGAGGTGGGGGAAAAGCTATAGCATATAGAATTTTGAATGTTGAGCTTGAAAGAGACTTCAGAGGTCACTTAGTCAAACATCCTTCCTAATGGAGCAATGGGTCTTCAAAATCCTCCTTAAATCACTACCCAGCCTCCATTTAAATTCTTCCATTGTATTCAGCACCTCACAAGGTACATTTTCAAGTTTCATCCACTTGTTACCTCCTCCTAGCCTGTGTAGAAATTTATTGCAAGTGAAATAATGGAGTTCTCTTCGGATATCTCCACCGGCAGAAAAGTATTAGTGTAACCCCCTTATTATGTTACTGCAGAATTGAGAGGAAGTTCCTGATACATATTTACATGGAATGAAAAGAGTAAAGTTGCAGAAGCATTCATTTATGAATTTGAAACTTTAAATTTGAAAAACAAAAAGATTTGAAAGTCTCCCCTCTATCCCAGAACTCACTTGAGTAAAGTAAAATTCAGATCAAACCTGAATTTCAACCAGAATAAACAATGTCAATTTCAAATGCAAAATATGGACGATTTTGGCTTGTTTGGAAAACAAGCCTCTAGCATCTAAACTGATCATCTGAAGTGTGAATTTTTAATTGTATTACTTTTCATAATATATCTGCTACATAAATATTAGTCAATACCTGCAAATTCACACTAGTGGGAAATGGAAAGGTTGTAATTCAGGGAAGATTTATGCCCAGAAGATGCAGGCTTGTCATGATTAGAAATTTTCCACCCATTATGTGAATCCTATTGATCATTGCAGGAAGCAGAAAATTGTGCTGTTCATTGATTTTGTGTGGCTACTGAATGCATTAGGCCTGACACGTTTGATGGGTAGGCAAGTTTTCAAAGGAAGTTCAGTTAAACTAATCTTAGCTCAGAGGAATATGCACAATGGAATAAGCAACCTTGTAATTGCAAGAGCAAATAGAAGAGTCAGAGGACTATATTATGAGCCATATCAGTGTAAGAATTAGACATGAGCCTTCCCAAGAGACAACAGTAAAATGCATCAAGGCTTTGATGCTGTTTTTCATGAATGTACCAATTACTGAATAAATTGGGTTTTAGCTTCTCACCCATCAGCCAAGATAGCGAACAAAAAGCAATTAGTTCTTCTGCCTCCTTAGCTAAGGGGGGTTATCGGAATTCCATCAAGTTTATAAGGAAATATAGTTGAAGAAATTAGGTAATTGCTTTCCAAAAGCAAAATTGATAGAAATTCAAAAAAGACCGGCAAATTGGATATTTTGTTTCAGCAATTTATTCTCCATTACTCTTGATATCATACTGGCTTTTTTTCTCACTTGTCACCTGTGAGCTCTATGCTACACAACTAAAAGAGAAAGGGCAATAGAGAGTTTAAATCAAAAAGAACAATTCTATCCATTTCCAGGTAGGTAATCTGGGCATTAATCCTCAGCCTTGAAAGAGTGCTCAAAAGCATGATATTGTTTCACAGTTGGAAACTACCTTAGTAACATGTTAATTCAGGGTCAAAGTACAATGTTGCTTCTCTGTAGAACTTAAAGTGTCAGAATGCTGTGTACATTTTTTCCCACTACATTAAGCACTAGAGCACTGTGTATATTTTAGCAGAATATTAATTAAATTAGCATAAACAAAGTGGTTGTTCATGCCTACAAACAAATATTCTATATTGTGTAATCAGCCATCTCATTCCTTTTTTTTTTCCCTAGGCCATTTAGCAAGTAGTTTAACTTTATATGAACAAATGAAGTCATATAATCACTTAGCAGCATTTTGTGACTTACTACCGTCCTGGGAAGAAGGACATTTTTCTTTTTCTCTGTATAGGAAACAAAATGCCTATTTCCCCCACATATTAAAAAAAAATATGCCAGAAAACACATTGTTAGTAAGTCAATGTAGCCTATTGAATTCTAGCTTTAACTCCCTGGAAAATAATTAGTATACCCTATGTAATTCAAAATATATGTTCAATATAACATCTGCTCTGTACTTAATTCAATGTCCAATTATTCATTTTAGCAAGAGAATTGAATTGGAGTGTCTTTATTATCCATAGCCAAATGTGTTCTGATTACATCTGATTACTTCTTTTGAAAGATCACTTAGATGCAGGGCTAATGTTAAAAAAGAAGATTGTAAGATATTACATCTATAGAAAATGATCACCTTTCCTTTTTGTTGGAAGCTGTACTAACAAGCTAAATAGATACCTTAATCTGAATCACAATCACTGATGAATAAGAATACATACGATGAATGTAATTATATTTTTAAAAAATCTTGATTTGGCTTTATCATCAAATGTCACATGATAGCCTAGAAACTGTGAAGAGCTCATGATGAAGGAATAACTCAGTTCATTCCAATTCAAGAAGCACGTATTAAGTACATGACATATGTAAGGAACTAGGATGTAAATAATTGCATTTTGAAGGAGGGGACAAGGTTTTTTATAAATTATGATCCTTTCCTTCACAGAAGATATATAATCTAGTAGAGTGAGTATGATAAATGTATTATAAAAGTACGGAACAAAGTTTTCTCCCTATGTGAAGACCAAGAAAGAAAACGATGTTTGGATTTTGAAGTGATACTGTTACATACAGTTGGGGGTGTGACTTTAGTAGATAGTTGGGGGTGTGACTATGCAGCTCAGCAGAAATATCAAGGCTAAATTTAGATATTGGGGAATCTTTCACATAGAACTGATCATATAAGCAAAAGATTTTCAATGAACAAAGTCTAAGGGAAATAAAAGGGTAGAACTAATAGATCAAATCACAACATGATAAAAAAAAAGAACCATAAACAAACATATGATATATAAACACATACACACATGCACAAACACAATGGTAGTATATGAACAAATGGTAGCATATAATTTAATAAAATATTATCATATTTTGAGAAATAGTTAAAAAGTTGTTTTAAAAGAATCCTGGGAATACTTGAATGAGCCTTGTATACAGCGATTGCAAGTAAGCCAAACCAAAGAAACAATTTGTACAAGAGCAGCACCATTTTAAAGAATTTTTTTTTAATTGGAAAACCTATGGAACTTCTAACTAGTTTAATGACCAACCACAACTACTGAGGTCTCATAATAAAATCAAGTTCCAGACAGAAGGGGGTGATGGACTAAAGGCACAGACATAGATAGATAGACAGAGAGAGAGATAGATAGATAGATAGATAGATAGATAGATAGTCATGGCAAATTTGTGGATTTGTTTTCTTTGAATACATTTATTTGTCATATGGATTGTTTCTCCCTTTTTATTTGGGAAGATTTGTGCGGAGCTAGCAATAGTAGTTCCAAATAAATAAACATGGGTCATTAAAGAACAAACAAACAAAAAACAGAGAGGGTCATGACAGCCAAAAATGAAAACCCCATTATTGTTAGAAATATTCACTTTCCATTGGGCAATCAGAGTTTCAACATCAGCCTCCATTTTAGTGCATCTAAATCTTCTTGTGCTGTTTAGGAACACATCCAAACCATATTGTTTTTCAGTTGTTTCAGTCATGTATGACTTTTTCATTACCCCATTTGGAATATTCTTGGCAAATATGCTAGAGTGGTTTGCCATTTCCTTCTCCAGCTTATTTTACAGATGAGGAAACTGAGGCAAACAGGGACTAGCCCAAGGACACATACCTAGTAACTATTTGAGCCCCAATTTGAACCCAGGAAGATGAATCTTCCTGACTCCATACCCAAACCATGTTACCTCTGTAATTCCCAACATCTCAATTAAATTTAATGGTTTTAGCCAAACCGATATTTAGCAAAAATATATACAGTGATATATTATCACCAGATTTTTGGAGGAGAGAGATGAAATGGTTCAAATTCTGCCTAACCTACTACATTTTGAGAGCTCTAAAGCATCTTGAGTTGGTTATTCTTTTATTAAACTTTAATCACGGATTACATAGGAGAGTCCTAGGCAAATTAGTTTAAATCTTAGTCCTCTAGAGTTCTCCAAATATTTTTATTCACATTTAGAAATCCCATGTATCCTACATATGTGTTCATGGATCAATTTTTTGCATCTTCAATACTGGTAGTTGTCAATTTCAGAGTAGCCTTCGCTTCCCAATAGCCCTGATGTCTTCCACTGCATTAGGATTAAATTTTAATGCAAAATATTACTTGAACTATTGTTTATTTAAAACATATACATTTTTACTCCTACATTTTAGATAATTAATTTCTGTGGTGTGGATAAACATCTGCTTGAAACCCACAAGTTACTGTCTTTGTTTGAAGGATATGGTTTCAAGTGTCTTGCTTTTAGTGGAGCCTATGATGATGGAAGAAGGCCCTTTCCACATTTCAATGCAAAAATATATTTATGCTTCCTTTCCTTCTCTTTTCTTTTCATACCAATATGTTTTTTTTCAAAGAAACTTGTTGCTGTGCTGAGAATTTGTATTACTAACTTATTAAATACTTTCATTACTGATACAGAATGAAAGTTGGCATCTCATCTAATATGACTTTCCATAGGTTTGTTCCCCTTAGGGGATTCAATAGATTATTTGTGGGGCTTTGCCTGAAAATTTACCTTAGGTGATGACCATCTATATGATATCAACATCTCAGAGGTTCCTTAAGTAATCTTTCCCCATTTACTCTTCCTAAGAAAATAGAATTCTGAAATTTAACCAAAACATATTCAGGTTGTTTTAGACTGTAAATGCTGAGGTGAAATAAAATCCAGAAACTTAGTTCTGATTTTTTTTAATGCTTTTAGGTGACTAAGAATAGCATTTATGGGCCTTACATCCTCTACACATTTGCTTTTCTATAAAACTGTTCAGCAATTGTTATTAAATGTAAAAATACTCTCTACGTAATCTGTGATTAAAGTTTAATAAAAGTCTGGTGTGCCTATTCAAATACAGCAAAATGAAGCCTATAGGCTGGTTAGTCATCTTTACACAGAGCTTGGAGTTAACCTTGGAAACTATTCAAGGTAATTTAGGACTCATGAAAATCAACATAGTAGCTTTCTGGATTTGTTAAATAAGACATGTGTTTTATGAAGTTGATGGCATAGTTCTCCAAAAAGTTTTGTGATTTCCCTGGAATTATAACTACTATATCCAAAGGAGAGGGAAAAAAACAAAAAAAAGAAATCAGAACTTTCATTTTAAAAAATGTTCAGAAGGAAGCATAGAAAAGAACAGGTTTGAAAGTAATATTTTTAATTTATTTTATGCAAAACCAGAACAACACCAGTGACACTATACCGAACAGAAGTTCATGATTCCCATATGATCCTCTTTTCTATTCAACTTTTTATATTGAAAATTTCTCTTTTGGGGGATTTCTGTTAGTTTTATAATAAGGAAAAAAAAAGAAAAAGGGTGAGGGAATAATACCAGAATCTCTTGGAATATCCTATTTAAGGGGTCAGAAGGAAGATAAGGATCTAGAAAAAAAGAACAAACATAAAAGTTTAATAAAACTTAAATTACTACGGCTACAACAATAATGACAACTACCACTACTATTACTATGGATAGGTGGTGTTATTGATTAAGATTGGTTTAAAAACTCAGTCATTTTATCTATTGCACAAAAGTCCACAGAAGATTAAATGTAGAAAAAATAGTTGCAGGATGATTACCTGTCATCAGATCATTTCCATTTGAACCCCTTCAAAAAGACAAGAAGAAAGAGATGATAGTGATGATGCTACTGCCTATGATAATTATTCAAAGCAGTGCATAGGAAAAAAATCAATTTGACATCATCTAAAAACTTTATTGTAAAACCTTGAAAAAAGAAGAAATAACAGGCAAGAAAGGATCCTTAGGGGGGAAAAGAGGATATAGAAAATTTCTGGTCATCAACATCATCACAAAAAATACAACACGAAGAAAAAGCAAGTTGAATCGCACAAAAAAACAGGTTGTTCATCGTCAAAACAATAAAGAAGAGATCATTCACATTATGGGAAGTAGCTGCTAATAAAAGGGAAAGCATCAAGGTTAGGTAACATCTGTTTGTTTTTGTTTTTTGCTTCAAATGCTTCAGAGTGTCACATGAATTAATAGAAAGGTATCTTATCAGCTTTCTACAAGATATCAGTTTCCTATAAGCGATCCTACCTTCTTAACAGAAAACATCACATACCTCTTACCAAAGACCTATGCAAATAGATCAATTATGTGTTTGCAGATTTTCTATATAGCACTCAAAGCTTGTATCACGACACATTATAAATAATTTTAAGAAAAATATATTGGCAGAGGAGGAAAAATGTACATAAAAAATATCAATTATGTAAAAAGCAGCTCATTATCAATTCAATAATTGTTGAACCAACCGGTTTTGTTGATTATCACAAAGTCTAAGACTCAGTTCTGCACTTGTGTCTTATTTGAATACTGGTAATATATAAAATAGACTCAATTATAATGAGAACACAAGAGGATTTGATGTTCACATGGGAACCAGTTCTCCAATAAATTCTAATCTAATGACAAGAAAAGTTCCTGTGTCATCTTTCATTGAAACCAACCATAGCCTTGACATAAATTATCATCTCATCTAAACAGAACCAAATATAGCTTCCAGATTAAAGATAGTTTTAACTTAAAATATAAATTATATAGATGACACCAAGCTATATGATTACAGAGAATTGAAACAAAATAAACAGTTCATTTGGTTTTGGTTTTTGTTTTGTTTTGTTTTGATTTCCTTTTTGCCGGGGGGAGGGCAGGGTAATTGGGCTTAAGTGACTTGCCCAAGGTTCCATGGCTAGTAAGTCTTAAGTGTCTGAGCCCACATTTGAACTCAGGTCCTCCTGAGTCCAGGGCTGCTGTTCTATTTACTGGGCCACCTAGCTGCCCCTAAACAATTCTTGCATTTCATGGAATAGTTTTTTTATTAAAGCAATTTCAAGGAAAAATAGAGCCTGAAGACTTTGAGCTTGTATAGGGAGGTCAACCAACAATTAAAGTGATACTTACAGACACTTTGGTTGTCTATGGCAAAGACACATTGAGCATCTATATATAAAACAGATAATTATGGCTATCTATTTTAAGATATACAGGAGCTCTGAAATCAAACTTTATTGGAAAGAACATATCTAAAATCACCTACAAAATATTATTGGTAACATATGTCTTTTGAATTGTAGAATAAACCATAATTAATCAGAAAGTACTTTTATGAAAACACTTTCAATATCAACAAAATAGAAGAACTGCCACCCTAGGCGAACTCTAGAAGAGTAACACTTTCATGCCAAAATGGATCATAGCTCTAGAACCAGAAAGGTGACTCAGAGGCTATGCAGTTCAATTTAATTCATTTTACTGATAAGGAAATTGGGGTCCAAGAAACGTAAATCACCTTGCACTAGTTCATATAAAACTTAAGCCTCAGAAACGCCATTTGAAACCTATTCCTCCGTTGCAGAATCATGCTTTTTCAACTGAATTTGGATCATATGATAAAAAGGTCATAAACAAATACCACTCTTCTAAATGCTATTGAAAGCTGATAACAGGTACATGTTGTGGAATTTCTAGAATGAAACTGAAAATAGTTTAGCTCCATATAGAGCCTATGAATGGTAAAGGGTCAAGAATAGATTCCAAAGCACCTTTGTGAGTTTTATCAGCAAGACCCTTATTCCTTATGTAAGGAAGAAGTATCAAAATATATATGTGTCTAGAAGATCTGTTTGTGCAGAGATTCTGTGGCACCCAGTTGTAATAAATTGGTTTCAGGACCAGTTTATTGGCACCAGAAAAACTAAGACTAATGAAGATCATGCAAGAAAACTGGGGAGAGGGACATCGCTGCCCTGCTACTTCACCCACAACCTATGCCGCCCACCCCTGGTCACTGTCCGGGCCACCTACTCCACCTCCAGCATTCTTACAGCTGCCAGCCAGGTGGGAGAGGACCAGCCCATACCGGACAGCAGAGTGCCGGGCCCTTCCCCCACGGACACCTGCCCCTGAACGGGCCGGAGGAGCTTCAGTGGCTGCTCAAGCGCCTCCACTGGGTGATAGAAGAGCAGCAGTTGCAGCAGCCTTGGTCGTGGAGCCAGAAGGACTAGTTCAGCTACATCGGCCTCTTGCAGAACCCGCAGATCCAGCACATGGTAAAACTCCAAAAGATGCATCCTCAGTTCGTGCCACACATCCTATGCCAGCAGCTTTCAAGATTTATTATTTTAAAGTAAAAATTGTCTGCAAGTGAAGACAGGGTTATAGCCTTCTCAAACCTATCGCCAAATTTGTATCCTACCGTGGGGTTACAGACACTGAGGGAAGTGGTAGATGCCAGTTCTGGGCAACATCCATTTGTGTTTGCTATAGAAGGCTGTATGTGGGAATAGAGAACCAAAATACAATGTTGGTTTCTTATTGGAGATGGAGGAGAATGGCAGACCATTTTATTTAGTTCATCACGAGTACTGTGCCACAGCAGAAACAGTCACCATATCTAATGGACCATATCGTAACAGAAAAATTAGCTTCAATTAAGAACAAAGAATTCAGAAATTGGTATTAGCAGAAAGAGTGGGAGAAGCCACTGAGATAACACAACAATTATATCCAAGTTTACTTGAAAGAAATTCTAATTTCCTATTCAGATTAAAGGTTAGGAAATGTATAGAAATGGTGAATGGTACTGATGGTGAAATAAGGTGTTTAGGAGGTTGGAGTCCAAAGCTTCAAGGCAGTTAATCTGTTAGTCTTTGCCCATTTAGTAGGCCAAGCATGAGCCCCAACTATGGAATCAGGCAATGGAAGCATCACACATTTTTCTAGTTTTGAAAGTCGTAGTAATGGAGTAATATCAAATAATGCACATCAGTCTTATTGCCATAATAAACACCAGTCAACCAGTTTAAATGCCCTAGAACTGAATAGCATTAATGTTTCAAGACCACAACAAATTAATAGCTTCACCAGCTATGATGTAGACATGGAAACTGATCACTATTCCAAAGGAGTGGGATAGGTTTCATCCAATGGTTTCCTAAATGGTAGCTCTAATCATGACTGAAATGGAAGAATGTGACACTGAAAGGTAAGTTGATTCAGATCACTTGAGGCAACAGATTTGTGAAGGAATTCAAGCAGCCATCGAAAGAATGATATGCTTTCAAAGAGAATTACAAGCTGTGAGTGAACAATTAAGGAAAGAATGTGGCAGAAACATTGCAAGTAAAAAAAAATGTTAAAAGCTGTATTTGGTATCCTTGTTTATTCAGATCCACAGTGCAGTCCAGTTGGAAACCAACTTGACCCTATACAAAGAGAACCTGTGCGCTCAGCTCTGAATAGTGCAGTACTAGACTAGACTCACAATCTGTCAAAGCAACCTCCACTTGCCCTACCAATACTACAAGCAATACAATATCTAGGACTGATGACCCAATCAGGAATCATAGTGGAAGACTATCTTCATTAGCTATGCATTTAAAAGTTCAGACTTATATTGTGGCATAAAGCCAACATGGAAGCAGACCAGCTCTACCTATTTGAAATTTAAACTTTTAAAAATTATGTACTGGGGATAGGTCTTTGTCACTTTACATTGCTTCCTACCTTACAGCATGATCCAAATGATTTTCTAACTTAGGAGAAATTATTTTCCATCTTTAACTTCTTAGTTGTCTAAGAGTTAAAATATTGCTGAATTTCAGATACTCAAATTTGATCATTACAAATACTCTCAAACAGTTGTCTAAAAAAAACCAAACAAACCCCAAATTCTGCATCTTTGAGATGTGGGGAGGGGGATAGAGGCAGGGGAAGGGACTGTCTGTATTGTGATAGTCTGTGGATGATGTAAACTTCAAACTGGGAAACTTTCCTACAACTACGACCACGACCCCCACCACTCCCACCACCCTGCCCCAATTATCAGCTGTCATTCAGTGTAATTTGCAAAGAGCATAAACACCTGACAGTTTGGATTAATAGTGTTGATGGAAGAAATAACTTTTAATGTGATTGTAAAATTTGAAATACTCAGGAGCTGAATGAATATGTTTATTGCTACTTAGAATTCCAACATGTTAGTCCCAGTAGTTTTGTTTTAACATGGTCTTTTTCAATTTTGTTTCTAGTTTAACTGCAAACAACTTCTGTTGTAGTCTCCCAGGTTTAATTGTTATATAAGAATGGTATTACATGTCAACAGTGTGGTTATGACTTTTATTTATATAAAAAATATTTAGTCAATTTGCCATGTCTTAATTTAATCTTTGCACACCTTCCATTTTAAGTGCTTAAATGAGTACTATATTGCAATAGAAATTAATAGCAATTAAAAATTTGCTTCTAGAGATTATTCTAGGTTGAAGTAATAGTGAGCAAAGAGATAACATTGCAGTGGAATTTGTAAGGGATTATTGGATTACTTGGTTCTGAAGGGGCCACATAGAGAGAATAAAGGGAAAAGTAGCTTGGAACCAGATCCTGGATAGCTATGAATTCTAGAATAAAAACTTTGAGCACAATTACCCATCTTTCTCTGTATTTGACTTCTGAATGGTCACACTAAAAATGAAATCATTAAAAAACTGAGTGTGTGTGTGTGTGTGTGTGTGTGTGTACATGTTGGAAAAACAGGTGTTCTGGTGACAGAAAAAAGGAAAGAAATAGCTAAAAATATTGGTAGACAAAATTCTGTCAAACTAATGCCTGTTCTCAGTTATCAGCAGCCAAAAGGAGGAAGCAATATGAAACAGCTGTGAGATACTACTTTCATCTCTACAAGCAGCATATTGTTATCACTTATTTTTCCATTTCTTCTCCCTATGGAAAAAGAAGGACACATTAGATTGCTAGAATGTTCATGGGGCAAGGGATTTAAGGTGACATAATTATGTCATTTTGTTTCTCCTCACTATAAACATTTCTTGTGCATCGACTGTCTAATTTTAGTAAATAATCTGAACCTAGTACAATCATTCATCTAAGAATCATATATGTCTTGGAGTCATGCTTATAAAACCCAGTGATTATTAAAAATTACTTTCAATGTCTTCTATTGAAGTCTCACTCCTGTGACAACTCATAGCACAGAAATAAACTTGGGTTCTTGAAAAACATCTCCATATGCCCCAAGTTCTAGAAAATTCTATATGACTGGTTTCCATGTGATATCTTTTCAAATACTTGGTGGCAACTAACAATCCCATAAGTCTTCTCTTCCCCAATTCTCTTCTCTTCTCCTGAATGTGCTTTTGATTTTAAGGACTTTCCCACCATGGTGCAGTAGTAATTATACCCTAGAACTATAATCATCACCTGCGACTTTCTTACCCTGCAGTATCCCTCTACTATGCCAACCTTAATCTCTCATTGGTGGTTTTTTTTTTCTTGGTCTCCATTTGGGTCATGGAGCCAGGAGGGCCATGCTTCTTTCCCCTTGTGGAACTAAGGACTTTGCAACTATCCCCTCTGTGAGTACCTCTTATTCTCACACATACTTCCTTTCTAGCTTTTAAAAAATATGTATTTTAAAAATATATTGTTTGCCCCCATTAGAATATAAGCTCCTTGAGGGAAGGGACTCTTTGCTTGATTTGTATACCCAGAGCTCAGCAATGTGCTTGGTAAATAGCAAGTACTTCCCTGGCAAATAATAAGCACTTACTAAAAGCTTTTTGTCTGCATACCTCTGGTCTAAATATCCCCAGTTCCTTTACATAAATCTCATGTGACATAGTTTGACCTTCTTGGTCAGCATCTTGATTGTCATTCCATACCAGGAATGAGGGAGACTTGCTGCATATGTGGGGAGGTGGTGAAGATTCCTCCAGACATACCTGCTAATGTCTGATGGGAGCTGTTCTCTTATTCCTCCCCTTAGGGAACCCGACAAGGCAAGAAAATTTTCCCACAAAGAAGATGCATGAAGAATGGAGATTTCTCTCACAGTTCATACCCACCAGGAATAAAGAATCAACCTAGAGACTCTTCTTCAGAGGCAGCATAACTAGAAGTCAAGTGGATAAAGATGGGTTGCAGACATGGCATGATAGTAGGGAAATCTGTTGATTGTATACCTGGACTTGAATATTTACATAAGTATTCAACTCTGGGCCTATTAATCAGGGGCCCCTAGCCATAGAAAAAGACTGATCCAATGCCTTCACTACTAGAGTCATAAGTTTAAAATATCTTGAGTCTGATATTAGGGGAAGAAGGGGAAAAAGAGAAGTGAAAAAGCAGTATGCTTGCTTTTTAATGTGTTTCTTGTGATTTTTGTTACTTTAATTTTAATGTCTCCTGACTAGAGGTTTACTGTTCATATATTGTTTCTGAGCACTTAATAGTTAGGCCTGAATTAATTTAGGACATTCCAGATTTTGTCCATGGAACTGTAAAAGCATGGGAGCAAAGGAGCTTTCATAAGTAAATTGGTATTAAAAGTCCTTCCACATGGAACCTGGGTTCCCCTTGAACTAGAAGGTGTAAACTAACAGGCTAAGTATATTTATTTGTATGCATGGTGCAACTAACAATGTGACTGTGAGATCTTATATGGCAAAGACTTTTTGATTTTTGTTTTTGTATTGCTAGCACATCATACCAGGTCTCCCACATAGTAGGTACTTAATAAGTGTTTATTGAATTAGATTGAAAAGCATGAACAAAAACAACTTGTATCACTCTTTTAGAATCAATAAACGTAAGTTTCATGTTGTGGCCCAAGGTAATCCAAATTATTTTGAAAGAAATTTTTTAAAAGAATCTTTAAAGCTTGATATCCCTAGGGGTTAACAGTAGGGTGAGGAAGGGTGAGTTGGCGAAAAAAACAAAAAAGTCAAGCTGCAAAGGTGTCAAGCAGTAAAAGATGACAAAATTCAAATGGCAAAGTTATTTATTGGTATGGCCACTGTCAACTATATCAACATATATCAGCATTCCATTTTCCACTTGAAAATTCTGGCAAATGTGAAAGAGCAGGGTGGCAGAATGAATGAGGGGAAAAGGGAGGAATAAGCATTTATTAAGCTCCTGCAGTGTGCAAGGCACAATAATAAATGTTTTACAAATATCTCATTTGATCCTCACCTGTCAGGTAGGTACTATCATTCCCCCCCAGTTTACAGTTGTGTAAATTCAGACAGGCAGCAGATAAGTGACTTGCCTACAAACCACACAGCTAGTAACCTGAGTTATATTTGATTTCAGTTCTTCCTTACACCAGGCCTGGCTTTCTATCTACCATGCCATTTAGATTCTTGTAAGGAGGTAGAAGATTCACCAGGCTTGGAGATATACCAGGTAGTACAATTTATTTGCCAGATATCTTGTTCTAGTATCTTTCAAAGAAGATAGGAGCCACTGCCACCATCACCACCACCACCACCACCACCACCACCATCATCATCTAGCAACTCAAATTTCTGTAACACTTTAAGGATTACAAAGTATTTTCCATGTAAGTATTATAAGAAGAATTCAGTACATGTATTATCTCCTTTTTTACAGATGAATAAATTAAAGCTTAGAAATGTTGAATGATGTTTTTATGTGCTCTCAGCTAATAAGTGTGAAAGGAGGGATTCAAACATACATCCCCTGAGTCCAAGTACTTTTTTTCACTATTCCATGGTGCTTCTGTTTTTATTTGAATAGATAACACAGAAGTGTATGAATAGAATCTCAAGAAACACTAATTTGCTGGTGTTTGATGGACATTCATCAGTTGAGGGACATATAATGCCAACTGAAATTGGTAGGAACTAAATTTAGTTTGATTTAAGAAGAAATGAGAATGGTTATGTGATTGCTGTATCAGTTTACTGCCTGTTCAAATGAAGATATTTATATTCTACAGGGTATAGAAATGACAACAACTGAGATTTTAGAATGTCTTTAATTACTTAATAGACTAGCTTCAAAGACTGTGCTAAACATAGACATATTCATTTTAGAAGCTAAATGATTATATGCTTTTTCCTCCTCTTCAAGAGTACAAGGGAATATTCAAAAATGTAATATGATCTAATTATGTGTTCATATATCCCCTAGTGTGGAAACACATTAGATTAATAGGCTCCAAGGCATAGAGCTTTAGAGCTGAAAGGAACCTTAGAGATCATCAATCTAGCCCAATATGTTCATTTACCTGATCATATTCTACTTGAAATGCTATCCTTTCCTACCCGTTCAGGTCAATCTTTTTGTGCTTTCTTAAAGTACTTCAATGCACTACATACAAGCAGAGGCATGCTGGTAAATGTTTAATAATCAGCTCTCTGAAAACTCACAATCTACTATTAAGTTTAATTTGCATTAGTAACATTTTCTCCATCATTTTCTTAAGTCTTGGCAAACAATTAAAAAGAAACACAAGCTATAATTTGTGGCATTTGCTAATTTCCAATGCTCACAATAAAAATTTAACAATTGGTTATCTCAAGCCTATACAACCTAACTCCAGAACACTTCTGTATACAAGGTATGGTGGGAGATACAGGGGAACCAAGGCTTGATATGATACGGTTTGTACCTTCAAGCATTTTTTGTACCACTTAGTGGCAATAGACATATTTACCCACAGGTATGGAGAGAAGGTGAAAGAACAGAGAACTGCATACCAAGCTCCCCTGAAGAGAGAGAAAATACTTTTAGCCAAAGAGATAAGAGAAGGCTTCCGTAAGAGAGTGACACCAAAACTTAGCACTAAAGGATGGGGGAAAAAAAAAGAACTCTTCACTGTAGAGATGAGTAAGGCATTAATTTCAGCTATATGGAAAAGCCTAGCCATATGAATACCATGTGGCAGGAAAATGAATATCAAAGTCAAGAAAAAGTAGTTCAGTGTGACTGACAATAAAGTAGATATCATTACCATCACCACTGCCACCACTTCCACCACCATCACCATCATTATTTTATTGAAAGTGTTTTATCTCTCTAAGGCAGCAGTTCTCAACCTGTGGGTTATGTTCAATTTGTAGCAATGAAAATAAATCCTGCATATCAGATATTTGCATTACAATTCATAGCAGTAGCAAAATTACAGTTATGAAGTAGCAATGAAAATAATTTTATGGTTGGGGGTCACCACAACATGAGGAACTGTATTAAAGGGTCATGGCATTAGGAAGGTTGAGAACCACTGCTCTAAGGGAATTGCAGGTTCCTTAAGGATGTGGACTTTATGGTGAGAAAAATAAACTGTTCCAGCTCTAGCTTTTCCACTCCCTAACCTGTAAGATTCCATTTTCCTACCTCTAACACAGGGATAATAATACTTTGATAATCAAACTCATAAGAGCATTATGGAAATTAAAGATAAAAGAAGTACTCTTTTTGGTGGATTATAGTGGGAATTCCTTTTGTGTATGGTTTGGACTAGATAGATGTATCATCCAAATCTCAAATTCTATGATCCTGTAATTCTGACATATTTGAAAGTGTTTTATAATAATCAATAGAATTGAGGGAAGAGCCAAGATGTCAGAGTAAAAGGAGGCAATATAGCTAAACTACAGCCCACAACTCTTCAAAAACGATCTATAAAATACAATTGACTGAATCCTGATGAAAAAATACAGACATGACAGTAAGTCCTTTAACCCAGGTTAGCATAGGGAGAGATAGGAGAGGTCAACATACATTGGAGACCAGTTCAGGACAGAAACATGTGGGGCATGGCACTCTAGCACCCAAGGAGAGACTTTACAGCAGCATGAAAGGAAGTCCCCAACCTATATTGGGATACAAGCAGCCCCACGCTATGTACTACCCCAGAAACAGTGTCACCTGACAGCTTTGTTGCCCACTACCCAGACTCTTGTTGTAGTTCTAGCGCACAAAGAGAAGGGGACCTATGCATAGTGTAGGGATGCTCTGGGGAGTGAGAGCACAGAGAAAGGAGAAAGTTCAAAAGCCAGTAGCACCAGAAATGGTGTGGCCCAGATCTTTGTCTTAAAGCAGGGTCTTATTACCAACATCTATCAAAGCCTAGAAAAAAAAATAATCAATCAAGGTAGAATACATAGATCAAAGAGGAGTCTAGATTTTTCCACTTTGAAACAATCATCATTTTCAACTGGCTGATAGGGTGGAGTCTAGCAGCTGTCTACCCTTGCAGAAACCTAACAAAGATCAATAACTTGCAGAGCTTAGATCTGGTAGTTAAAAATCAGACTTTGCCCTAGATAAAACCCCTTTGGGAGCACTGAAAGCTTGCGTATCTCCAGCCTATTCCTGATGTCCCAGAAAAATATAACACACAATACCTCAAATATACACAAAGCAGCAACAAGACCAACTCAAACCTTCCCTCCAGAAATGTCACAAAGCCCAGTCTTAACAAGTCTGAAGTCTGGAAGTAGAAGAGAAGAATGGACAAATAAAAATGAGCCATATGATAACCATACTCAAAAATAAAATTGCAGAAGAAGAGAATCATTCCAAAAGATCTATAAGTATTTAGAATTAAACAAACAAACTAAACAAACCAAACACAGTTTGGACACAAGCTCAGCTAGAATTCCTAGAAGAGTAGAAATAAGAGTTTATAATGAGTTAGAAAAGTGATTTAAAATATATAAATCAGGGCAGCTAGGTGGCACAGTGAATAGAGCACTGGCCCTGGAGTCAGGAACACCTGAGTTCAAATCCAGCTTCAGACACTTAACACAAAAAACTAGCCATGTGACCTTGTGCAAGTCACTTAACCCCAATTGCCCTCTAAAAAGCAAAAAATAAAATAAAATAAAATAAAATATATAAATGGAATGAGAATTCTTGAGAGAAAAAAATGGGAATGAAATAATATGAAAGAAAGAATTGGAAAGAAAATTAACAGCTTCGAATGAGTTACAAAACTTTATCCAGTCAAAAAACTCCCTGAAAATTCAAATGGACCAAATAGAAGTCAATGACTTCATGAGGCAACAAGAAATATAAACACAAAGTCAAAAGGATAAAAAAAATGGAAGAAAACTAAAGTATCTCATAGCAAAACAAAAGCCTGGGAAATTAGGTAAAGGAGAATAAAATATAAGACAAGGCCTCTGAATGGTTCTGCTATGTCTTGATAATTTTAAGAAAAGACTGGAAAATAAGGAGAAGAGAAAAACACAGAGCGGGCATATGGTAGAGAAGGAAAAGGAAGGTTAGGAAAATTATCTCATATAATTAGTTTGCAAAAGTAGAGATCTATACAAACAAGGAGGAGGTGGGGGGAGCAGTTTAACTTGAGCTTTACTCTTATTGAAACTGGTCAAAAAAAAAAGGAAAAATACAGAGAGAGACAGAGACAGAGAGAGAGAGAGAGAGAGAGAGAGAGAGAGAGAGAGAAAGCTGAAAGAATGGGGTTAATAATCTCATATAGAAGAGGCTAGGGATAATTGTTACAATGGAGGAGAAGAACAGGAAGGCAAAATAGAAAGAGTCAACCTTACTGTCATTGAATTTGGTTTACGGAAGGAATGACATAAACTCTAAACTGGGTATCTTGCCACACAGGAGAGTAGGGGGG
>CM053582.1:278048849-278114386 GCA_028627135.1 Pseudochirops cupreus | reverse complement strand
TACCATGCTGGTTAAGGTAACTAGCATAATTTCATGAGCTTAATTTCTTTCCTCTATGTCCACTAATAGTACACTTCAATAAATCTTTGGCTATTGGCTACTGGCCAGAATGCAATAATGTTCCCACTTATTTCATCCAATTTCTGATGATTTGTCATCCAGAATTTAGACAAAACCTAAAGTTAATCATAATGAAATCCTAGCATTTAAGAAAATATCTGCTACAAAACAAAGCCAATGCATTTTTACCCTAGAGTAGGTATGCAAAGTTACCCTAAAGCCTTAAAACTAGAGTCCATTGACTATTGAATTTAAGTGAGAGAAACAGATTTAACAAATCAATTTGACTTTCTTTGGTAACCTGTAGTTCTGTCCTAGTGTATACCAAAACCACTTTAGAAGCAAAGATAAGTATTTCTAGAAGCAACTAGTAACAAAATGGGATACAAAATAAACTCTAACTAGGAAAAAAGAGTATTTTGTGATCATTTTGTACTTAGAAAACATTACTGACTTCAATAACCTATGCAGCAATTCAGTGTTTTGTTTGATTCCATAGAGATGACTGGCTCATCAAGAAGCATTTAATTTACAATTCATATACTCTAGAGAATATGTGTCATGGTGCATAGTGTGTTGGGCTTGTCATGAGAAAGACCTGGATTCAAATTCAATCCTCGGAGACTATCTTTGTAAACCTGAGAAAGTCACATAACCTCTATATTTATCCTAGGCACCATACTAGTCCTATCTAACAAATTATAAAATGCACCTTCTGCACTGATGGTGGGAGATTCCTAAAACTGATAAAAATCAGATATATTCCATATTCATCTACTTATCAATAAAGAAACATGTAATACTTTTTGGGAAAGATTTCTGTAATGTCTACTCACTTGTACTTAGATATTCATCATAATCATTAATACTTCCTAGAATAGACCCTAGAGAAGAATAAGGTAACTACTAAAGTGTCTTTATAATTTCCTTTGGTTTACAGCCAGAGTTCTAAATAAGAAATTATCAGAAATCTGACTATTAAGTTAGTAGGGACACCTTATTAATGACCTATTATGACAGTGGACTAATTGAAGTATATCCATCAGCTAAATGCTGATTATACTTGTAATGAATCCTATTTATTTGCCTTTTTTAAAAAAAAGCCCTATTTAAAGTATTGTTCAAAATGTTCTGTTCTAGAAATGATTCATGCTCTCCAAGAACACAGGCTCAGAGGAAGTATTTCTGGCTACCTGAAGACTGTCTCAAATCACTATTAGGAACAGGCTATTATATATATATATATATTTTTTTTTTAAAGCAATATCCATAAGCCAAGTTTTCCTCTAACCAACAACTTCATCAAAAAATAGGATCCTTTTTCATGACTTTTTTGCTTCTTCTGAGAAAGTGAAATGTGTACAACCTAAGATATGAAGTTGTGGGAAACAACACAAAAGTCATGAGGCCCATGAAGTTTAGGCAGATTTGATTTCTTTACAAATAATTTTCTCGGAGCTACCAAGTGTTAAAACTCATTCTTGCCTAAAGTAGGATATAGAATAAGAGTAAAGATCCACCAACAATCTTCTCCACTCATGAAAGCAAGGTCATGAATTACTACTTCCTCTAGAACCTAGGGTTCATAAAGGAGATTATAATCAGGATCTGACTATTTGTGATTTTTTGGATTTCTCTTTTGATTGAAGTTGATGATAATTTCAGAGGTACTCGCTCCATGACTAGAATGTTTTCCCTGCTCCCCTCCCCTCCTGGAACCTTTGTATCATTTCATGGATCAGTTCAAGTGACAGCTCCTTCAAGAGGTCTTTCACGATCCCTCCAGTAACTAGTGCTCCCCACCCTGGAATTATTTTGTATTTCCTCCATATATATTTTGAATTGACTTAGATATGTAGATTCCATGTCTCCTCAGTAGATAAGCTCAACTTTCTAGTTAACTCTCCAATTTCTATTCACATCTCTGGTTGTTCTGGACTCTATTCCTGCATGGAATGCCCACTGGTGTCCTCTACTTCCAACCTCTTTTCCAGCTTTCTTTTGTATGTTGTCTTCCCTCATTAGATTGTAAGCTTCTTGATGGTAGAGACTGTCTTGCTTTTGCTTATTTGTATCCCCAGAGGTTAATACAGTGCCTGGCACATAGCAGGTCCTTAATAAATATTTATTGAATTGAATTGAATAAATATAACTCCTAGCAGTCACAGGACTTTGTTTTATTATATATTTTTGTATACTGAAATTAATTTTGAGTCTACTGTGGATATATGGTTTAAATAATTTTAAAGAATACATAATTCTGACCTTTTAAAAGCTTCTAATCTAGGGTATAAACTCTCTTTCACTTTGCATGAGACCCGGGTTTTATGATTGTGCCTCAGGTATTTTTTCCAAGAAAAACTCTGTAGCAGCAAAATGCTCTTTTCTCAGCACCTGAGAGGTCCCTACAGGTTAATTTCTGCCACCAGAGTAACTGCTCTGATAAGCATTGACTTTTACTGACATCTCCTGCAGGCATGCACCTGCAAATGCAGGTATGTTTTATGACAGTGGTACCAAATGTAGCCTCTCCAACTCACAAAACTCCTCTAGGAATCTCAGAAAGTTTCAGAGACATTCATTTAGCAATCACTTATGTCACTCAGGGAGGTAATATTGGCTGAGCTGTGCTTCTGAGGTGCAATTCCTGCCCAATAGTCCCCCACTGGGGAGCTAGTTGGGTACAGAGTAAAGAGGTATGATGAAACATCAGTGTCATGCAATTTCCAGCTTAAAATTATAGAAAATTAAGTACAATTGGAGGTGAAGTATTTTGGAAATTACAAAAAGGGTTGGCAATATGAATTAAAATGGAATAATTCATCAAAGATATAGTATACAACAATAAAATACATACCAATTATGGAAATGTTTCCTGAACTTTCAAAATCAGGAACTAAAAAATAATCACATTAGATTTTCATAGATTACATGTTCCAGTCATGAAAAAAATGAAAGAAATTTATCATGTATAAAATAATGAATATAGTTTTAACAGCTTAGCTTAATCTTATTTTGACCTAATTTTACAGACTCCTGCAAAGATGCTGGGGTATCTAGAGTAGCTTGTTTGTAAGGTTTAACTAATATTGTTCTCTGACAATGCCACCTTGGAACTTTACTTTTCACGATACAGCATGACTATTGGCTTCAATATTGCACTAATATTGGTCATATTTTGTAGGTTTCTAAGCTTTAGCTTCAAGGTTATGACCTCAGGACATTAAGTGAATTGGGTTTCTCCCCAGACATATTTCTCAATGCTCACCCTGGTTCACATATCTGCAATTTCATCCTTATCCTATTTTGTTCTCTCACTATGCTCCCTTGTGGAAATAAGACATAGATTTTCAACTTATGCACTACCCTGATGTCTCAAGAATAGACCAATGGCTTTATTGAATTTTCTGAAACATATAATCCAATAGTATAAAGGCAAATATTTTTAGCACCTAGATGGTACAGTGAATACAGTGCTGGATCTGAAGTCAAGAAAGGTTTGAGTTCAAACCCAACTTTAGACATTTATTAGCATTGTGACTTCAGGAAGTCTCAGCATCTTTTGCCTTAGTTTCTTCAACTGTAAAATAGAATTAGGACATCACTGACTTCACAGGGTTGTTGTAAGGATCAAATGAGCTAATATTTATAAAGCAATTAGTATGTACTATATAAATGCTTAAACCCTGCCCTCAAGGAGTTTAAAATATGAGGATTGATAAAAATAAAACTAGAATATTTTTTTTCCTGAGGTAAAGAAGACTTTAGAAGAACAGAATAGCTGTCTTCAAATGTTTTCAAGACTATTCTGTAGAAGTGGGATCAAATTTCTTTAATTTGGTCCCATATATATATGTTTGCATACACATATACCATGTCAAAGGTGATAATTACTATTATCACTGTTTTACAAATAAGGAAGCTAAGGTTCACAGAGATGAATTAAAATGACTTGCCCATGATCAGATAGATATATAGAAGCCATGTACCTGTATGCATGCATTGCATGTAGGTGTGTATGTATATATGTCCATATATAGATTAGAAAAAGATATATATCTATGCATACTATATATCTGTAGATATATGCCTATAGTTATCTATCATATATTTAACTTTCCATACCTTAAATGCTATATAAATCTTAACTATTAAGTTTGTTACAAATAGGACCTACTGCAAGGGCTGTTGTATGGATCAAATGATATGACTGTAAATTGCTCTGCAAACCTTAAAGTGACATATATAAATGCCAATGATTATTATTAAAAGGCTGTACCTGTTAGCAAATGAAAGAAGAACATGACTTAAAACCTTCTTCCCTTTCAGTTACTCTTTTTTAAAATAATTAATTAATTAATTTTTAGTTTGCAACATTCATTTCCACAAGATTTTGAGGTCCAAAATTTCTCCCCACTTCTCCCCTCCCACCCACTGCAAGATGGCATGCATTCTGATTACCCCTTTCCCAAGTCTTTCTTCCCTTCTATCACCCCACCCGACCCCTCTTGAATCCACTTCCCCTTACTTTCTTGTAGGGCAAAATAGATTTCTATACTACATTGTCCATATATCTTATTTCCTAGCTGCATGTGAAAACATGTTTTAACATTTAATTTTATAACTTTGAGTTCCAAATTCTCTCCCTTCTTCCCTTCCCATCCAGCCTCACTGAGAGAGCAAGCAATTCAATATAGGTTATACATGTGCCGTTATGCAAAATACTTCCATAACAGTCATGCTGTGAAAGGCTAACTATATTTCCCTCTACCCTATCCTGCTCCCCCATTTATTCTATTTTCTCCTATTTTCCCTTTTCAAAAGTGTTTGAACCTTCCTATAGGATAAGATACCAAACTGAGTACATAATATTATTTCCTCCTGAAGTCAAATCCAATGAGAGTAAGGTTCACTTATTCTTTCTCATGCCTCCCTCTTCCCCTCCATTGTAAAAGTTTTTCTTGCCTCTTTAGTCAGATAATTTATCCCATTCTATCTTTCCCTCTCTCTTTCTCCCAATATATTCCTGTCTTATCCCTTAATTTTATTTTTTCAATATTACTTCTTCATATTCAATTCACCCTGTGCCCTGTGTATGTAGATATATGTATGTATATGTATGCTTGTATGTACATATGCATATATATGTATATATACACACACATATATATGTGTGTGTATTCCATTCAGCTACCCTAACATGGAGAAAGGTCTCATAAGTAACAAATATCATCTTTCCATGTATGAATGTAAACAGTTCAACTTTCATAAATCCTTTATGATGCCTCTTTCCTATTTACCTTTCCATGACTCTTCTGATTCTTGTATTTCACAGTAAAATTTTATATTCAGCTCTGGTCTCTTCATAAAGAATACTTAAAAGTCCTCTATTTCATTGAATGTCCACTTTTCCCCCAAAGTATTATACTCAGTTTTGCTAGTACGTGACTCTTGGTTTTAATCTTAGTTCCTTTGACCTCCAGAATAGCATATTCCAAGCCCTCCAAACCCTTAATGTAGAAGCTGCTAGATCTTGTGCTATCCTGATTGTGCTTCCATAATACTCAAATTGTTTCTGGATGATTGTAATATTTTCTCCTTGATGTGGGAACTCTGCAATTTGGCTACAATATTCTCAGGTGTTTTCCTTTTGGTATATCTTTCAAGAGGTGATTGGTAGATTCTTTCAATTTCTATTTTAACCTTTGGTTCTAGGATATCAGGGCAGTTTCCTTGATAATTTCTTGAAAGATGATGTCTAGGCTCCTTTTTTTTTTCTTTTTGATCATGGCTTTCAAGTAGTCCAACAATTTTAAAATTCTCTCTCCTGGACCTATTTTCTAGGTTAGTGGTTTTTCCAATGAGATAGTTCACGTTGTCTTCTATTTTTTTTTCAGTTTTTTGGTTCTGTTTTATAATTTCTTGATTTAGCTTCCCTTTGCTCCATTCTCATTTTGAAGGAATTATTTTCTTCAGTGAACTTTTGGACCTCCTTTTCCATTTGGCCAATTCTGCCATTTAAAGCATTCTTCTCGTTGACTTTTTGGACCTCTTGTGCCATTTGGATTAGTCTATTTTTAATTTTTTTGGAGGGGGGAAGGCAAGGCAATTGGGGTTAAGTGACTTGCCCAAAGACACAATCTATTTTTAGGGTGTTATTTTACTCAGTATTTTTGAGGGTCTCCTTCAGCAAACTGTTGATTGTTTTCCATTGTTTTCTTGCATCGCTCTCATTTCTCTTCCCAATTTTTCCTCTATTTCTCATACTTGATTTTCAAAATCCTTTTTGAACTCTTCCAAGTTCTGTGGCCAATTAACATTTTTCTTTGAGGCTTTGGATGTAGCAGCTTTGACTTTGTTGTCTTCTCTTGTTTGGTTGTTTTTATCTTCTTTGTCACCAAAGAAAGATTCTATAGTCGGAGTTGTTTTTTTTTCCTATGCTCTTTGTTCATTTTCCCAACCAAACACTTAACTTTCTAACTCTTTCTCAAGGTAGGATTCTGCTTCCAGTGGAGGTGGGGCTGGGAGTAGGGTTGAGTGCACTGTCCTAAGTTCCAGGTGTTTTGTGCAGCTATTTTCAGAGATACTTCTAGAGTCCTGTAAATTTTTACCTCTTCCAAAGTGATATGATCAAAAGAGAGGTGTTTACTCCTTTCTTGGCCTGTGCTCTTGTCTGTGGGTGACCTTAAGCACTCTTTTCTGCCTTGGATCTGTGAGGAGGATTCCCTCTCCACCACAGTAACAAGTTTTGCCCCACCAGACCTTATCCTTTCCCTAGAATGGCCTCCCAGGACTGCAACCCAGATTCAAGCAGGGCATTTGTGGGACAGAAAAATCTGGAAACTGCCACAACTGCCAGTGAATCAGTCCCCTGAAGCCTACTCAGGCTTTGTCTATGCCAGTGCAGCCCACACTGAAATGGGCTCCACTCCTGAGCTGGGTGTGATAGACCCTTACTGTCAACCTTCCAGGCTTAGACTGGAGATTTGTTTCACTCCATAATTTTGTGGGTTCTACAGCTCTATAATTTGTTTAGAATAATTTTTATGGGTATTTGGAGGGGTTTGGGGGAAAGCTCAATCGAGTTCTCCACCATCTTGGCTCCACTCCCCCTCTTTGAGTTATTCTTGAACCAGCCACAATCATGGCCTTCTTGGTCAATCCAGTCTAATTTGGATAATTAATAGTTGACTAGAGTGTAGTTAAATAACTGTTTTACAATGCTGAATCGTTAGAAAGAAGGATCTTGGCCCTGTAACAACTACATTTATTATAGAAAGCTTTCTTACAAGACATGTTTTAAATAATACGCTCCAACAAGTTTATTCTTAGGTGCCTTAGGAAAACTAGAGGGAGATACTTGCTACTAACACTCAATAGTGAAAGGAAATAAAAATCTGGTTTCATTCTCCATAACCCTTCACCTCTCATTTCTTTACTTCAAGGCTCTCCCAAAACCCATCCAGGACAGGTGGGTGGCAGGAAGACATCACACCAGATACTGATGTAATTTAAAGACTTCCTGGGCTTTTTTTTTTAACACCCCTGCAGCTGGACATTCTTTTTTATAGGTTGTCTGCCCCAATTAGAGTTTGAGGTCTTTAAGAATTCATTCAATAATATGCACATAACCTGAAAATATCATGTATCTCAAACAAAAAGCTTTTTCTTCCTATCTTAAACAACAGTAATTAGCACCGCATTTGGCTTATGATAAACACTTAACATACTTTGTCATCCATTCATTTGTTCACTCATTTACTCATTCATAACTGAAAAATGTTGTTGACCCAATATCATGAATGAATTTGTTAACTGCTTAGCAATGGTATTAATATTTCTTTGCTTCTGTTTTTAATACCTTAAGTTTTCAATGACTTTATTAATATGGGTATTGCTTTTACTGATACAGATGTTAACCTCTCCATATCTGAGTGTGAGGGCTTCATTCACTGTGGTGTACAGAATTATTGTTGTTATTCAGTTGTTTCAGTTATGTACAACTCACCTTAATGCCATTTTGGATTTCTTGGCGAAGATAATAAGAGTGGTTTTCCATTCCTTTCTCCAGCTCATTTTACAGATAAGATAACTGAAGTAAACAGGGTAAGGTGATTTGCTCAGATTCACAGTCAGTAAGTGTCTGAGGCCAAATTTGAACTCAGGAAGATGAGTCTTCCTGACTCCAGACCTGGTAGTCTATCCACTATACCATATAGCTATAGAATTAATAGTAATTATATGAAGATTAGATCTATGGTTTCACAAGAATAGGCAGCTAACTCCTTAATAAATTCCTCTTCCAGTGCAGATAAGCAACATCTCTGTAGCAAATAGATTTAGAGACTTGCCTGTAACATTGAGAGCTGAAGTGACTTTTCCAGGGTCACAATACAATATGTGTCAGAAGGGTTGAGGCAAGGTCTTCCAGGCTCTGGGGCCAACTTTTCATACACCAGGCCATGACTACTTTCATTACCCTCACCTCCACCACCCCAACTGCCCATTACCCCACAGTACCACCAATTGCTATTATATATATTATTACTACTACTCACTAGGTAGTCAAATTTTGGGGACACCTGGAAGCATAGTGGATATGGTGTCCAGCCTGGAGTGAAGAATATTAATTTTCCTAAGTTCAAATCTACCCTTAGATTCTTACTGGCTGTGTGACCCTGGGCAAGTACAAGAACTAGACACAACTGAAAAATGACTGAATATATATACACAGTCAAATTTTACCATCATCATCATATAATAATGAAAATCAGCAGTAATATAGCCCTTAAAGGTTTACAAAGCACTATATATCTTTATTTATATCTATATATCTCTATCTATATATTCACATATTTATTTATTATTTAATTTTATACTCCCAATAACTCAGTGAGGTGGGTGATATTGCTCTTAACATTTTTAAAAGATGAATAAACTGAAACTGGGAGAGATTAAGTGATTTGTGCGAAGTCACATAGTAAGTGTCTGAGGTAGGGTTCAAACTCAGATCTTTCTGACTCTGAATCCAGCACTCTTAACCACTACCAGAGTCTTTGAATTTCACTAGCCTAGACATTGTATGACAAAAATACCTATCTTTTACTGGGTCCATGCTTAAAAGTAATTATGCTTGCTAGAGTCTTCAGGATCTTGTTCTTCACTTTGAAAGCCTTTGAAGACCCAGGGCCTCCTTCATGCCACAATAAGCCATTATAGTAGGAATCTGATCAAGTAAATCCCTAATTACAAAAAAAAAATTAAAATTTAGGTACAGAATTAAATCTATGACTTTTTACCTATGCATTTCAAAGTAATGACTAGAGTTTTAAAAGAAATTATGAATGCCTTTTCCTTATCTCACTTGGTAAATTATGTTTTATAGGGTTATCATAGTGCAATGTTTATCAAATAGATCAGGGATGCCAAAGGAGTGTTTCAGAAGTCTGTTCCAACCCCACTGTAGAGTGACTACAACTCTGACTACATAATTATATTTTATACAATAATTAAACTGTTCAGATTGGTTTTACTTTCGTCTTGATTGGAATGAAGCTTTATGGGTAACCGTAATTAACCTCTACTGATGTTAATTACACACAAAGAAGGATCTTGGAATTGGTGACCTTGCAATTCCCTTAAAGGCTCATTTGCCTGTATGTATTACACCGTGTGCATAGAAACAGTTTAAAATATTATATACCTCTTGGGCAAATGATATAATGGGCACTAGAAGGAAATTCCAGAGGTCGCTCATTTTCTGTGATTTGGAAGTTACTTAATTTAGGTCTCTGTTAGAAATGTGTAGCACAGTTTGTTATACCAATCTCTTCCCCTAGTTGGATCAATTTAGCTGAAAGATTGAACTATTTAATTAGTCATATAGGTCACAAATAATGTGCAACATTTCTCTCCTTCCATTCCCAGTGTATACTTCCCATTACAGTCATATGTCTTCCCTAATATACATGATATACTCCATTCAATGTTCTTATTAAAAATAACCACCCCCATCACCCCCACTTGAGCAACCTTTACCAGTTATTGAAAGTTTAAAGCATGTTTTCCATAATTTTTTCCCTATCTCATTATATTGAAACTTTCCTACATGTAGAAATAATTCTCTGTCCTTCATTATGACAAATACATTTTATTAGCTGAAATGAAAAGTATGCTCCCCATGCATATTAATTTACTTATTGCAGATAAGATTAGGAAAGATCTCTTTTTTTTTTCCTGAAATGATGAACTCATACTAATGGAATCTGAGTTCTGTCTTGCCTTTCCCATTTTAAGTTTCTTAAGTCTCTTATTTTCCTAAATAAATGTACTCTAAGTTATCTCTATTATGAAGGCCACATACTTTTCCCTTTTGCTTTGCATTAAAGCATTGAAGATACATACCTCTAGAGAAGTTATACTTAAAGAAAAACATTTAATCATACCTAAGATTATGAGACACTTTAAAAATAATTTACTTACAACAAAATTGAAAAATTGGTAATAAGTTTATATGTGGCATGACTAAAAAGTGAATAGATGTCCTGGAACCCATGCCTCTAAATGAATAGCTCATCTTTCAAAGAAATTATTTTGTATATGTATTCAGTTCTTCCAGCAATGTTGTGATTCTTCTAAATGCTTTTGTTGTTGTTGTTGTTGTTTTATGAAAGATAGCAAAAGTATGATGGGGGGGAGATCAAAACCTTAAAGTAACTCAATTATCAATATTTTCCTTAGCAAAATAATTATTATGAGATATGACTAGGTTATGAGATTCATAATGATTATGAGATATGAATTACCTCTCTCAAAGAGTTGCTATGAGGAAAACACTTCATAAAAATTAAGATATTAGAAATAAAAAGTATTTATTTTTGTTTTAGAAATCCTCTTTTGGAATTATCTTCAATAATTGTTACACATTCTTTGAGTAACCTCCCCTGATGGTAAATATCTGTTCATTGGGGGGGGGGGAGCTTATATTTTGTAAAACATAAACGAAATTTAGAGCCAAACCTAGTTCCAAAAAAAAAAAAAAAGATAAGTGATTAACTTCTTTAATACTATTTTTTTTATAAAAATGAATAATAGCTACAAAGGCTTTTTAAAATCCTTAGAACAATTTAACTTAAAGATTCAGGAAAAATGAATGGCAACCTAACATAATATACTGAACTAAAAATGCCACTTAGCTTTTATTCAACTAATCCAATCAATATTTATTGAGCTCCTATGACATACAATGCACTGTGCTATGTAGGGCCTCTGGAGGAGTCAAAGAACACCAAGATATGTACAGTCTCTACACTCAAGAAGCTTATATTTTAACAGTGGACGTTAGACATGAACACACTTAACTCTAATGGCAGGTGGAATATAAACACTCAGAGAAAAGAAAAAAAAAGTTTTATATACGTTCAGAGAAGGGAAACGGCAATCATTCTTGTTTGTCTGGAGTGCTAGAAACGTCATGGAAAAAACTAAAATTAGAAAATGATATTGAAAAAGCAGATCAATGTTAGATGCTAGAAATTATAGGATTTTAGGATTATAGATATGTAGTGGAAAGACCCATTAATGAACTGAATGTATATACACACAGGGGAGCATATGAATTAAAAAAAACAAAAAGAAGTATTTGTGCCAAATTGATTGTCTCTGGCGACTGTACGCAATTCCTTGTCTCATAGCTTGATCATGTCTCAAATCTAGCCAACTCTTTCCCTATAGTGCCTCATTCCTCAAGATAGGACAGCCACAGGCTCTCTTGTTTTGGATTTCCTTATTCAATATTATTTGTCCTAGATAAACAGATTACTTCTGCACTCTTTCATCAGGACTGGTGTCTCCTGAACTCTTTAAAAAGTACAATTCAGTACAATTGCTTCAGGAAAATCTGTATCTGCAAAATAAAAGAGATATATTTGCAGGGCATCAAGTCAGAATTTTCTTTATTTTCTCAATGAAGGTGGAGAATAATCAGGTTTGAAAGTCAGTAGGGAAAGAATAATAGAAGCTTAAGAGAATTGATTTCAAAAGAGGAAATCTAGCACATTATCATGATTATTTACCATTATTACGTCAAGATTAGGATGGAAGAAAATTAATATTGGAACCACGATAATGAATAAAATAATTAAAAAAAAAACATTTGACACAAAACACATCCCCCCTGACCTCACCTTCAAAAATTCTGTGATACACTCTCCCACCAGTACAGAAAGAGTATAGAGGAAAGAAGACTCAATCCAAGAGTGCACTGTTGCTGGAAATATTTTCTTCCTTATGGAGTTTTCCTAAGGTATGCTTGAGTTATTTTGCTGAACTCTCTGTAGAGCCAAATGTGTATGCAATATATCCTTTGTTTTCAAATGCATCTGCTGCCTTCAGCTGAATTGGGCATACTGCTAGGAGAGAATGGGAAGAGGGGAAGTCCACTGAGCCTCCAAATCTTACAAGGTGCTTCATTGATAAAAGTGGGAGGATCAAGACTGACACCGAGATCCAGGACTTTGATCTTTTCCTTTTCATACCACCTCTCATTCATTGTTCCTCAGGAGTTGAGCTAGAAATATCTCATCCCTTTCCTTGTACTAATCTAGAAATCTCTTCAGTTTAATATTTTAGATATGGTCCACAGAACAGTCAAATTTCCTTAGCCAGCCCAATCACTTTTCCTGCTACTGTTACTCTACCAGCTGAGATATCTAGTTAAGTAAAAACACATCTCAATAATGTGGCTGGGTTTGGTAAATTTATTGAATTACTCAACTTCCACAGTTACTTGTATATGTATGCATGGTCTTGACAGAAACAACAGAGAAACAAAATGAGAGGTAAGTAGTTCTGTATTTCCTTTAAAAACTCATTATTACCATTCTATTCAGTAATTTGATCTCCCAATAGCAGAATTTTAAAAAATAAAATCTAGGTTCTAAATAACCAAAAATAAAAATTCCTTTTTTTCTTGATCTTAGCATTCACTTCACAGTCTCTGTTCTGAGATTTAGCACTCTAGAAAATATTCTGATAGGTCCTTGACAACATTTTGTTTCTATCCTACATTACTGGATTTTATTTCCATATTTTGTACAGGCATTTTTAAGCCCATCTCTTAAATAATTCCACATTTTTACACATATTTCTCTTTGAATAACTATCATCCCATTTTTCCTAATCCAAATAATTTATCTATGTCATAAGAATTTCATTTTAAAGAATATTCTAGTTCTCTTTGAAGGGATTTTTTCCTGTATGATTTTAGTCTATGAGATGCTACTTATTCTTTTCTTAAGTACTTTGAAATCCATATACCCAAGATTTCTGTTTTATGCTATACTATTTCTGTATTTACCTACCTTATCTGTCATGAACGCTAATATAAAATGTAAAGTTTCTCCCATGATTTCCTACTTTAGTAATGAGTTCCTCTCTTTCTCAGAATATGGTCCAGTATAGGGTTCCTTTAATCACATCTTCTAATTTTTGAAGAATGCAATTAACACTAAGGTATCAAAAAGCAAAACAAAACAAATCAAAACCCTGCAGTTTCATCAGAAAAAAACACATTCCAAAGTGGTCTATTTAACTACCAGAGACACTAGTGAACAAATATTTGCAATAAAGTGTGAGGACTATCATTCATATGTTGTATCTCAATGATTATTTACTTTCCCTAACACAAGTAGGTACTCATGTATGATATTACTCTCTATGTGATCTTCATAAATGACTGCTATTTTCTACTTGCTTTTCTCCCTTTTTGGGTAGTAGCAACTTATCTCATTAATCTAAAAGGTTACTGTGAATTTACCCAATCAGGTTGCTGATTCAATGCTTACTCACTGGCAAACTCTACTCTCTTTCTATCCTGCTTCATTTAAATGGAATTCAATCATGTAAACATGGCCTAATTGCAAGTTCTTTACTCTTTACAGTAGAAGAAAAAAAATAAAACCATATCATTAAATAGTCATATGTGAAGATGGATTTTCACATGGACTGGAAAAGTTCACCATTATTACTCTATGGATCTTTGACTTGGGTGTCTGGGAGAAAAGCAATGCTATAAAGGGAAAAAGGGAAGTTAGAAGTGGAATTGGTTTGTGAAGATAGATTAAGATTTGGCTATGGCTGAGGTGACACTGACTGTCCAAACAGAAATCTTCAACACATTCTTCTTTATCACTATCTAAGAGTCAGGTAGACTATAAGCCTCAGTTAACATAAGAATTGTTCTCATCTCTATAACAATTTATTTCTGTCTTTATTTGCTGTTTTATCTTCAGGGACTTTTTTTCTATAGACAACATGGCATGCTTAGATTTCCTTACAGACTATTCCCATATTTCTAGCAGAGAAATTATTTTAAGGACATGAACTTTATAAAGTGGCACTGCCATAAATTTTATAACAATTTAACAAAAACTTGGCCTCTGAAATTTTTCAGATATGATTTTGCCCATCTTCATAGGTAGATTTCCATGTTTATCTGAAACTACAAGCTCCAGACAATGTAACTCCATTCATGGGGCTGTTATGCATCCGCATTAATTCAACAACAACTTGGTTATTATATGTTCATGTCAAGTGAATCAATACTATTATGCTTCTAACCATAACCCCTTTCCTGTGTAATTCAATGGAAGTTATAGATCAGTTGGAAATGTACTTTATTGCGTTAATTAATGACCATCCTTCTAAGTAGGAATCCAGAAAACGCCTTTCAGTAACCTTTAGCTGTTTTTCTTTCCTGTAACACTTGGGTCACAATCTGACATCAAACATAGAGAAGAAGTGTTTTTGAAAGCTTTATAGAGTTGTTTACCAGTTCTTTGATGTTATTTTACTACTACACTTGGTATTTGAGCATAAAATAAGTTTTCAAAAAGATCAAATAATATTAAAATGATGACATTTGGCTATAAGACTCCACATAAACCATGTGCTCATTTTTTGTACATGAATGTGTATTGCAAAGCTGTCATTCCAATATTAATACATAAACCTAGCAGTGAGGATACTGTGATGATTATTGGCACTGTCAGATCCCTAATATCATCAAAGCAGAGTGTGACATTGTTCAGGAAGGTATTTCTTGTTTCCTTTTCCAGTGCCCAGGATTTATCAATGGAAGTGCATACCTCCAGAAGAACAACTAATTGGCAAAACTTGCATGATGCAAGCCCTGACAATGACCAAGTTAATTAGAGTAATAGTTCACAGGTTTTTTAGGCTATGTACCACATAGAAATGGGCAAAGGCTCTTTTTATCACTATCTTGCACATTATGATGAAGTATTATTCTGTTAACTCTTTCCTTCCCCCTTATTTTTTATTTTCCCTCTCCTCTCCAACTTCCCAAACACCATAAAACTTTTGCTTGGGTAAATAAGAATACTGAGTTTGGTGTCATCAGGGACATAGATTTCTATTCTTTCAACACTTACTGCTTTTTTGTCGATGCTTCTTTATTTGAATATGAGGAAAATATGCTTATATCACTTACACAAATGGTTATTATAATGCTCAAATAAGGTAATATATGTAAAAAAATTTTGTAGCCCTTAATGGGGTTCTGAAGTATTAATATGAGGATGAAGGGAAGGATAATGGCCTATTGACTGATGATGACATCCAGACATAATTTCAAGGGCTGGGACAGTCCACATTTGAAAATATTTTCCACTGGAGATCAAAAACTCAATTATAAGTTACAGGCTTAGATGGTTACCTGGAAGGTGGTGAGAAATAAAATGACTTACATTTGGTAAAATAATCAATGTGTCAAAGGAAGGACTTGAACTCAGACTCCAACCAGAGTTAAACCAATTTTTGGTTAAATTAGGTTCAGTTGTTGTATACCTGTCATTGCATTTAATATTGATCAATGCAGAGTTTTGTTCCAAAAGTATTTCTGTAGATTTGGGACCTGTTCGCCATCTGTTCTGAGATACCTAAATCTTCTTTGTTCTTTCAGGGTAAGAAGTGGTCTTTTTTCTATACTTGCCTTCAGTTGATAGGACCCATCTTTGCCTTACTTTTGTTTTCTTGTTAGGACATTCTCCAAATAGTTGTGACTCATTTACAATTCCAAAAGAGCACATTATGACAGATACTACATAGATGTTAATTGTTTTAAATGTATCCTTGCTGTTGAGTTTTGATTTCAGCATGTCAATAAGTATTTTAACAATAAATCTCAGCCACATCTGTATCATTGATAATTTTATGCTCAATATGTCTTGTGTAGAGAGGACTAATATATTTTAAAGCATTCCTTAAATCCTTCAATCTCTCTTTTGCCGTTACCTTCATTAAGAAATTTATATTTAAAGGGGTGGCTAGGTGGTGCAGTGAATAGAGCACCAGGCCTGGAGTCAGGAGGACCTGAGTTCAAAGGCAGTCCCAGACAATTAACAGTTACTATGCGTATGAACTTGGGCAAGTCACTTAACCCCAATTGCCCTGCCTTCCCCCCTCCAAAAAGCACACACACACACACACACACACACACACACACACACACACACACATATATATATACATATATGTATATGTATATACACACACACACACACACACACACATATATATGCATATGCATATATACATATATGTACATATATACATATACTTAGAGTCCAAACGACTTTTTGATATCATTAGATAAAGATTCTAAGAGATGAATGAACTATTTAATATATTCATTATAGTGCCATGTAGCCTGATATAATCCATGAACATCAAAGTAAAAAATATATTTTTGTTTGACTCTCTTTTTTAACTTGGAAGCCATATTTACTTATATTTAGGGAATATGATAATGGATTTGAAACTATGTAGAAGCACAATGGATTTTCAAGTATGTCCTTGAAAAATGCCACATTTTATATTGGTTATTCTTGAGATTATTATAACGGTGGCATATTTTAAATAGAGAAAAATTTACCATGTGGGCATCACACACTCTAGCATTCTTCTTATACTAAACCTCATTTTATATATTTACAGTACACAGAAAAGCTATGAACACTGGAATGAGTCCAAGTAATCAATAAAGGCAATATAAATTTTATGGCCATCTTAGGCAGCTTTTTCTATAATTACTGAATCAATAAGTTTCTCTCATCCCCTTCAACTATCGGCAAATCTTTTTTTTTTTTAATATTTTCTTGAACCACAATGCATATGGCCATATACTGTTTTCTTGGAAGTGTGTGTGTGTATTTTATATGCTTACATATTTGTAGAATACACATACATATATGTTTTTGGTAATACAAACTGTGAATATTTTGTATAGACTACATAGACACATAGCTAAACTGTATTTTGAGGAATTACTAGTACTTTCATCTTCTTTGGTTTTAGATTTCTGATTAGAGCAATGATGATCAGAATGATCACATCAGATTTGCTACTAAGAAGAAATTAGTAAATTATTATGACAATAATTCATGCCTCACTGTGAAACATCTGAAGGAATAATTTTGACTATTCTCTAGCCCCACAATGTGCCAGTTTTGCACAGATGCTAATTTCATTCACCTTTCTTGAAATCACTTCTCTATCACATTGAATAATTTATTTTGTCCTTTGTGCTACTTTTAACTCTTTTCACTGCCTTATGCTTTAAAAAAAAAATTAAAAAACTTTTACTTTAGACTCAAACACCAGAACACAAATACAGAATAGAGAAAAGAAACAAAAACATACCATAAACTTAAATATTGGAACTTCGAAACACAAAGTTAGAAAAAAAGCATGTCATGTGCATAGCAGAACATAAGAGAGGATTCCAAATATGTAACAATAAATTTTCATTTCAAGAAAGCCTATATGATGAATAATACTTGTTGTCTTGAAAATTGTGCATCTTTTCTTTGCTTCCTTGTGAGTTTACTTTTGTTCTCTCCTGTGTACTTTTTTACTTTGTTTTTTTTATCCCCCCTCCCTGAAGGCTACAATAAGATTTAGATATTTCTCTATAGCTATAAATATATACATACACATATACACATACATATATAGACATATACATTCCTAAACATATTCTATTTCTGATCTTTGTTTTTATGTTTGTGCATATCTCTTGTTTCCTAACCCTCCTGCTGCCTCTACCTACTACCTTGCCCTCCTATTGCTTGACTACCCCCCCTCCAAGGATCGGTCCCCTAACTTGCTGTTCCTGAAATTTAAATACCCTTCCATATCCTCCTTTTACCTATTCCCTCCCCCTTCCCTCCAAAGGTCCCTCCCTTGTCCTCTCCCCCCTCCCTATACCTCTACCATTTTATTTCTTCTAAATTTAGAAGACTTTTATAGTCTTCTAGGTATATATATACCTAGTGTGTTACCAGAACTACCAGCCCTCCTCTCCCATCTAATTCCTCTGTATCAGTTCTTCCTCTTGCACCTCATTTGTATAAAATAATTACTCTTTCTAGCTTATCCTAAATGGTTTTACTTTTTAAATTCATATCATACTCAGTTATATCCCAATCTTTCTTATGCTACCCAATTATTAATAAGAATCTTATACATATATCTTACATTATATATATGAAAAGTAAAGTCTGCCCTTATGAATCTCTTATAATCAGTCTTTAATATGTACCTTATATTTCTCTTGGTTCTTGTATGTTGAATCTTCTATTGAGTTCAATATTTTTTTTTTAACAAAGTCTTGAAAATCAGAAAGTTTATCAAGTGTACATTTCTTTTCCTTCAGGACAATACTTAACTTTGCATGGTATGATATTTTCAGCCAGAGCCCGAGTTCTTTTACTCTTCAATATACTATGTTCCAAGACTTGCAGTCCTTTAATGTCTCTGCTACTAGATCTTGTGTAATTCTAATTGTAGCACCATCATATTTAAATCCTTTTAATCTTGATGCTTTTAATATTTTATCCTTGAGCTAGGGGTTTTGGAATTTGAAAATGATATGCCTATGAGTTTTCCTTATAGGATCTCATTTAAGTGGTGATTGATAGATTTTTTTTCTATTTCTATTTCCCCCCCTTCTTCTAATACTTCTGCACAATATTCTTTAATTATTTATTGTATTATTATATCAAGATTCTTTTTATCATAATTTTAGTTAGCCTGATTATTTTTATAATTTTTATTCTTGATCTATTCTCCAAATCTGTTGTTTTTCTTATAATTTTGTTTTTCTTCTTTTTTTTTCATTATTCATATTTTGCTTAACTACTTCTCAATCTCTTATAATTTCATTGGCTTCACTTTGCCCCTAATTTTCAAGGTGTCATTTTCTTTCTTAAGATTCTGTATTTCCTTTTCTAATTGGTTGAATCTTCTTTCATAACCTTGTTTTTCTTGGATTGTTCTTATTTTTTATTTTGTTTTTTTTTTCTCTATCTCTTGTGGTTTGATTTTTAAAATCTTTTTAAAGACCTTTTGTGCATTCTTTTTGCGCAAGTGAGCATTTGACATTATTTGGGGGAGGGGGAGTTTCTTTACTTCAATATCCTCCTCTGAAGATGAACCCTGGTTATCTCTAGTAACATAATAGCTTTCTGTATTTGGATTCTTCCTCCTTTGCTTGTGCATTTTTTCTGGTAATAGCTTAATTTTCATAATCACTTCTAGCCCTGCAATATGGGAAATTGTGCCACTTGCCCCAGACCTTGAGTTCTTCCCTCTAGCCTGGGACCAAAGCCTAACCTCTAACCTCCTATAAGTGCCCACTGCCAGGGGCTTTCTGCCCCACTACTTTTACACTCACCAGGGATGTACTGGTTCCTTCTCACCCCTCTGGGTCTGGCCTTCCCGGTCAGCAGAGGTTTCTTTAATCTTCCTGGTTTCAAATGCCCAATTCTCACTATCTTGGGGGTTAAAGTTCCTGTGGTTGGGGCCAAGGCAGCCTCTTAAACCAACTAACCCTAGGGCTTTCAACTTGTTAAAATGTAGCCTAGCCTGGAGGTGTTCACTCTTCAGGGGACCAAATCTTCTCCTGGTCCTTTTCTTCAATTCTTCTCAAATTGTCCCAGTAAGATCCAGGTTGTGCCCCTCTTCTTATTTATCTCCACCCACACTTTGTTCACCCTAAGGTGCTATTTTAACTCTTCTGTGGGGGAAAATCTTGAAAGCTTAGAATTTTCTAACTTACTCCACCATCTTCCCAGAATCCTCTCCACCTTAGGTTTTTAAAATCTAACATTACTCAGATACCTCCCACTATCATCTCAATTACCTCCATATTACTTGAAGATGTGGTCTCTCTCCAGGCCAAGATAAACTCCTCTACCTACACAGAAGATTCCATTGGAAACCATCTTCTCCAGAAGATCATCCCCTTTATTATTCCACCTTTCTCATTTTCTTCAATCTATCAATTGCTTATCTCAAAAGTCTGGATCTTTGCATTTATATAACATGAGATTGCTATGATGATTTGCTACTGTTTATTTTGTACCTAATCTATTCCACTGACCCACCACTGTATTTCTTAGCCTACCAGGTTATTTTGATGAATACTACTTTGTAATATAATTTGAAATCTGGTACTGCTAGGCCACCTTTTTCATATATATTTTTTCATTGATTCCTTGTTATTCTTGACCTTTTATTACTATGTTTTAAAATTTTGTTACTATTTTTTATAGCAATCTAAAATACTTTTTGGTAGTTTGATATGTCACTAAATAAGTAAATTAAGTAGAATTGTCATTTTATCACATTGGCTTGGCTGACCCATGAGTTACTGACACTTTTTCAATTATTTAAATCTGATTTTATTTGCATAAAAAGTTTTGTAATTTTGCTCATTTAGTTCCTAAGTTTTTCTTAGTAGGCAGATTCTCAAATAATTTGTCTACAGTTAATTTAATTGGAATTTTTCTTTCTATCTTTTATTGCTAGATTTTTTTGGTAATATAGAGAAATGCTGATGATTTTTGTGGATTAATTTTATATCCTGCCACTTTGCTAAAGTTAATTGTTTCAACTAGTTTTTTTTTTAATTGATTGTTCTCCAGGATTCTCCAAGTATGTCATCATGTTATCTGAAAAGAGTGATAGTTTTGTTTTCTCATTGCCTATTCTAAGTTCTTTCTCTTTTTCTTCTCTTATTACTACAGCTAACATTTCTAGTACAATATTGAATAATAGTGGTGATAATGGACATCCTTCCTTCACTCTGATGTAATAGGGAAGGATGCCTGCTGATGGTTTTAGATAGATACTATTTACCATTTTGAGGAAAGCTCTATTTATTCCTGTTGTTTTCTACTGTTTTTTTTTTTAATAGAATGGTTGTATTTTGTCAAAAGCCTTTCCCCCATCTATTGAGATAATCATGATTTCTGTTGGTTTTGTTATTGATATGGAAAATTGTGCTGATTGTTTTCTTAATATTGAACTAGCCCTGTATACCTGGAATAAATCCCACCTGGTCATAGTATATGATTTTTGTGATAATCTACTATAATCTCCTTGGCAACATTTTATTTAAAATTTTTGCATCAATATTCATAGGGAAAATTGGTCTATGGCTTTCTTTCTGTTTTTTCTCTTCTTGGTTTAGGCATCAGCACCATATTTGCATCATAAAAGGACTTCGTTAGGGCTCTTTCTTTGTCTAGTTTTCCCAAATAGTTTATAAAGTATTAAAATTAATTGCTGTTTAAATGCTTGGTAGAAATCATTTATGAATCTATCTGGTCCTGGTGATTTTTACTTAGGGAGTCCACTGATTGTTCAATTTCTTTGTTTAAGGTAAGGTTATTTAAGTATTTTATTTTCTCTTCTGTTGATCTAGGTGATTTATATATTTTAAATATTGATTCACTTCACTTAGAGTGCTAGATTTATTGACACATTATTGGGCATAAAGAGCTCCTAATAATTGCTTTAATTTCATCTTCATTGGTGATGAATTTACCCTATTTATTTTTAATAGGAAATTTTGTTTCCTTCTTTATTTTTTAAAATCAAATTAACCAAAGCTTTAGGGTTTTTTTTTTTATGATAGGAGCTTTTACTTTTATTTGATTGTAAAATGGTTCTCTTACTTTATATGTTATTAAACTGCCCTTTGATTTTCAGGATTTCTAATTTGTTGTTTAATGGGGGATTTTTAATTTGTTTTTTTCTTTTTTTTTTAAATTCCAAGCATAATTTGTTAGTCTTTTCTTTCTCTATATTGCTAATTTAAAGATTTGAAGATACACACTGTTTCACTGAGTACTGCTTTGGTTGAATCCCATAAATTTTGGTTTGTTGTCTCATCATTGTAATTTTCTTTAGTAAAATCATTGATTATCTCTTTAATTTGTTCTTTGACCTATTCATTCTTTAGTATTAGATTATTTCATTTCTAATTAGTTTTCAATCTATGTTTCCATGACTCTCCATTGAACATAATTTTTACTGCATTATGATCTGAAACTGATACATTTAATATCTTTGCTTTTCAATATGTCATTATGAGGTTTTATGCCTTAATACATAGTCATTTTTTTGTGTGGGTGCCATGTACCACTGAGAAAAAAGGTATCTTACTTTCTATTTCCATTTGATTTTTTTCAGGGTCTAAGATATCTAGTTTTTAAAAAATTTCTATTCATCCCCTTAATCTCTTTCTTATTTTTAGGTTATTTTAGTTCTGAGAGGAGAGTTGAGTATAGTTTTACTGTCTATTTCCTCCTGAAATTAATTTAATTTTTCCTTTAAAAATTTGGATGCTATACCATTTGGTGCATATGTTTAGTACTGATATTACTTCATCGTCTATGGTGCCTTTTAGCAAAACGTAGTTTGCCAGCTTATCTTTTTTAATCAGATTTTTGCTTTTGCTTTGTCTAAGATCATGACTACTTCTCCAGTTTTTTATTGTTGTTATGTTTTGTTTGTTTTGCTTTGTTTTGACTTCAACTGAGGCATAATAAATTCTGATACACCCTCCCCCCTTTGTTTTAAATCTGTGTGTATCTCTCTCCTTCAAATGTGTTTCCTATATTGTCAGATTCTGATTTGTAATCAACTCTGCTATCAGCTTCTGTTTTATAGGTGAGTTCATCACATTGACATTCACAGTTTTTATTGTTATTGTTCAGTCATTTAATCCTGTCAGATTCTTTGTGAATCAGGGAAATGAGGGGATTAAAACACTAATTTGTTAGTGAAAATGGAAAAAGCCACATGGACTCTATCTTGTGACTAAATTCTATATCAAGCTTGGTTCCTCTTTTATTCAATTATAGGTTTAATGCACTTTCTATCTTGTGAAAAAAAAATCAATTATAGAAATTGTGAAAAAAAAGTTATTAGATTGTTTGAACCTAGCCCAGCAGGGCTGGGAAGCTTCCTTACCTCCACCTGCTGATTAAAGTCCCTTAAATAAGGACCTGAGTTATGCTGACCAGAAACCCAGTCAGATCCAAAGATTGATGTAAGGAGTTTTCTCATAATTATATATCTCAAGCAACCCATAGTTCTTATCTAAGAAGTAACCCCATACTGGTCAATCAGTTATTATTTTTGTTCTCCTTTGATTGTTTACAGACACCTGGTGGGGAGCAGGATATCACTTTCTGACTTCAGGGAACTGCATTTTAGGGACTTAAAATATAGGGAATTGTAATTCAGGAACTTAGAAAGTCCCTAATATTTCCTCCAATTAGAAATCAGCTTACCTAATGTTGTATCCTGGCTAATTGTTTCCTTTTAATTAATTGTTCTTATTTGTTAACTATTTTTAATATATAAAAACTATCTTCAGGAACCAGTGCAGAAGGTGAGTAAGACTATTGATCCCAACATATTTGGCAACTGAAAAGCACTGCTTAATAAATCAATATGCTTTTAAGCTGAAACTTTTGATTCCTCAGTTATTTCATCTTTCACTTGCCATATGTTCCTTTTGTGTTTTCTTGGTAAAGACAATGCTCTGAATTGTCATTTCCTTCTGTGGTTCATATTACAGATAAAGAAATTGAGGCAAACAGGTTTAAGTGGCTTGTCCAGACTCACACAGCTAGTAAGTGTCTGAGGTCAGATCTGAACTCATGAAGATGAGTCTTCCTGACTCTAGGCCTGGCACTCTATCCATTGTGCCTAGAGGCTAGAAGATTATAATTACTATGTGTATCCCATTCATCCTATTTTTTTTTCTGTTTATCCTTCTCTCTGTCTCCTTCATTCTGTCCCTCCTCAAAAGTCTTTTACTTCTTTCTACCACATCCCTTAATCCACCCTTCCTTCTGTCACCCCTCCCCTGGTCCTCTTACTGCCCTGTATGGCAACAGAGATTTCTATTCTTAACTGATTGTTTAGGTTATTCCCTCAACAAGCCAGTTCAGATGAGAATAAGTTTCAATCACTGCACACAAACCCTCCCCCCCAATATTCTCCTATATCATAAACTTGTCCTTTTGTGCCTCTTTTATGTGAGATAATTTACTCCATTCTTCCCTTCCCTTCTTTCAGTGCTCTCCTCTTTCTCTAGATGACTCTGGAGGAGAAAGTGAGGCTGGTGACCTTACACAGCCCTCCCTCACTCAAATCAAAGTCAAGTCATGTCATCTCCCTGATATCATGGTCCTTTTTGAGAATGAAGAATAAACACAACAATCATCTTTCTCACTCCTTAATTTTATTTTTTAAAGTATCATCCCATTATATTTGTCACACCATGCCATCTATACATACTCCTTCTAACTTCCCCAATAATGACACAATTCTCATCAGTTACAAGTATCATCTTCCCATGTAGCAATGCACAAATTTTAATCTTTTTGAAATCCTTATGGTTTCTTTTTCATGTTTACCTTTTTATGCTTCTATTATTTGTAAGTCAAAATTTCTATTTAGCTCTAGTCTTTTCATCAGGAAAGCTTAAAAGTCATTTGTTTCATTAAATATCATTTTATTTTTACCTTGAAGGATTGTACTCACTTTTGCTATGTAGGTGATAGATGGTTGTAATTCTAGCTTCCTTGACCTCCAAAATAGCCTATTCCAAGCCCTCTGAACACTTAATGTAGAAGCTGCTAAATCTTGTATTGTCCTGACTGTGGCTCCACAATATTTAAATTGTTACTTTCTGGCTCCTTGCAATATTTTTTCCTTGCCCTGGAAGCTCTGGAATTTGATGATAATATTCCCGCGAATTTTCATTTTGGGATCTCTATCAGGAGGTGATTGATTGGTTCTTTTCATTTCTATTTTACCCTCTGGTTCTAAGATATCAGGGTAGGTTTCCTTGATAATTTCTTGAAATATGATTTCTAGGCTTTTTTTTCCATGGCTTTCAGGTGGTCAAATAACTCTAAAATTACCTCTCCTTGATCTACTTTCTGGGTCAGCTATTTCTCCAGTAATAAATTTCAAATATTCTTCTGTTTTTTTTCATTCTTTTTATTTTGTTTTATTGCTTCTTTATGTTTCATGGAGTCATTAACTTCCACTTGCCCAGTTCTATTTTTAAATTTTTTCATTTGGCCAATTCTACCTTTTAAAGAGTTCCTTTATTCAGTGAATTTTTGTACGTTTTTTTCCTATTTGGCCAAGTCTGCTTTTTAAGGATTTTTTTTCCCCCTTCCATGGACTTTTGTGCCTCTTTTACCAGGCTGTTGACACCCTTTCCATGATTTCCTTATATCACTTATTTATTTTCCTAATTTTTTTCCTCTACCTCTCTAATTTGTTTTTTTTCTTTTAATCCCTTTTGGGCTAGTGAATTCAACATTTTTCTTTGAGACTTTGCATGTTGCTCTGCTGACTTTGTTGTTTTACCTCTGGATTTGTATCTTGATGTTCCCTATCACCATAGTAATTTTCTATGGTCAGTTTCTTTTTTGTTGTTGTTTGCTCATTTTTTTAAGCCTATTTCCTGACTTTAACTTTCTGTTAAAGTTGAACTCTGCTTGAAGTTGAACACTATTCACAAGTTTCAGTTTTTTCTCACTCTTAGAGTCTATAAGTTTTTAGTTCTTCTAAGGTGGTATGATCTAAGTAGAGGTGTGGGCACTGCTATACTCACCTGTGCTCTGATCTGTGAGTGATCCACAAGCACTTTTTTTTGCTCTGAAACTGCTGCCAGGATCCCCATTCTCCTATAGCTGCAAACACTGGTGTCCTAGTGGTCCTCCTCAACCTGTGACTGTAATCAAGATCCTTGTATTGGCAATGTAATGGAGTCCTACCCCCAGAGTCAGTAAATTATCCCTTGTAATCTTCTTCTGACCAATTGTCAGGCCCCATTATGATCTGTGAGTTCAGAACTCTAAAACCCACAGCTGCTGCTGTGCATACCCTCAAGGCCTGCTGTTGACTTGCCTGGCGCAACTTGTACTGCACTATGCTCCACTCTCATTCCAGTGAGACAGGTCTTTCATGGTATCTTTCTTTTGGCCTGGAAAACAGTTTCATTCTCACCTTTGGTTCTAATACTGTAGAATTTGTTTTGAGACATCATTTTAAAGTTGTTTGGAGGGGAATTTGGGATAGCTCAGGTGAGTTCCCTGCTTTTATTCCACCATCTTGGCTCCACCTCTCCAGCCTTCCATTTTCAAGAGAGAAGACACATGGTTCCAGACTCTCTTCAGGTCCCTTAAGGGAGACAAAGACTCTGAGAAGAAGGTGACATGAAGAGAAGCTAATAACTTTGGTTAAATCCTGATCCCTACATTACTACACCAAAGACTTTCAGAAATTTCCCCTTAGATAAAAATTAAAACTCCCCATTTTTTTCTCACTTGAGCTAAGTTATCTTACCCCAATGGGGGAGCTCATTTGCTATGTGTTTTCTGGTATATATTCTCCTATATACTTGTTCTGGTTTCTTTTTTGCTAACAACTTGAATAAATGGATTTATTTGTTATTTGCTACATGTATTCATTTTGGAACCTGCAATAATAAGGGAGTCAATGCTTGACGCCCTTTTCCATTAAGGAATACAGATCTAGAAAACATCTTGAATCTAAAATTTATTTCTCCTAGACTAACAATATTTAGGGGAGAAGACATAGTCCTAGCCCTGAACTCCCTCTCTGAGGTGAGCATTTACTAGTCTCTGCCCCCAGCCTCCTGCTTCTCTCTGAAGAAAGAATCAGTCTCTCTTACAAAATAGGTATATATATATATATGTGTGTGTGTGTGTGTGTGTGTGTGTGTGTGTATTATTATATACATTATGACATTATATTTAAAATTAATATTTATATTACATATGTGTCCATGTAGACATATATAGCTTATGTAGCAAAACAAATGCCTATACACACATGTATGCATCTTGTGTATATTTTAAAATGTTATTTAGAAAAGCTTATTTCAAGCTTATGTCATATTTGCTTTCTATGCCAATAATGTTTAGAAACATATTTACTCTAAAAATTAAATACTTCACTTATAACATCCCTGTTAGATGAGGAAATTATTATTTCATATAATAAAAATGCATTTTACTATACATATTAATGCCATCTATTCTCCAGTATCACCTTCTCCATGGCTAAATGGGGTACTTGATGAAGATCTTATTCTATTTCTGAGTGACTAGTAATACATTTATTCTTTGCATCAGATTTTTATAATAAAAAAATAAACTCATTCAGCAAGGGAAGAAACTAAATACAAGTACACATACATGTCTCACATGCCTCTCCTAATTATATGCATCTAAATTTTACTTAGTGAGATTTCTTTGGCAAAATATTTTTTCATTTACTCTTCCAATGACCATCTGCAAGATCAATAAAAAGTCACATTTCAAAAATATATTCCCTTATTCAGAAAGTTTTTTTTTTCTTTTTGGCAATGGTTTGCTTCTGCTGGAAATGACTAAAAATGATTATGACACTTGGGTTGAAAGTGTTTTAACAGATTGAATGATTTGGAATGTTTTAAATTTTGAAATATAATTGAAGCCATGGCTGGTGTGATATCAGCTGGAGCACAATGCTGCTAGCCTCAGGCTTTGGTTTCTATACTTAGAAGTTAAAACCAGAAAGTTACTGGGCTTCAAACTCTAGCAATTCCCCACAGGTTTTCTTTGTTCCTGTGTGAGACAGATTTCACATTATGGGTGTCCTTTAAGAGATGAATGAAATGGAAGGGAGCTTTACCTTTTTGTTTGCAAGCCAAGATATTTTTAAGGTGCTGCTAAGATGATTTCAAATGGATGATTGTAGGAAGAGATATTCAGCCTGATTTCCCTCGTGCATACTTTTCTGAATGATACTTCTCACAAAATGATGGTGGAATCAAGATGGAATCTTCATTTTTTGTCAGAAGCTTAAATACTTAACTTAGCAATTAAAGATCATTTTAATACCTCTTCCTCTTGAGTGTTAAGAACTTCATAAAAAAAGAGAGGATTATTGATTTGGGAGATAAGGTATTTTGATTTAAAGAGATGAGGTCAAGTCATGTTTTATTACTTTTAATGAATGGTGAATTTGAGAACTATTAAAAAATACCAGAATTAATATTTTTTTTTATTTAAAACAAGCTTGTTATCTGCCTAATCTTATCTGAAAAAATAAAATAGCTTATATTTTAGAAGTGTGTTGTCTTTATCCAGCTACTGAGGTTTTTGCTGCTGTTGCTGTTGTTCAGTCATTCTTCAGTCATGTCTAACTCTACATAACCCCATTTGGTGTTTTCTTGGCAAAGATCCTGGAGAGGTTTTCCATGTCCTCCTCCAGTTCAATTTACAGATAAGCAAACTGAGGGAAACAGGGTTAAATGACTTGGCCACAGTCACATAGCTAGTAAGTGGCTGAGGCCAGATTTGAACTCAGGAAGAAGAGAGTTCCTTACTCCAGGCCTGAGGGTCTATCTACTGTGCCACCTACCTGCCCCATCTACTTATTTAAAGAATACAATTCTACTGTATAGAGAAATGGGAGTACTTTAACAGAAAAACAAAATGCATAAGTTGAAGATATTTAAAAATGACCTTTTTCTTCCTATTTGACAAAACTGTTTATTAGCCTGTTTCCTATTTAAAATGGTTATGAAACCCATTTGGTCAGTGTTCCATTTATATAATCCATTGATCTCTCCACTTGTCTAATGCCATTTTCATTCTTACTTGTTTCTCATTTCTCCACTGGTTTCTTATCTAGGGTCATGTCATCTCATACTAGATCATGAGAGCTGATTATTGAATTTTCAGTATAAGGATTTACATTTCAGAAATCAGTAAAACTACAATTTAGAGTTTGGTTTATAGTCTTCTTGATTGTCAGGACTTAAGTGCTGAGGAAAATTTTCATAACGCAAATTAATCATAAAAGTGTGTTGAGCATATATCTCTCACAACCTGTCCAGCATCCCAGAGATTGTTAAACATCTGTCAGCATATCCCTAGTCTCACTTCAATGGCATATAATGCTATAGATATAACCACTGGTTCTCAAAGTCTTTAGAAGTGGGACACAGACTCTGTGACTTTTCATCAAGAGGGAAAGGCTTTAAGCACTGTCCAAGAAAAAAGATGCATACCTATCACATGAGGTTAAGCTAAACTACATTCAGAGAGTTTCATCATCGGTTGACCCCATCCTTATGGAAATATTTAGCAACACAAAATCATAACAATTATATCCCAACACACAGAAGGTCTATGATATGCATCAGTGAAAGGATTACTTTAAGCAAACTAAAAATAGCAATACAAAAAACAAAAAACAAAAAACAAACCCAGATCATTGAGTATAATTATTATAGGACAAAATTATGTTAGGTAATGTTCTTGTAACTATAAAGTGTAGATGAAAACCACTGAGTCATAAAGGACCTATTTTCCTAGAACCTAGAACAAAGTTAGACCTAGAGTTGTCCTCTTGATTCAATATTTTGTAACTTCACACCTGTGGTGTCCAGAATATTCTTCACTTTCTACATCTTCTCAATACATCTACTCCCAAAAGGGGGCAGGGAGATTGCTAGTACTATAGTAGCTGTAGAACAGAGCAAGAGGAAATATACAAGGGCTAATTTAAGCTAGGAATTCAGAAATATTATTCTGTGGTACCTGAGTGTAACTTAGGTAGGGAGAGTAGCATTGCTTTTACCTTCTGATGACTTACATTATAATACAGATACAAAGGAAAAAAATTATATTATAAAAGTAATTTACATAAAAAATAGCAAAGGTATGACAGAGGTATAAAAACATTTTTGGGTTATGGTTATTTTTTTTAATCCATGCAGAAGGATAATATGAAGGATATGGTAAAATGTGGTAAAAATTTAGGAACAAGAAATCAGGGTGATTGATGATTCAAGCCTAGGAGGAAAACAGCGCAGCAAAGGCTAGCAGGAGAACAGCTCTTGAATATTAGGTAGATGGTAAGTTATTAGAATATTTAACAGACAAAATGAACCCTCAACTTGGAAGCCCCATGATATTAATAGAACAGAAAGGCAGACAGATATTGCCACAGATATTCACAATATGAGCAATCACAAGCACTAATATTAACAATAGAGGACTATAAGACTGAATATTTCTCCTCCCACATTTATGCAATACCAAAGGAAATTCATAGTAGCCAAAAAAGATGATAGTTGTACCATGTCTGAGTTCTTGACATTATCAACTTTTATATTTACAGATTTGCCTTCTTCCCGTAATCGACAAGATAGGCATTGTCTGGGGGACTTTTAGAGAAAATAAAATATTCTAGGAAAGTATGAAAGAGTGACCTCAAGGTAGAAACAAAGAAGAAAAATGATCAGAAGATGCAGAAGTAAATCCTAGTATGTGTCAAAAACCTGGAATGTGACAGAATGTGACATAGGAGAAGGGGAGACAAAGTATTAATCACTTGGATAAATGAGACTATTTTCAGAAAGGGGCTCCTGAATCCTCTGACGAAGCAATGACTTAGTATAATCCAAGGAACAGCAATGTGGATTCACAAGTGACTTGGGGAGATAGCTTATCCTAAGGATGAATTAAAGGGCAACAATAACAGTGAACGAACAATGCGACTGATTTGACCTGTCAAGAGAAATCAAGGAAGAAATGGCTAAGTATAGTATTAACAGAAAAGTTTGTTTTCCCTGAATACTAAGTACATATGAAAAATCAATCTTTCTTCTCCTTAATTCTTTTTAAATATGAATTGATGAGTTTTGTTTAGATAAAGCAAATAATTGTATACAAAGTATATGCTAAACAAATTTAAGCAAAATAATTTGGAAAAAAATTAATGTAAGTAACAATAAGAGAACTAAGGAATTATTCAAAGAGCTAGAAAACCATTGGATATTCCATTCACTACTGAAATAAAATCCTGCAACTTCTCCAAAGGAATCCTGTCTTTTAATGTACTTCAGTACTATAAGTCTGCTTGATATGGTGAAACTGGTCCTAGACATCAGTTGATCTGATCATCATTCATAAAATCATAGAAAGATATTGGTCATAGAGATCATCTAGTCCTTCATCTTATAGATGTGGAAGAAATTAAAAACAGTGAAAGATAATGGGTTATAAAATTATATAATTACAAATATACAGAGTTAGTTGCTTGATTAGACTCAAAGACTAGTCATTAATGGTCAAGTCATTAAGGAGGGTTTCAGAGGTTCTGGGACTAGGCTGATGATCTATGTTGACATCTCAGATCTTGTTTGTGGGTCTGTATTGATTTTCCAGGCAGATAGTTGTAATAGTAATGGAATTTAAAGATCCCCGTGTATTGGCAAGCTAACAGGTACTTAGCACTTAGCGTCAAGTTAAGCCTTAAGGCCCAGAACTTGAGAATCCCACAGTGAGATGGACTTGTTGACATAACAGGAAGGGGCTGAACAGGGAGGAGCTAATATCATATATAAAGAAAAGCCCAAGCTGAGAGAGGCCAGAACTTCTGGGAGTGAGCATTTGGAGGATATGCTCTTACTGCTGGAGAGAAAGAAGAGAAAAGAACTGAGAACTGAGGACTGAACTGAGAATTGAGAAGAGAGGAGAACTGGGAGGAGGCATGGCTGTGGTAAGTCCTGGAGGAGGATCTTGCTGATGATTTCAGAAGTCCTGGGATTATACTGATGATTCATGTTGATTCTTCAAACCTTATTGTTGAGTTTATGTTGATTTCACAGGCAAAAAGTGAATTGATGAGGATGCTGGCAATGTGAATGAATGTGATTGTGGCTTTGTTAAACTTTGTCTGCCCAGGAACAGAAACTGTGAAGGACTTGAGGTGGGCTAGACACTGTGAGCTTCAATATGGAACAGGAAATGGACAAGGAGCTGGACAACAAGGAGCTGGCAAGAGCTGGGACCATGGAAGAGGAACTATGGAAGCAGAGAGCCAGCTTCAAGTTAAGATGAAAAGACCTCTCCTTTGGTATTTAATGCAAACTGAGAAGATCATGATTTACTAGGGTTTGAGAACTTTGAACTTTACAATTAGATGATTGAGTTAAAGACTTACTTATTAAGGATTATTGGAAACTAATCTCCAATTAAGAAGAAAGAAGACTTTTTGATTGAAGGGATTAAGACAATGTGACCTGGGGTGGACTTTGTGATTGACTAAATGAATGTACTTTGTTTAAAACTATGTGACCACTTTAGTGGAAACTATGTGGCCATTTTAGTGATAAGTTGTTAAATTATAACACTGTGGATGCTGTACTTTGATTTCAGTGAATGTTTTGTCTTAGTTTGTTACTGAATACAGAGTTCACTATACTGTGTAATCAGAATCTTGAAAGCTGTTCACAGCAGCAGTCTTCTGGAAAGCTGCTTGTGCTTGGCTTTACAATAGTGAATATTCATGAAAGTGCTGGCAATGTGTACGAATGTTGTTTTGGCTCTGTTAAGCTTTGTCTTCCCAGAAACAGAAACTGCTGAGGGACTTGTGGATTGGACATTGCAAGCTTCAATATGGAATGGGAGCTGGATGAGGAACTGGATGAGGAGCTGGGCAAGGAGCTGAGAGCTGCTGCCTGTGAATCAAGGTGATGGTTGGGTAGATTCAGGCAAGTGCTGGACACATGGCAGAGGAACCACAGAATTTGGAGATAGCCTCAAGCCAAGATGAAAAGACCTCTTCTTAGGCACTTAGTGCTGAGTGGGAAGATCATGATTTGCTGTGGCCTAGGGGTGGGAGAACTTTGTACTTTGTACCTTGTACCCCTTAAGAATGACTGAGTTAAGGGTGATTGGAAACTAATCTCTAATCAGGAAAAAAGAAGACTTTTTTACTGAGAGATTAAGACAATGTGACCTAGGGGTGGGAAAATTTTTACCTTTGTACTTTGCATCCCTTAAGGAAGATTGCCCCTTAAGGACTATTGAGTTAAGGACTTACTGAATGATATCTTTTGTTTAAAACTATGTGGCCACTTTAGTGATAAGTTGTTATGCTATATCATTATGAGTGCTGTACTTTGGTTTCTGTGAATGTTTTACCTTAGTTTATTGAATAGAGAGTTCACTATACTATGTGATCAGAACCTTAAAGCTATTCAAAACAGCAGTCCTCTGGAGTGCTGCTCATGCTTGGCTTTACACCTGTATAACAAATTATATTATTATTTTGCTTTTATAGATAAGGAAAATATGGATTCACCAAGGGTCACAGGACTTATAATTGTAATTGTTGAAGAAAGAATTTTTCCATTTCCAAGCTAATTACTTCTTTCTGTTTCTTCTCATAGGACATATCTGAACACCACCACCTTCTACCCCCAGCCCCCATTATCCTCTTCTGAATGAATTTTAGACAATAAGCTTAGATGTAGCATCTAAAAAGATACATCATACTATAGACATGGTCTTAATATCATCTAATATATTTAGTTCTTTCTCATGTTTATCCTTCTGCTATTGTACCCTCATATTACATTAACTGATTAATTCATTTAATTGTATATATATATATATATACATATATATATATGTGTGTGTGTATATATATATATATATATATAGCTATGTGCATATGTTTGTGTATTTATTTATTGATTTATTCAGTTATTTATTGATTTACATGCTTGTTTATTCATCTATCTATCTATTTACTTATCCTGAACTTGTGGGCAACTCAAATCCCAAGATCTTTTTCACAAGAACTGTGTTCAATCTTACTTTCCCCCACCCTTCAGCTATATAAATTGGTGGGTTTAAAATATCCCCAAATGTATGAGTTTACATTCATTTAATCATGATTAATCTGTATACAAATTTGGATGTTTGTATACATTTATATTCCTGAAGTCCCACATTTCAATAATTTTCCTTTCTCTTTCTGTTTTCTACTGCCAAATTTCCCTAATCAGTCCTGCTGACAGCATTTCCACTGCAAAGTTACGCTTGACAGAATGTGGCATTACAAGTGTTTTGTCAGGGGCTAGGAAATCTAAAAGAAAACATTATGTGCCATTCCAATTTTGGAAGCCAAGTAGCAAGCTTGTCGACATGGTATATATATGAGGACACAATGTATCTCCATCTCAGAGTCATAAGAGTCAAGAAAAAAGTTTAACTGCTATAAATTGGCTAGCAAAGATTAAGAATATTGAAGTGGCTTCTTCTGAATTTGGGTCAAAATGCTGTGATTCTGGCTAAAGGTTATTCCCATTGCTATCAAGTAATTACTTAAAAGAGTTTATGGAAACATTTTTCTGTTTGTTTCATATTTTCAGATTTACAAATTTTTTTCTTTCCCTCTCTCCCCCCTCTTTCTTTTTTCTTCTCTCCTCTTCCTTCCTCCTTTCCTGTCCCTCCCTCCCTCCTTCCCTCCTTTCTTCCCTTCCTTCCTTCCTTTTTTCCTTCCTTCCTTCCTTTCTTCCTTCCTTTCTTCTTTCTTTCTTCCTCCCCAATGCCAGAAGTATAGTATGCCAAGCTCTCGTAGATTCCTTAGCAACAAGACTGCAATGACATTTAAGATTTTGAACTTTGTAGCTAGATTTCCAGCCCTAAATATAGCAGAGTCAAACAGATTAAGTCTAGTTTTAAAAATAATTCTTATGCCCCACTTAGACTTTTTACAGAAGGTACATACAGACACATACACACACCCCTCATTCATTGAAAGAATGTTAAACAGGAAGATATTTTAAAATAATAATTCAAAGAACAACAAAGTAAGTGACAGTAAACATATGTGAAGGCCATAAGGACCACCATTGCTTTTGTTCTGTTTCTTAAGAACAAGTCTTCCTATCTTCCCCAGTATGGAAGTATAATAACAACTCTCAGACCCAATCCCACTACTGATGGGCACAGGGCATTTGATTTCCTCTGTTTCTGAAATGGACTAGTGTGCCCATCCTTAAGCAGTCTAGAATCTCTTCATTCCTCAGGCTTCACTATAATGTAAAGTGTTAAACTTTGTGTAGACTCTTATCAGCACACTGTATGTCAGAACTCTTAAGCTCAAGTGATCCACCAGCTTCAGTCTCCCCAGTAGAATGTATTTGCTATAAAATATATGAAGTCATCATAGATTCTCAAGTTTTATGTTGAAACCATACTTGACAGAAGAGATTTTAAATGACCTTTCATGATGTTACTATCAGTTTATAATAGTACAAACTCAATATTCAAGATGGGGCTTTTATTTGATTTATTCTTAGGCTTTGCTACCTACAGATGAATGCTAGTACTTTGACTATGTCCTTTTATTCTAAACAAGCATAGGTTCCCTGTGTTGTCAGTAGAGGAAGATAGTCATATGGAGATGTTAGGCACTGGGAAAACAGAATTCTACAGAAAATTATCAAGATGTAGAGAACAAGGCAGTAATATTGGCTTGCCCTTGGTAGAGGTTCGAGAAGCCAATAAAGTAGGAACTAAGACAGTTAAGATGAGGTCTAAGGAACACACAGATACTAAATCAAAGACCAAGAATGAGATCAAGAATCCATTATGACAAGCAGCAGTTCAAAGGACAGAAATGTTGTAGCAATTTGGTCAGCCAGGGACATACAAGAAAATTAATAAAAATTCAAGATGAAACTGAAACCAAGACAAATTTCTATCTTAGAAATGAGTTTATTACTTAACTAACATAACAGGAATTAATGCTGGGACTTAGTCATACCTAACATCCTGTCTCACCCCAATTATCAAAGGCAGATAAATAATTATACTTATTTTGAAAGGGTATGGAGAGAATAATATTTGAACCAAGATCCTGAAAAATATCATCATGCTTTTAAAACTCATTTTCTCTTTTATTTCTTATTTCACAAATTTAAAACAATTTATTTGGTCCAGACCTTTGATCTTTTTTTTGTTTGTTTTTAAGAGGACCATTAAAGGAAGTCTTTGAAATGTTTAGTTTTAGAGAGCCTTTGAGGACATTGAATCTATTATGACTGTCTTGGAAGAGAGGTCAGACTACTGTCTGCTTTGCCATAATGCTCCTCAAAAACTATCAAAGTAGATAAACTTGATGCAACAATTATGTGTCAGGGTAAAGTAAAGACATTCCCACCAAATTTTGGCTTTATAGGCAATTCATTAAAAAGCTAAAGGCGGTGCTGATGTGGGGAGGGATACAGAAATGGGTAGATTATGAAGGCCAGAGAAAGACTAAGCCTTTTTTTCAACAAGAAAAATAAAAACAGAAAGGCAGAAGATAGGAATGATGAATGAGGGAAGAATCTTTCTATGTATATTGACCCTACCTTGAGGTCAACTTTACCATTCAACAGTCTATAACAGAGCAGTACAACCTGACTTCCATACAATTTCAGCAGTTAATGGAGCATGACAGGAAACAGTTTGAAAACAAGTTCACTTCAATAAACATTTATTAAGCACCTACTATATGTCAGGCTATATGCTAAGTGCTGAGGATAGAATTAAGAAAGATAGTCCCTTCATTCAAGGAGCTTACAATCTAATGGAGGTAGATAATACAAAAAAGGAAGCAGGACAGGGAAAGTAGGGAAACACTACCCAGAATTGGGGTATCTTGTTCTGTGGAATTGAGAACAGGCAGAGAAGCACATGAAAAAATGGAATGAGCTGAAATTCCACCTTCTGCCCTCTATGAAGGAAGGCATGGGGAGGAGTTTGTTATTCTACCCTTCAGCCATCCAGTTAGAGTAGAGAGGAGAATGAGGTAGGTGGTGTCAATCAAGGCTTAAATAAGAAGGTGTTAATGAGATTAGAAGTGATTAGTTTATACTGGGAAAGACATTTAATTCTATGAAGCTGAAACTAGGCAGAGCAACAGAAGCAAAGTCAAGGATCAGCAATCCTTTCCAGCAATCAAGTGGTGAATAGAGAGAAACAATAGTGGTGGGAGGTAGGGAAAGGGAGGGAGGGAAGATGTCCCATGTCCTGAGTCCCCTAACTGAACATTGGCCATTCAGGGAGTTTAGTCATGATTTTAAAAGCCTTCCAACTAGACCAAGTGACAAAAATATTTTGATAAATATTTAATTACTGGATTTCAATGTAATTGGTTTACTTTCTTTATCCTATGTATTTTATTTTATATACTTTAAAATATTATTCTGAGAAGGGGTCTAAAACTTTAATAGACAGCCAAAAGAATAAGTGGCACATACAGAAAAAGTTGAGAACTCTGTTCTAGTGGTCTTTACTAATTCCTCCAGTTGTTAATGTACCACCTCCACCCTGAGGTCAGACTATACTTGTTTAGGTACATAAGATATCTGCCTGGTAGAATGGAAGACTCTTTGAAGGAAAAGACTACTTGCTGTTGGATTAATAGTGGGTGGGTGTTTGTGGGATCAACCCCACTCAGCCAGCAGTGCCCCAGTGGTATAAAATAATAACATTAAAATATTTTATAACTTAGAAAGAAATCCAATTACAGAAACTTTAAAAAATAAACATATGGGGTCAAATAGCAAAAGTTAGAACTTGATATTCATGGACAGAAATACACAGCCCTGAACCTAAAGGCTTAGTATATTGAATATGATTATATTTCATGGATCAAAATCTTTGAGTCTATAAACATATATTAGTATATTCCATTGAAATACTGTAGTATAATACATAATGTACTCCACTGAAATAACGTAGTATAATAGATACAATAGTAAAATAGGTAAGTAGACCTGCATTTGAATCTTGCTTTATGTAGTTACTAGCTATATAATTTTAGGCAAGTCATTTAACTCTTCTGGGCCTCAGATTCCCAATCTATAAAATAAAGAGTTTTTACTGGATAACCTCTGAAGTTCATTCCAACTCCAAGTCTGATTTATTTCCCAAGGTCAACTTTCTTGAAAGTCTTAATAACTTTCTATCCAAAGCACAACTCTCCTGAGGTTATACATACACATATATATAGTTACATAAGTACATATATACGTACATATATATGTGTATGTAAACACACACATACATATGCATATTTAACATCAAATGGTACTGTGCATTGAGTGATCTTTCATTAACTCCTTTCATAAAATCTAATTTTAAAAGTTTTATAATAAATGTAAGAGAAAGATTACAAATATGGAGGAGGGAGAAAGGAAGATGAGACATATAGTTGTTGCAGTCTAAATTGAGGGAAGAAGACAGAAAGCTTTATACCCACAAGTCCTTTATGTATAATGACCTTAGATGGATAGATTTAACTGGAAAATATGATAGGAGAGAGCATTTCAAGCATAGGTATGAGCAAAGTAAGGGGAAAGGGATATAGATATAGTGTGGAAAGGTGAATCAGAAATCATCTAATCTAACTCCTTTTTATATTTTATAGATGAAGGACCTGAGGCCTAGGAAAGTTAAATCATTTGACAAAGGCAAATCAGGGAATGCTAACAGAAAGGTTGCTTGTTCAAGTGTCTGGAGCATAGAGTACATCTTAAGTAGAATCAGATAAAAATAGGTAGTATAAGTTGAGTCCGAAGTCTTAGAGGATCTTGAATGCCATATAATGTATTTTCACTTAATTTGGTAGTAAGAAACCATTGTTTGTTGCGGTTGTTTTTGTTTGTTTCTTGTTTAGTTCATTGGTTGGTTTTCTGAAATGACATGATTGGAAATGTGCATAAGAATGGCAACCTATCAATTGTGCAAGGAATGTTTTAGAGTGGACAGAAAATAGTGACAGAAACAGATTATGAAACTAGTCCAATATACTAGGAAGATCTGACATGAATGTCAAGAGATATTGTGGAAATAGGCAGAAATTGGCAACTCACTGGATGTGATGGATAAAAGACATAAAAATACAAAATAATCACTCAGTCTATCGATTACTGCCAAGATGACTTGGAATTTAACGACACTAAAATTGTTTAATGACAATTTCTCCATTTTACTTACCACCTCTGTAAAAGGAATAGGGGAATTGGGATGGGAAGCCAATATGAGAAATATGGTCAAATTTTGGACATGCTAACATTGAGGTATTGTGAAAATGCCTCTATTAGCTATCTTGATTTTACACAAAGAATTGCTTACAATATTTCTTTGTAGGTCATAACTTATAGAATCACTAACCCTATGGAACTGGAATGAATCGTAGACATCATCCAATCCAACCCTCTCATTTTATAGATGAGGAAACTGATGCCCAGAGAGGTGAAGACTTGCTCAGATACTATCATTTAGCATAATCACTAGCACATAGTAGGCATTTGGTAACTGTTTTATTAAATTGAGTTTCATATATCTAGGAAGTGTGTGAGAAAGCCTTTGATTCCTGTTCTGCTGACTCTAAATAAAATATTCTCTCCACACTATGCATGTCTATAATCTCAACCCACAACAGCATATTCTCCTTAGGATATCATATTTCACCACATAATCACTGACACCAGACAATCACAACACCCTGTTGTTTTAGTCCCAAATTTGGTTTATAACCTTTCATCACATAATCATCACATGGTATAATTCTGTTTATCATACCACTTAAAAGGTAACCAGAGTGACAATGTATCCACAAGCGGCATATGGATACACATTTATGTATCATTCATTGTGAGCTATAAGCCTAGAATTCTCAGTGCACAGCATTGTCAGTGTATTTCAAAAAGTCAAATTTCATGTTCTTTTTTTTTTTTTAGAGTATTGCAGTAGTAAGGGTATTATCATTCAACCCAATGGAGAGCTGTAAGTGCAAGGGGAGTGTAATGGTAATGTAAATGGAAAGTTCTTTCCCATCCATTAATAGACCCATGTGACCTGCCTGAGTCACATGGAAAGTTGAGTCAGATGAATCTGTGGTAGGAGGAGCTTGGTGAACTGGTAGAGCAGGAAGGATGGAGCAGAGTTGGAAGGAAGTTGGTCAGAGTAGTTAGAGTAGAAGGAGAGAGAGGAAGCAGATAGCAAGCTGTGAATGTTTGTTTGTGGGAAGGGCCTAAAAAGGGGAAGTTTTGGGGATGGTGGTGCCCTCTGCACAGTTATTGCATATTGATTTCTTTGTTGCTATGATGGATTTAGCTTTCTGGTACAGGGATTCTGGTATTTGAATATTTTGGTTCTCTCCATGTAGAGAGTCTATTATGTTTTGTGACTTAAAATTACACCAGCATATTCATAGCCACTACAGGCCCTGCGAATATCATGTTGGCACTACAGGGAGTAGCAAGCAGGTAAAGTTCCTATGAGTAACTCAAATGATATGGTAAGACTTGTATCTTCCCAATTTTAACATATATTCACAAGTATTCTGTGCATTCTAATCTTGTCTCAAAGATGGCTTAGTAATAAATGATTTTTAGGTAATACTGGCACATTTTTTTAAAGCTTCACATAATGATCACATACCACTTTTTTTTGCAAAAAAAAAATGGTATAAAAGCTACAATGAGTATGTGGTCAAACACAGTATTTTGAATGGTTCTGTCACTTTAATACTCCACAGAACTTGGCTGCCAATGGACCTTCACTGATATTTTACTCATCTATAAAGAGCCTCTTTCCAACAGTGTTACAAATGGCTATTTCCCTTGCTTGGTCACTGTGAGTAATTGAAGATTTTGTCATTCTTTGTTGTTCCTCTACTTTCTTCTTTTTTCTTTTTTCACTGCAAGTGACAGAACACAGAGTTCATGGCAATGTAGGTATCTATCTATATTAGCAATGTGAAATACTGACTGCCATTTTTGACTTTCAATTAGAAAGGAGTAATTATTTCTTCTCCAAAAAAAGGGGAGCAAATTCTACATTGCAAACAAGAATTTAGGGGCTTCACATTTTGTTTATAGATTTTATTCCCTTTTACAACATTCTATGATTTAAAATATAGTTTTAACATTTTAGTTTATACAAAAAACTGTTTTCTAAAAAGAAAACAATTTTATTCTATTTATTTGTAATTTATGGAATAAAACAAGGATTTACATAACATAGCCCAATATTTTTTTAAATGTACATAAAACTTCAAATCTACTATGCACAGCTGGCTATTCCTTTCAAATATGCAACAAAATTATCATGCAATTTTTCCCCTCCCCCCCCCCCGATGGCTACCATTTGACATAAATGGCAATACACACATACACACACGTACATACATATGTAAAATTATTCTATACATACTTCTACTTATCAATCCTTTCTCTAGATGCATAGAGTGTCTTTCTTTATATATTCTTTATGGTTAATTTTGGTAACAAGTAAAATAACTTATTTGCTCAAAGTTCTTAAAACAATATTGCTGCTACTGTATACAATGTTCTCTTGGTTGTGCTCATTTTACTCTTCATTATTTTATACAAGTCTTTTCATGTTTTCCTAAAATCATTGAGCTCACCATTTCTTATAGCATAATAGTATTCCATCACAATAATATCCCACACCTTGTTCATCCCTTCTACAATTGATGAGCATCCCTGCAATTTCCAGCTTTTTGCAACCACAAAGAGGGCTAATATAAACATTTTAGAAAATATGCATACATTCTTTTCCTTTTTTCTTTTATCATCTTTGAAAATAAGCCAAATAGTGGTATTGCAGGGTCAAAGGGAATAAGTAGTTTAATAACTCTTTGGGTATAACTCTGGATTGCTCTCCAAAATGGTTGACTCATTAACAATTCCTCCAACAATGAATTACTGTCCCATTTTTTTCATATCCTCTTTAACATTTGACACTTTTCCCTTCTATCATTTTAACTAACCTCGTAGGTATAAAATAATATATCAAGGTAGCTTTAATCTGCATTTCTCTAATCAATAACAATTAAGAGCATTTTTAAATGAGTATAAATTGTTTTGATTTCTTAATTGGAAAAGTCCCTATGCAAATCCTTTTACCATTTGTCAATTGGGGAATGATTTATATTCTTATAGATTTAACAAAGTTTTTTATATATTTTAGACACAAGAACTTTACCTGGTAAACTCTTTATAAAAAGTTTGTTTTCCCAGTTTCCTGCTTTCCCTCTAATCATGGTTATATTTGCTTTGCTTGCATAAACCCTTATTAATATAATGTGACCAAAATTATCCATTTAATGCCTAATTTTGGATCTCTTGTTGATTCACAAATTGTTCACTTATCTATCAGTCTGATAAGTAATAAGTTTCATGTTCAAGTTTCTTGTAAAAATTCTCTTTATATCTAGGTCACTTCTCTGTTTTGACCTTTTCTTGATAAATGATGTGACATGTTGGTCCATATCAAGTCCTGCTATAATGCTTTCCCATTTTCCTAACAGTTTTAACCAAATAATGAATTCTCATTCTCAGATCTTTTTTTTTTTAACATTTAATTTAAAAACTTTGAATTCCAGATTCTTTCCCTTCTTCACTTGTCACCCACTCTTATTGGGAAGATAAGCAATTCAATATAGGTTGTACATGTGTAGTTATGCAAAACATTTCCTTAGTGGATATATTGTAAAAGACTGACTATATTTCCCTCCATCCTATCCTGCCCCCCACTTGTTGTATTTTCTACTTTGATCCTGTCCCTTTTCAAAAGTGTGCACTTCTAATGACCCTCCCGACCAATCTGCTCTCCCATCCCCTGCTCTTATGCCCTTCCCCTCTACTTTCCTGTAGGGTAAGATACACAATTTAGTGTGTATGTTCCCTCCTTAAGCCAAATTCAATGAGAGTAAGGTTGACTCATTCCCTTTTACTTTCCTGTTCTTCCCCTCCATTGTAAGTTTTCTCTTGCCTCTTTTAAATGAGATAATTTACCCAATTCTGTCTCTTCCTATCTCTTCTTATTATATTCCTTTCTCACCTCTGAATTTTATTTTTATATACCATCCCTTCCTATTCAACTGATCCTGTGCCCTCTGTCTATGTATATATGTACACACACACATATATATATATACTCACATATATATTTCTATGCACATATGCATTCCTATATAAACATATATATGTATTTATACATTATACATACACACACATGCACATACACACACACATTTGTATTCCCTTCAGCTATCTTCATGCTGAGAAAAGTTTCATAAGTTAAAATTATTGTTTTTCCATGTAGTAATGTAAAAGAATTCAACTTTAATAAGTTCCTTATGGTTTCTTTTCCTGTTTACCTTCTCATACTTGTCTTGCTTCTTGTATTTGAATGTCAAATTTTCTTTTCAACTCTGTTTTTTTTCATCAAGAATGCTTGAAAGTCTGCTATTTCATTGAATGATCATATTTTCTCCTGAAACATTATAATCAGGTTTTCTGGGTAGGTGACTCTTGGTTTTAATGCCAGCTCCTTTGACCTCTGGAATATCATATTCCAAGCCATCTGATCCCTTAATGTAGAAGGTGCCACATCCTGTGTTATCCAGATTGTGTTTCCACAATATTCAAACTGTTTCTTCTTGGCTGATTGTAATATTTTCTCCTTGACCTGGCAACTCTGGAATTGGGCTATAATATTCCTAGGAGTTTTGGTTTTGAGATCTCTTTCAAGAGGGGATCAGTGAATTCTTTCAATTTCTATTTTGCCGTCTTGTTCTAAAATATTCAGGGCAATTTTCCTTGAGAACTTCTTGAAGGATGATTCCGAGGTTCTTTTTCTGATCATGGCTTTCAGGTAGTCGAATAATCTATTGAATTATCTCTCCTGGATCTATTTTCCAGGTCTGTGGTTTTTCCAATGAGATATTTCACATTGCCTTCTTTTTTTTTTCATTTGTTTGGATCTGTTTAATAACAACTTGATTTCTCACAAAGTCATTTGCTTCCATTTGCTGCACTCTAATTCTGAAGGAATTATTCTCTTCAGCAAGCTTTTGAAACTCCTGTTCCATCTGGCAAATTCAGCTTTTTAAGATATTCTTTTCCTATTGGCTTTTTGGGCCTCTTTTGCCATTTGAGTTAGTCTATTTTTAAGGTGTTATTTTCTTCAGTCAGGTTGTTGACTCTCTTTTCATGATTTTCTTGCATCATTCTCATTTTTCTTCCCAAATTTTCCTCCACTTCTCTTATTTTATTTTCAAAATTCTTCTTAAGCTGCTCTATGGATTGTAATCAGTCTACATTTTTCTTGGAAGCTTTTGGTGGGGGAGTTCTGACTGTATTGTCTTCCTTGTCTTCCTCCTGTTCTATCCTTTGATCCCTTTTGTCCCCAAAAGAAGGAATCTAAGGTTTGATTGATGTGCCTGTTTGCTTCCTCACGTTGCCACTCAATTACTTGACTTTTGAGCTCTTTGCCATGGTAGAACTCTGCTTCCGTAGAAGAGAGCTTTGTCCCAAATCACTGGGGTTTGTGCAGCTTCCAGAGCTATTAGTTGGGTACCCTCAAGCTCTGGCCCACTGGCCATACACCCCAGGACACCCACTCAAGGAAGCAATCCAGATCCAAGCAAGTTAAAGCAAGAATGATTACCCTCTGAATAGTTGCTTCATCTCCCTACAATCTGCAGGCCAGTAGCTCTGGAAGCAGCCACCTGGTGGCTACACAGCTGCTGCACCTCTACTGCTTCTCACCCCAGGGGCAGGGACTGGACCATGTTCTACCACCCCTCCCCCTATTTCTAACAGAGTTCCACACTGACCTTTTACTTGCTCTTTGGAGTTTATGGGTTGAGAGTTTGGGGCCTATGTAGCTCTAAAACTTATTTAGTCATATTTTACAGGTCTCTGAAGTGGTTGGAGGGGGAGCTAACAGAATTTTCCTATTTCTATGTTGCCATCTTCACTCTGCCCACTCTCATCTCAAAGTCTTAAGTCTTTATACTTGTCAAATTAAAGGCTATTATGTTTATTAACTGCTGTAAATTGTATGTCTACTCTATTTCATTGAACTTCCTTTCTATTTCTTAGCCAATAACACATAATTTTGAATATTATAGGCTTAATATGCAATTTAATATCTGGTCATGCTAATCTTCCTTCCTTTACACTATTTTCTTTATTATTTCCTTTGATAGTATTGACTTTTTGTTTTTTCCAAATGAATTTTATTATTTTTTCTAATTCAGGAAATTATTTTTTTAGTAATTTAATTGGGTAAAATTCTCCTTTTATTATATTGGCCCTGCCTACTGATGGATAATTAATATATCTCCAATCATTTAAATTTGATTTTATTTCCTTAAAAAAATTTTTTTAAATAATTTTGGGTGGTGTAGTGAAAATGGGGATTTGCTTGCATTCTCTGCCAAACCCCTCCAAATTTCTGTAAAAAAATTACTCTAAACAAATTATAGAGCTGTGGAACTCACAAAATGACAGAGTGAAACCCAATTCCTGCCCACGAGTCTGGAAGGCTGACAGGAAATGTTTATCACACCTACCTGGGATCAGAGCCCAGTCCACAGTGGACTGCACTAGCATAGACCATGTCAAAGCAGGTCTCAGGGGACTGAATAAATCACTCATGGCTGTGTTGGTTTCCAGACTTCTCAACCCCCAAATGCTAAAGACAAAGTAGAAGGTAAGTGGGGAAACTCTGTGGAACCTGGGTGTGATAAGAGTGCAGTCCAATCCCAGTCCTGGGGCAGCAGAGGTAGTGGGGGCCGTGGCAGTAGCAGCAGCAGCAGCAGCTGTTTCCAGAGCTCCAGGTCCATATATGGTTCAGGAATCAAGCAGCTGACCAGAAGGCACTTACAAAGATCTCTTTGCTGTTGCTAAGGCAGGATGCTCTTGCTTTGCGCTGCTTGGATCTGGGTTGCAGTATTGGGTGGCAGACCAAAGGTGAGAAGGAGCTCTGGTGTGGCAGAGTTTGTGGCTGTGGTGGAGTGGGAGTCCTCCTTACAGTTCAAAGGCAGAAGAGAGTGCTTGTAGTCACTTACAGAGCAGAGCACAGGCCAGGAGAGGACTAAACACCTCTCCTTTCATCATATCACCTTAGAACAGCAGTTCTCAACCTGTGGGTTATGTTCAATTTAAATACATCCTGCATATAAGATATTTACATTACAATTCATAACAGTAGCAAAATTACAGTTATGAAGTAGCAACAAAAATAATTTTATGGTTGGGGGTCACCACAACATGAAGAACTGTATTAAAGGATTAAGGCATTAGGAAGATTGAGAACCACTGCCTTAGAAGAACTGGAAATTTATAGGTGCCTAAAAGCAGCTCTGACAACAGCTTTGCAAAACCCCTGAAAACTGGGACAGAGCTCTCTCCAGTTTGAAAGAGAGTTCTGCCTTGACAAGGAGATCAAAAATCAAGTAATTGGCTGGGAATATGAGAAAAGAGTTTAAAACAAAAACAAACTATAGAATCTTATTTTGGCAACAAAGAAGATCAAAACACAACCAGAAGAAGACAACAAAATCAAAACTCCAAAATTGGTTTCAGGTCATAGAAGAACTTAAAAAGGATTTTGAACATCAAGTAAGAGAAGTAGAGGAAAAATTGGGAAGTAAAATGAGAGCGATGCAAGAAAATCATGAAAAACAAGTCAACAGCTTGCTAAAGTAGACCCCAAAAATTCTGAAGAAAATGACACCTTAAAAAACAGACTAATCCAAATGGCAGAAGAGGTTCAAAAAGCCAATGAGGAAAAGAAAACCTTAGGAAGCAGATTTGGCCAAATGGAGAAGAAGGTCCAAAAGCTCACTGAAGAAAATAATTCCTTCAAAATTAGAATTGAGCAAATGGAAGCTAATGACTTTATGAGAAATCAAGAAATTATAAAACAGAAACAAAAGAATAAAAAAAATAGAAGACAATGTGAAATATCTCATTGGAAAAACCACTGACCTAGAAAACATATCCCAGAGAGATTATTTTAAAATTATTGGACTACCTGAATGCCATGACCAAAAAGAGTCTAGACATCATCTTAAAAGAAATTATCAAGGAAAAGTGCCCTGATATCCTAGAACCAGAGGGTAAAATAGAAATAGAAAGAATCCACCAATTGTCTCTTGAATAAGATCCCTAAAAGAAAACTAGTAGGATTATTGCAGCCATATTCCAGTGTTCCCAGGTCAAGGAGAAAATATTGCAACCATCCAGAAAGAAACAATGTGAATGTTCTGGAAACACAATCAGGATAACACAAGATCTAGCAGTTTCTACATTAAGGGATCAAAGAACTGGCAATATGATATTCCAGAGGTCAAAGAAGCTATGATTAAAACCAAAAATCACTTACCCAGCAAAACTGAATGTAATACTTCAGGGGGGTAAAAATGGATATTCACTGAAAGAGAAGACTTTCAAGCATTTTTGATGAAAATAAAGAAGTGAACAAAAAATTTACTTTGAAATCCAAGAATCAAAAGAAGTATGAAAAGGTAAATAGGAAAGAGAAATCATAATAAACTTATTAAGGTTGAACTATTTACATTCTCACATGGAAAGATGGTATTTGTAATTCATGAGACTTTTCTCAGCATCACAGTAGTTGAAGGGAATAAACACACACACACACATTTACAGAGGGCAAAGCATGGGTTGAATATGAAGGGACAATATCTAAAAAATAAAATTCAGAGTTGAGGGAGGAATATATTAGGAGAAGAAGAAAGGGAGAGATAGAATAAGGTAAAATATCTCACGTAAAAGAGGCAAGAAAAAAACTGTTACAATGGAGGTGGAGGTGAAAGGGAATGAGACAAACTTACTCTCCCTGAATTTGGCTTAAGGAGATAAAAGCATACACATACAATTGGGTATTTTAAACAAAAGGAGGGAGTTATAGAAAGAGGGGCAGACTGGGGGAGGGGGAAGTCAGAAGCAAACAGTTTTGAAAAGGGACAGGGTCAAAGGAGAAAACAGAAAAAGTGGAGGGTGGGATAGGATGGAGAGAAATATAGTTAGTCTTTCTCAATATGACTATTATGAACATGTTTTGCATGACTGAACAGAAGTAACCTATATTGAATTGCTTGTCTTCTCAATGGGGGTGGATGGGGAGGGATAAAGGGAGAGAATATAGTACTCAATTTTTTTTTTAAACAAAGGCTAGAAAAAGTTGTTTTGACACGCATAAGATATATAGACAATGAGGTATAGAAATCTATCTTGCCCTACAAGAAAGTAAGGGCGAAGAGAATAAGAGGGAGGGGTGCGATAGAAGGGAGGGCAGGAGGGCAGTCTGGGGAAAAGAGTAATCAGAATTCATGCCATCTTGGAGTGGGGGGTAGGGGAGAGATGGTGAGAAAATTTGGCACTCAAAATACTGTAGAAATGGATGTTGAAAACTAAAAATAAATAAATTCTGGGGGAAAAATTGTTTATAAAGTTCCTGGGTTTGTTTCGGTAGATGTATTCCCCATATATTTTATACTGTTGATAGTTATTTCAAATGGGATACTTCTTACAATCTTTTCTTGCACTGTATTATTTGTGACATATAGGAATATTGATTTATGTAGTTTTACTTTATAGCCTGCTATTTCGCCAAATTTATTTATTGTCTCAAGTAGTTTTTTACTTGATTCACTAGTTTCTCTAAAAATATGATCACATCATCTGCAAAGAGAGATAGCTTAGTCTCTCCTTTGCCTAATTTGATTCTTTCAATTTCTTCTTCTTCTCTAATTTCTACTGCTAACCTTTCTAGTACCAGACTGAATAAGGGCATGATAGTGGACATCCTTGTTTCACCTTTGATCATATTGGAAATGCTTCCAGCTTATCCCCATTACATATAATACTTGATGATGGCTTTAAATAGATGCTTCCTGTTATTTTAAGGAAGACTCCATTTATTCCTACACTTTTTAATGTTTTTAATAGGAATGATGTATTTTGTCCAAAGTCTTTTCTGTGTCTATTGAGATAATTGCATGGTTTCTGCTAGTTTTATTGTTGATATGATCAATGATACTGATGATTTTCCTAATATTGAACCATCCTTGCATTCCTGGAATATATCCTACCTGATCAAATTATATTATTCTTGTGATAATTTGCTGTAGTCTTTTTGCTAATATTTTATTTAAAAATGTTGCATCTATATTCATGAGGAAAATTGGTCTATAATTTTCTTTCTCCATTTTGTCTCTTCCAAATTTAGGCATAAGTACCATTTTTGTGTCATAAAAAGAATTTGGCAGGACTCCTTCACGAATTTTCCCAAAAATTTGTAGAATATTGGAATCAGTTGTTCTTTAAATGTTTGATAGAATTTGCTAGTAAATCCATCTGGCCCTGGAAATTTTTTCCTAGGGAGTTCGCTGATGGCTTGTTTGATTTCTTTTTCTGAGATGGGGTTAAGTAATTTACTTCCTCTTCAGTTAATTGGGGCAGCTTATATTTTTGTAAATATCCATTTCACTAAGATTGTCAAATTTATGTGCATATAATTAGGCAAAATAATTCATAATTATTGTTTTTATTTCCTCTTCACTGGAGGTAGATTTACCCTTTACATTTTTGATACTCATAATTTGTTCTTCTTTCCCTTTTTGTTTTAAAATTATAGTGACTAAAGATCTATCAATTTTATGTTTTTTTTAATAAAACCAGCTCTTAGTTTTATGTATTAATTGAATAGTTTTCTTAATTTTAATTTCATTAATCTCTCCTTGGGTTTTAATTATTTCTAATTTAGTATTTAATTGGATGTTTTCAATTCGTTCTTTTTCTAGGTTTTTCAATTGCATGTCCAATTCATTGACCTTCATTTTCTTGAATTTTTTGATGTATGCATTCAGGGACATGAAACTTCCCCTAAGAACTGCTTTTGCTGCATCCCACAAGTTTTGATATGATATCTCATTATTGTCATTCTCTTGAATGAAATTACTGATTGTTTCTATAATTTCTTGTTTTACTCACTCATTCTTTAGGATTAAATTATTTAATTTCCAACTAGTTTTTAGTCTAACTTTCCATGGCCCTTTATTGCATATGATTTTTATTGCATCATGATCTAAGAATGATGCATTTAATATTTCTGCCTTTCTGCACTGAATTGTGAGGTTTTTATGCCCTAGTACATGGTCTATTTTTGTGTATGTGCCATGTATCACTGAGAGGAAGGTATATTCCTTTTTATCCCCATTCAGTTTTCTCCAGAGAGCCCTCATGTCTAGCCTCTCTAAAATTCTATTTGCCTCCTTAACTTCTTTCTTTTTTATTTTGAGGTTATCAAGTTCAGAGAGGGGGAGATTGAGGTCCCCCAATATTATGGTTTTGCTATCTAATTCTTCCTCTAATTACCTTAAGTTCTCCTTTAGGAGGTGGATGCTATACTAATTGCTGCATATATTTTAAGTAATGATATTGCTCCATTCTTAATGGTGCCTTTTAGCAGGATATAGTTTCCTTCCATATATCTTTTAATTAGATCTGTTTTTGCTTTTGCTTTATCTGAGATACGGATTGCTACCTTTTTTTTTTTTACTTTAGCTGAAGCATAATATATTCTGCTCCAGCCTTTTATCTTTACCCTGTAGATATCTTCTTGTTCCAAATGTGTTTCTTGTAGACAGTATATTGTAGGATTATGGTTTTTAATCCATTCTGCTAGCTACCTCCATTTTATGGGAGAGTTCATCCCATTCATATTCACAGTTATGATTACTATCTGTGTCTTTCCCTCCATGTTATTCCCTTCCTAGTTTATATTTATCTTTCTTCTCCCTTCCCCTCTTTAAGGGTTTCCTTTTGACCACTGCCTCCCTCAGTATCCCCTCCCTTTGACAACTCCCCCTCTTATCTACCCTTTCCCCTTATGACTATTTCCCTCCCTTGTAACTGCTCCCCCTTTTTGTTCTCCCCTTTCCCCTCCTATTGCCTGTAGGGCACAATGGATTTCCATACTTAATGGATTATGTTATTCCCCCTTTAACCCCAAACCAATGAGAGTAAATTTCATAGTGCTCCTCTCCCTCCCTCCTTTCCCTTTATTATAATGAGTTTTTTGTGTCTTTTCACCTTAAAATCTTAAACTTAACTGATTAAGTTGACCCCTTTTTGAATCAGAGCCAATGAGAATAAAGTTCACATGATGTTCATCTCCCTCCCTCCTTCCCCTCAACCATAGTATGTTTTTATGTCTCTTAGTGTGGCATAATTTACCATTTTCTGCCTCATCCTTTCCTTTTCTCCCATTACAACCCCTTTGAACCCCTTAATAAGTTTTTTTTAATCATTAGTTCATTCACACCCACACCATCTATTTATGTATATACCTTTTAAATGTTGCAACAATCATATAAATTTCAATATTGACAGGTATCAGCTTCTTATATAGGCATGTAAATAGTTTGTTCTTATTGAATCCTGAGTTATATGCATGTGTGCATGTGTGTGTGTGTGTGTGTGTGTGTGTGTTTTCCTTGTTTGCCTTTTTGTGTTTTTCTTGAGTCTTTAAATTGGAAATCAAATTTTCCATTGAGCTCTGACTTTTTCATCAGGAAAGTCTGGAAGTCCTTTATTTTATTAACTGACAATTTCTTTTCCTGAAGGATTATGCTCAGTTTTGCTGGGGAGTTGATCCTTGGTTGCAGTCCTAGCTCTTTTGCTTTACAAAATATCAAATTCTAATCCCTCTGATCCTTTAATGTAGAAGCTGCTAGGTTCTGAGTAATCCTAAGTATAGTTCCATGATATCTGAATTGTTTCATTTTGGCTTCTTGCAGTATTTTCTTCTTGCCCTTGTAATTCTGGAATTTGGCTACATTATTTCTTGGAGTTTTCAATTTTGGATCTCTTTCAGGAGGTATCCAGTGAATTCTTTCAATAACTATTTTACCCTCTGATTCTAGGCCTTCAGGACAGTTTTCTTTGACAATCTCTTGGAGGTTGTTGTCCAGACTGCTTTTTGCATCATGGCTTTCCAGTATACCAATAATTCTTAGGTTGTCTCTCCTGGATCTGTTCTCCAGGTCAGTTGTTTTTCCAGTGAGATATTTTACACTTTCTTCTAATTTTTCAATCTTCATGTTTTGTTTGACTGACTCTTGATGCATCATAGAATCCTTAGATTCAATTTAACTGCTACTAATTTTTAGTGAATTATTTTCCTCAGTTAGTTTTTGAAGCTCCTTTTTTAGGGACCTAGTTTCTCCAGTTAGATTTTGAACCTCCTGTTCCAGTTGACAAATTTTACTTTTTAAGAATTTGTTTTCTTCAGTGAGATTTTCTTCCAATTTGATCACTGTAGATTTAAATTTATCTTCTACCTCACCAATTTGGCTTTTAAAATATTTCTTTAGCTCCTCCAAGAATGCTTTCTGGGCTTGAAAGCAGTTTATATTTCCTTCCATGGTCTTAGGTGTGGATACATGGTGTCTCCTGAAAGTGATTCTTTGTGTTCACAATAATAGGATTCAATTGTCTTTGATCTTCCCTTTGCAAGTTGCTTCTGGCCCACTGTAATTGCCTATTTCCTGACCTTTGAAGTATATTTCTGCTTCTGGGGTACAGAGGGCTCTGATCCATGCTTCTCAAGCTGGGAGCTAGGTGCCTGGTTGTTTGCTTTGTGTGTTGTAGCCTCTGGGTGTCTAGACTGAGGCCAGGGCCAGTGTTTCCCCTGAGTTAGGGAGGGGTGATCTGGCTTCTTCAGATTTCCTCCTCTATGCCCCTGGACTACAGCTCATGCAGGCTTAGTAGCTGGAAGCCAGCAGAGCTGATGTCTGCAGATTCCCCTGGTGGTGCTAAGGCCCACCTGGGCTTGTGTTGTTAGTCCTTGCTGGCTCTACCACCCTGGGCTTTCAGAGCTCCTGCTGCTCAGCTGAGGTGGGGCTCCTTGGGAGCCCTCCTGCCCTTCTCTTCAGACTCCTTACTGCCTCAGCTACACCCTTTCTTGGTGACTCCTAAGTCTGAAGCTATTTCCTTTATTTCAGGATTTTACTCTGGGTGGGACATTTATCTGCGTTTTCCAGGTCAGGGAGTGGGAATTGGAGCAGCTAGGGATTACTCTGCCATCTTGGCCTCAGGAAATTCAGATAGATGATTTTTAAACTTCCAGTCTGTGGGCTGATAGCCCCAGGAGAATCTGCTGTTGCTGCTATGGGCCCTACACTTTCTCTTACCCAACTCTGACTGAACCTCTATCCTGTGGCAAAACAGCTTCAAATTGACCATCGGATGAGTGAGTCTGCTGGCAGGGCCTCCTCACTCTGCTGTAGTTTGCTGGCTGGTCCAGCCCCCATGTGCTTTGTGCTCCCCCTGCCAAGACCAGCGTGGGTACTTTTCTGGGCTGGGAATCTGCCACGCTCCATCTCCCAATGGATTCTGTCACTCAAAAATCCGTTCAGATACACTTTTTAAAATTTAGTGATGCAATTCATGGAGGAGCTTAGAAATGTTCCTGCTTTTCTTCCACCATCTTGGCTCCACCCTCATCTATGGTATCTTTCATCAAAATGGAGCTACCCTGTTTATCTCTTTTAATTAAATCTATTTTATTCATAATTTTGTCTGAGATGATAATTGCTATTCCTGCCTTTTTTACATTAGCTGAAGCATAATAAATTTTACTCTAACTCTCCATTTTAACTCTGTATCTGTCATCCTTAAATGTGATTATTGTAAAGAAAATATTGTCAAATTCTGAATTTTAATCCATTCTTCTACCCATTTTTGTTTTTTGGGTGAGGTCATCCCATTCACATTCAAAGTTATATATTTGTTATCTTTGTGAATTTCTTTCCCTTTCATTTTTATTCACAATTTTCCTTCTCAGTCTCTCTTTTCACTCTATCCCTGTTATTTTATTTTCTCTACTCATCCAGTTATTCCTTATTTTACACCCATAAAAGTCCCTCCCTTATCTATTCACTCCACCCTCCTTATCATAATTTATATACTCTTCTAAAAGTCCCTCCCCAACTATATCCCCCAGTTTTCTCACCTCTCCAAAAGTTCAGAAGACTTACAAATTTCTTCATGTACATATATATATGTGTGTGTGTGTGTGTGTGTGTGTGTGTGTGTGTGTGTGTGTGTATACATTTGCTTCCTCTGCAACTCAGATGAGAGTAAGGTTCCAATATTACCAGCCCAATCCCCGTTTGCTTCCTCTGTATTAGTTCTTCCTTTTGTAGCCTGTTTTTATGAGATGATTTCTCATTTTAACCTTTTACTTCCCAATTTTGCTTTTTAGAATCTCCTCATGATACACAACTTGGTCCCAACCTTTCTTTCTTTCAAATTACCACAGTAATGATAACAGTTTTAAGAATACACTTAGTAATACTCAGTAACACTTTTCATACATAAGTAAGCAATTTGACCTAAATCAGTGCCTTATAATTAGTCTTTAATGATTCCCTTATATATCTTCTGGATCTTTTATATTGAATTTCCCATGGAATTCTGGTCTTCTATTACAAATACCTGAAAGATTTTTGTGCTCATCAAGTGTCTTTTTTTTGCCTTCCATCCAGGATTATATTCTACTTTGTTGGATAAGTTATACTTTCATGCAACACCAGCTCCTTTGCTCTTCAAAATATAATGTTCCAAGACCTTCTAATGGTCTTTCAATGTGGAAGCTGCCAAGGTTTGTGAAATTCTGATCATTTTTTGCAGTATTTAAATTATTTTTGTCTTGTTGCTTGAAATACTTGATGTTGCTTGAAATTTTGATTTTTTTACTTCAATGATGAGAATAGAAAAAAGAAAATACACAAAACAAAAAAATGAAGTAACAGTAGGAATGGATTGGAGAACATGAGAAATTCCCACTATTTCTTATCTATATATTCTTAGGTAGCAAAGTGAATAGAGTGCTGGGCCTGGAGTGAGAAAGACCTGGCTTCAGGTCCAGCCTCAGGCATTTGCTAGATGTGTGACCCTGGGCAACTCTTAACACCTGAACCCTGTTTGCCTCAGTTTCTGCATCTATAAAATGAGCTGGAGAGGGAAATGGCAAACTACTCCAGTATCTTTGCCAGAATAAAACCAAATAGGGTCACTAAGAGTGAGACATGACTGAACAACAATAACAACAACAGGTGATATTTACAACATAGAGGACCTTACCAGGTAATGCCCCTAACAAATAATTTTCAATAACAAATTTAATAACAATTTCCTAACAAAGAAGTTTCAATAGTTGCCACCCTGTCTCCCACGATCACTTGATACATTTGCATTTCCAGAATACTCTCACTTTATGAATATTTTCCACCAAAAGTACAAAACAAAAAAGAAATCCCTCTAGCCCCAAAGAATTTGTACTTTTTCTGACTTGCTTTCTTGTACTTTTTGATCATTTGGTGATCTCATCAGCATTTAATTGCCATTTTTATGCTGATAATTCTCAATTCTACCTTTCCTGTCCCATTCTCACTTTGATCTGGATCTCTTATCTCTAACTATGTTTCAGACATCTCAAACTGAATGCCCAAGTAGACATCTGAAGCTCGAGCATGTCCAAAACAAAACTCATTATCTTTCCTCCTAAACTTTCCCCTGCTCCTACCTTCCTTATTATTATAGAGGGCAACATCAATTCCTGGTTCTTCAGGCTCATATCCTAGCAGTCATTCTGGATTCCTCATAATTTTTCACTCTCTATATCCAAGCCAAGGCCTATTAATTTTACTTTTGCAACTCTTCTGACAATACACTCCACCATTTCTCCTCTGACACTGCCACCATTCTAGTACAGTTCCCCATCACCTCATACCTTGACAACTCTAATAGCCTGTTCATGGAACTGCCTGTCTCTCCACTCTAATCCATTCTCCATTTAGCACCTAAAATGATTCTCCTAAAATACAGGTCTAGTTATGTCAGCACTCTCACTCCCTGACTCAATAAATTCCATTAACTTCCTAATGCTTCCAAAATACAAATACAAAATACAAAATTCTTTGTTTCACATTCATAGTCCCCTTCTACCTTTCCAGTCATCTTATACCTTACTTCTCAACATGTACTCTTTGATCCAGTGACATTGACTTCCAAGCTTTTACAAAGAAGATATTCCATCTCTCTACTCTGTGCATTTTCTCTGTCCTCTATGCCTGGAATACCCTCCCTCCTCTGGGATGACAACTGACCTCCCTGCATTCTTGAAGTATCAACTAAAATTCCACCTTATATAGGAAGTTTTCCTTCCAAATTCTCCAATAACTCTAAATTTCAGCGTTTTCCCTCTCTTAAATATTTCCTATTTATCCCACATATAGCTTGCTTTGCATGTATTTTTTTTATCTTCTCCATTAGAGTATGACCTCCTTGAAGATGGGGATGGTCTTTTGCTTCTTTTGATATCCCTAGCACTTAGCACAGTGCCTGGAATATAGTAGATGCTTAATAAATGTTTATTGAGTTGAATTAAATAATTTCATGAGATTTTTCTCCCCATTTGGATTTGTTTTTTGGGAATCAAATACAAAAAAAACAACAAAATCAACATGTCACTGATGCATTGAATTTTGTATTTTTAAAGAAAGATTTAAACTGTCAAATACATAAAATAAATTCATTGAACATAAAGAGAACTCTGGTTAACATCTCTAAATTCCTCATGATTCTACATTGATTGCCTTTCTTTATCAAAGATTGCTATCTGCTAACATCCCTTTTTTAGATAACAAGTGATTTTAATTAAAGTTACTAAGACAAATTCAAGTTGTTGTACTATGTCATTAAATATTTTGCCACAGTAAATTAATCTAACTATCCCATTATCTTGCCATGGAAGATGACCAACTCAAGGTCAACCTGTATCAGAATTATAAGTTATTAAGTGCTGACATTACGGTTCATTTTATGTAGTTTATAAGACTTTATCACAGATTTTTCTTTTAATTGGAACAATGCTGTTTCTAAATATCAATGTCAATCTGTCCTATAAATTATACTACAAATGATGAATTACTTTTATCATATAATTATATGAAATTTACATTTTATATCCATCAATAAGATCATGTGTATGTGAAACAAGTCTTTAAAATCACCTGTGCTTGCTGCATATGCTTTACTTTTTCCTGGAAGAAGTGGAAAACAATAACAACATTACTTCCTTTACAGTACCAATGTACAGGTGTGGGCCTGGCGTGATTGTCTGGTATCTATAAGAACTGATAGGGATTGTATTTTTATTGGGTTTAGTACAGTGAAGAACAAGAATAATGTGAGATTTGGTACTCTTCTCTAATATTTAGCAGGCATCTAACTTAAATTTAATCCTATAAAATACATTTATGGGCAAGACATTGTTCTAAGGGCTGGAAATATATTTGCTGTTTCTGAGATCTCATAAACAGGGGTAATGTCTCCAATCATGCAAATTTTAAACACTCTATAGCTGTCTAATTTTTGTGACTCATTTCCATGTTTCCCAATAAATTTGCCATGGAAAGTTCATCCAACATGCTGTGTACTCTTCAATTACATCACCTGTTCTCACAAGAATGACTGTGGTGTATTGAGGTGGCCTATCTATTATCCTTTGCTCTTTCTATGTGACTCGTTCATTGTTGTTTCTAGTTATATATTTTTCTACTGTCATGTTATCCTGGTTCTCCTTTTACATATTTAAAGAAGAGAAAAACAAAATGCCATGGCCACTGATCTCAAGAAACTTACTTTTTAACAGTGGATATAGTACATATGCATACAATATTTCAATCAGTATTATAGAAAGCAAGATGTGGTAACTACAAAGGAAGGTATATAAAGAGAATACTGAAAGAAGCATAAGAAGAGATAAACATTTTTTGCTTTTGACAATTGCCTCCCTCAATCTGCCCTCACTTCCATCAGCCTACCTCCCTTTTCTTTTCCTTTTCCCTTACTACTTTTTCTCTCCCTTCTCTCCCTTCTTTCCTTTTTCCCCCTTTCCCTCCACCTATCTATAGGGCAAGTTAGATTTTAATACCCAAGTATGTTCTTCCCTGCTCGAGCCAAATCCTATGAGAGTAAAGTTCAAACAATGCTCATCACCCTCCCTTCTTTCACTCTACTATAACATGTCTTCATGCCTCTTCCTGTTATGCAATTTATTCTTTTATGCCTCCTCCTTTTCTCTTCTCCCATTACATTTTTTTTCAGCACTTAATTAGGTTTTTTACATCACATCAAAATGAACTTAAACCCACTCTTTCTATCTACATATTTCCCTTCTATATGATATAATAAAGATATACTCCTCAAGAGCTGTTAGTAACATCCTCCCATGTAGGGATGTAAACAGTTTGTACTTATTAAATTATATGTTTTCTCCCCTTTTCCTGTTTATCTTTTTTTGGGGGGCGGGGGAGGGGGGAAGGCAGGGCAATTGGGGTTAAATGACTTGCCCAAGGTCACATGTCTAGTAAGTGTTAAGTGTCTGAAGCCAGATTTGAACTCTGGTCCTCCTGACTCCAAGGCTGATTCTCTATTCACTGCATGACCTAGCCACCTCCTATTTCCCTTTGTACACCTTTCTTAATCTAGTATTTGAAGATCAAATTTTCTGTTGAATTCTGGTCTTTTCATTAGGAAAGTTTGGGAGTCCCCTATTTCGCTGAATATCCATCTCCTTGTCTGAAAGACTATGCTGGTATTCCAGTCCCTCTGATCTTTTAATGTAGAAGTTACAAAGTCCTGCGTAATCCTGACTGTGGTTACACAATATCTGAAATGTTTCTTTCAAGCTGTTTGCAGTGTTTTTCCCCTTGAACTGATAATTCTGGAATTTGGCTACAATATTACTTGATGTTTTCAATCTGGGATCTCTTCCAGGAGGTGAATGGTGGATTCTTTCAATAACAATTTCTACCCTCTAGTTCTAGGACCTCAGGGAAGTTTTCCTTGAAAATCTTGAAAAATGCTATTCAGGCCATTTTTTTTCTTAAATTATTTCTCCTGGATATATTTTTCAGGTCACTTGCTTTTCCAATGAGGTATTTTACATTTTCTTCTATTTTTTCAATCTTTTGATTTTGTCTCACTGATTTTTGATATCTATTAGAGAGCTTATAATAAGAATATATGAGATCTTCTACTTGCCCAATACTAATTTTTTAGATTTTTTTTTTGGAGGGGGGGAAGGCTAGGCAATTGGGGTTAAATGCCTTGCCCAAGTCACATGGCTACGATGTGTTAAATGTCTGAGGCTGGGTTTGAACTCTGGTCCTCCTGATCCCAGGGCCAGTGCTCTATTCATTGCACCCACCTAGCTACCCCCCAATTCTAATTTTTTTAAATTAAATTTCCTGTTCATTTTTAGTTTACATCATTCATTTCAACAAGATTTTGATTTACAAATTTTCTCTCCCTCTTTCCACTACCTACCACCCCAAAACAGTGATCTCACTGTATACCCACTGCCCCAATCTGCTCTCTCCTATATCCCCCTCCATTCCTCCTCCCACTTTCTGGTAGGGCAAGATGAATCTCCTTGGCCGACTGCCTCTATATCTTATTTCCCAGTTGCTTGTAACAATAACAGCAACAACAACAACAATAATAATAATATATATTTTAAACATTTGATTTTAAAACTTTGGATTCTAGATTCCTTCTCTTCCTCCCTTGTCACTCACCATTACTAGGAAGATAAGCAATTCAATATAGGTTGTATGTGTGTACCTACACAAAACACTTCCATAGTGGATATGTTGTGAAACACTGACTATATTTCCCTCCATCCTATCCTGCCCCCCAACTTGTTCTATTTTCTACTTTAATATCCTGTCCCTTTTCAAGAGTGTGTGTTTCTAACTACCCTTCCCTCTACCTTGCCCTACCCTCCATAATACCCCCTCTTGTCCCCTTCCCCCCTACTCTCCTGTAGGGCAAGATGCTCATTTAGTTTGTATGTCATTCCCTCCCTAAGCCAATTTCAATGAGAGTAATGTTGACCCATTCCCTTTTGCCTTCCTGTTCTTCCCCTCCATTGCAACAGTTTCCTTTTGCCTCTTCTATCTGAGATAAGTTAACCCATTCTGTCTCTCCCCATCTCTTCTCATTATATTCCTCTCTCATCTCTCAATTTCACCTTTTAAATATCATCTCTTCTTATTCAATTGATCCTGTGCCCTTTGTCTGTGTATACCTGTACATATATGTGTATACATACATACATATATGCATATACACATTCACATATGTATTTATATGTATATATACCTTCCTATATAGATATATATATGTATGTATACATACGTATAGATTTATATTCCCTTCACCAGTCCTCATACTGAGAAAAGTTTCAAAAGTTATAATTATCATTTTTCCATGTAAGAATATAAATAGTTCAACTTTGATAAATTCCTTATGATTTCCTTTTCCTGTTTACTTTCTCATGCTTCTTTTGCTTCTTGTATCTGAATGTCAAATTTTCTATTAAATTCTGTTTTTTTTTCATTAAGAGAGCTTGGAAGGGCTCTATTTCATTGAATGGCCATATTTTCCCCTGAATCATTATACTCAGTTTTGCTGGGTAGGGGATTCTTCATTTTAATCTCAGCTCCTTTAATCTCCAGGATATTATATTCCAAGCCCTTCCATCCCTCAATGTAGAAGCTGCCACATTCTGTGTTATCCTGATTGTGTTTCCACAGTATCCAAATTGTTTCTTCTTGGCAGCTTGTAATATTTTCTCCTTGATCTGGGAACTCCAGAACCTGGCTATAGCATTGCTAGGAGTTTTCTTTTTGGGATCTTTTTCAAGAGATGACTAGTGAATTCTTTAAAGTTCTATTTTGCCTGCTGGTTCTAAAATATCAGGGCAATTTTACTTGAGAATTTCTTGAAGGATGATTTCTAGATTCTTTTTTTGATCATGGCTTTCAGATAGTCCAATAATTTTTAAATTATCTGTCCTGGATCTATTTTCCAGGTAAGTGGTATTTCCAATGAAATATTTCACATTGCCTTCTTTTTTTGTTTGTATCTGTTTAATGGTATCTTGATTTCTCATAAAATCAATAGCTTCTATTTGGTCCAATCTAATTCTGAAGGAATTATTCTCTTCAGTGATCTTTTGAGATTCTTTTTCCATCTGGCAAATTTGTCTTTTTAAGGCATTCTCCTTCTCATTGGCTTTTTGAGCATCTTTTGTCATTTGAGTTAGTCTATTTTTTAGGGTGTTATTTTTGTTATTTTCTTCAGGCAGGATGTTGAATTTCTTTTCATGATTTTCTTGCATCATTCTCATTTCTCTTCCCAATTTTTCCTCCTCTTCTCTTATTTGGTTTTCAAAATCCTTCTTAAGCTTCTCTATGGCCTGTAACCGATTCATATTTTTCTTATAAGCTTTTGGTGCAGGGTTCTGACTTCATTGTCTTCCGGCTGTTCCATGCTTTGATCTTTTTTGTCTCCAAAAAAGGAATCTAAAGTTGGATTGCTGTGCTTGCTTTGCATCCTTTGCTTGCTCATATTGCTACTCAATTACTTGACTTATGTGCTTTTTGCCACAGTGGAACTCTGCATCCAGAGAGGAGAGTGTTTTCCAAAATATCTGGGGTTTTTGAATCGGCCAGAGCTATTAGTTTGGTGCTCTTTGAAGCCTCCACAGATTCTGGCACCTGTTCACACACCCCTGGGCCTCCACCCAAGACAGCGATCCAGATCCAAAAAGATTAAAGCAAGAGCAATTACCCCCTCAGAATGGTCGCTTGGTCTCCCTACAATCTGCAGGTCAGGAGCTCTGAAGCAGCTATGTGGAGGCAGCTGCACAGCCCCCACACCTGAGTTGCTTCTCCCTTCCAGGGACAGAGGCAAGACCACACTCTCAGTCTCCCTTTTCCCAAAGTCCCCACTAACTTCTCACTTTTTCTTTTTGGCACTTATGGGTTGATAATTCTGGAAATGGCCACAGCTGTTGGTGATCCACTCTCCCCAAGTCCCTCCAGCCACAGCTGATCAGGCCTCCCTGGGGCTAAAACCACAGGCTCCTCTGCTCCAAACAAGATGCAATGAACCCTTCCTGTCCTCCTGCCAGGCTCCCTTCAGTGGGAGATTTGTTTCTCTCTGTCACTTTGTGGGTTCTATAGCTCTAAAATTGGTTTAGAGTCATTTTTTATAGGTATTTGAGGTGGTTTAGGGGGGAGCCATGGAGTTTTCCTGCTTCTACACTGTTTGGCCCTCAATTCTAATTTTCAGCAAATTGTTTTCTTCTGTTAGCTTTTATATTCCTTTTCCATTTAGGCAAATACACTTTTTAAGGAGGTGTTTTCTACTATGTACTTTTTTTTTTCCATTTTGTCAATTGTATTTTTATTTTTTTTTTATTCTACCTTTCTTATATCACTTTAAAAATCCTCCTTGAGTTCTTCCAAGAAGGCTTTTTGGGCTTAAGAGCCAATTCATATTTCTCTTTTAGGTTTAGGAAATGGGTATATTGACCTTGTTTCCTTCTCCTGATGTTTTGTTTTGATCTTTAATGTCACCAAGATTTTCTCTATTGTCACTGAATTTTTTAATTCTTCTTGCTCATGTTGTTTACTTTTTTTTTTACTGGCTTTTAAAATTTATCTCTGTTTCTGGGGCCCAGGGGACACTATCCCAGATGTCTTGTGCTGGAGGCTAGGGGCCTGGTTAATGGCTTTCTCTGCTAGAGCCTCAGTGGCTGGCAGTTGAAGGTTTTAGTGGTCTGGTACTTTACTTGGAGTTGAGCTTTAGATGATGTGTACTTGGTGTTGGTGCTTGCCTGCTCCTCTACCCTGGGGCTCAGGATCTCCCACTGTTCAGCTTGCTGCTGGCTTGTTGGGACACTTTGGCTTGTTGGGACTCCTCCTACCCCATACTGGTTCTATACTCACTGCAAGAGCGATGTTTCCTGTTAATCCCCCTAGCCTCCCAACCTAAAAATCTGTGGTACCCCATCTTTCTGCTGGCTCTACTATTTCAAGATTTTTCCTGGGGCAATATTCTCTGGGATTTTCAAGGTCAACAAGGGAAGGTGAGAGCTGCTTACTGCTTACTCTACCATCTTGGTTCCCAGAAGTTTAAACGCGTGACTTTCAAACATTTAGTCTGTAGACTGAGCCCCAGGAGTAGCTACTGCCACTAGTGCAGCAGAGCCCTCTCCAGAACTGTTTTTCTCTCTCAACCAGTTCTGACAGACCTCCCCTCTTGTTCTTGGAGGTCTAGGACTCACCATTGATGCCAGTGATTCAGTCCTCTGGGGTCTGCTCCCACTTTGTTATGGTTGAGTCTTTACTGGTGCAGCCTGCGTACTTGACTATGCTCCTCCCCAGCCCAGTGAAACAGATCCTTCCTGTTGACTTTCCAGTTGGTCTTTGTCTGGAAATATTTTACACTCTGTCTCTGTGGCAGAATTTGTTCAGATTCAATTTTTAGATGCATTTGAAGGAGTTGTGGAAGAGCTCAGGTGAATCCCTACTTTCATTCAGCTATCTTGACTCCGCCCCCAAAGATAAACACTTGCAACTTGAAGGGATAGGGAAGATTTTATGGAGGAGTTGGCATTTGGCTAGGAGGAAAAGGATTTCAAGAGGCAGAGTATGGGGAATTTCCTGCATATAAAATAGAACACAAGTTAGGAAGTATATATAAAGGTGTGTAAAGATCTAATGATCTTGTATACCTGGACGAACTTGACTTATGTTAAGTTCTTTAGTGGGGAATAAGTTGGAAAAGTGGCTTGCAGTCAGATGGTGCAGGGCTTAAATGGATGGCAAATACAATTTTTATTTCATTATGAAGGCAACAGACAGTGAAAGTTTTTGATCAAGAGAGAGGTGTTGTTAGAACCATGACTTGAACTGATTATTTTGTTAGCTATTTTAAGGATAAATTTGAGAAGGAAAATTTTAGAAGAGTATGGACTAGTTAGAAGTATATTGCAATAATCTGGGTAAATGCTGGTGAGGGTTTGAACTACGGTGTTATTAAAATGGTAAAGCTAGGATATGAGATATCATGCCATATGATCTTTGTTTCAAGAAATTAAGTACATTAAGCTTTTGAAGGAGAATGCTTAAGGGAGGGCAAGTTAGTTTTCTTCAAATATTTGATTTTTGTTTCTACCACAAGGAAGAGGATTGAACTTATTGTGTTTCCCCTAGAGGGCAGAATAGGAAGTAATGGGTAGAAAGCTCAAAGGGCTTGACATGAGGAAAATTCCTTATCAATGTTGGGTTTTCTCAATAATGCATATTTCTTTCTAGAGTTTAATTTTTTCTTTTATTTTTAATGGGCAAATAGAAGAAAATAGACTGTTCTTCATAGGGGAAAAGTAATTAGAGCAATGTCAAAGTGACATGAAGTATTTAGAGAGGTAGTAAATCCTCAGTCCCCAGAGTTTTACAAGTGCAGACAAGATAGTCAGTTGAGTCTAATATTGTAGAAAGGATTTGTACTGAGGAAGTGTGGATCAGACAGTCTTTAAGATTCATTTCAATTCTGAGATTCTACTCTAATGAAATAGAACTGACAGAATTTAAAAATAGATTGCATGAAGGTGAGAGAAAAGTCAAATATGAATTTTGTGTTTGATGTTATATGCAAAGGTACATAATCATTGATAGAAAGAGGAAAGTAAGATCAAAAGACAGGTTTGAGGGAGAATCTAATGATTTCTGTTTTGGGCAGGAGAAGCTGGAAGTACAAGGACCTCTAAGTAGACAAATCCAGGAGGAAATTGTAAAGAGAAAACAGAAAGCAACATTGGGCTGATAATCGGAAGGACAGTCTAATCTAGAATCTGTCATTTATTAATCATTTGATCTTAAATCTTACTATTAAAAAGGAGCTTAGTCTAAATCATCTCTAAAATCTTTCTAGCTCAACTAATCTTTAGCCTTATGGAATGCAGAATTAAGACTCAAAAAAGACATAGACTGCATATACAGATTTGGGTGTCATATTCATAGAGGTATTATTTGCAGCCATGAGAATGAATGTTATCAACAATAAGGAAAATGTTGAGAGAGAAAATAAGGGTGAAGAGGCAATCATGATTGAATTGGAGGGGCACATTTAGAATCTCAGGAAAAATACTAACTATTGAAGGAAATTGAAAAGGAGGGATGAGATACATAGCCCCTCCAGGGATTTCTAACTTTCTTAGTTTAACTATCTATCTAACTTCTAGCTATTATATTAGAAGCAAAACAGTCTGATTCATTTTTGCTAAAAAAAGCACTAAGCTCTATGGCAGTAGAAGACATCAGTTGTTTCTTTTTTAATTGGATGCTTTTGAAACTATGGATATGTCACTTAATTTTTCTTTTTCCTGACATATTTTTCTGAGATGAGGGTAATAATATCTCCTCTGTTA
>CM053582.1:278023612-278048349 GCA_028627135.1 Pseudochirops cupreus | reverse complement strand
AGTTCAACTTTGATAAGTTCCCTATGATTTCTTTTCCATGTTTACCTTCTCATGTTTCTGGTATTTGGGTGTCAAGTTTTCTTTTCAGTTCTGTTTTTTTCAGCAAGAATGCTTGAAAGTCCTCCACCTCATTAAATGACAATATTTTCCCCTGGAATATTATACTCAATTTTGCTGGATAGGCGATTCTTGATTTTAATCGTAGCTTCCTTGATCTCCGGAATATCATATTCCAGGCACTTCGATCCCTTAATGTAGAAGCTGCTAGATCCTGGGTTATGATAATTTTGTTTCCACAGTATTCAAACTATTCCTTCTTGGCAGCTTGTAATATTTTCTCTATAATCTGCAACTCCAGAACCTGGCTACAACATTCCTAGGAGTTTTCTTTTTGGGATCTTTTTCAAGAGATGATTGGTGAATTGTTTCAACCTCTATTTTGCCCTCTGGTTCTAAAACATCAGGGCAGTTTTCCTTGAGAATTTCTTGAAGGATGCTTTCTAGGTTCTTTTTTTGATCATGGCTTTCAGGTAGTCCAATAATTTTTTTAATTCTCTCTCCTGGATCTATTTTCCAGGTCAGTGGTTTTTTCAAAGAGATATTTCACATTGCCTTCCATTTTTTAAATTTGTTTGGATCTGTTTAATAGTATCTTGATTTCTCATAAAGTCATTTGCTTCCATTTGCTCCACTCTGATTCTGAAGGAATTATTCTCTTCAATGAGCTTTTGAGATTCGTTTTCCATCTGCCAAATTCGACTTTTTAAGGCATTCTTTTCCTCATTGGCTTTTTGGGTCTCTTTTTCCATTTGAGTTAATCTATTTTCTAAGGTGTTATTTTCTTCAGTCAGGTTCTTGACTCTCTTTTCATGATTTTCTTGCATCATTCTCTTTTCTCTTCTCAATTTTTCTTTTTCTTCTCTTATTTGGTTTTCAAAATCCTTGTTAAGCTGCTCTATGGCTTGTAACCAGTCCACATTTTTCTTGGAAGCTTTTGTTAAATGAGTTCTGACTGTTTTGTCTTCCTCCCATTCCATGCTTTGAAACTTTTTTCCCCAACTAAGGAATCTAAAGTTGGATTGCTGTTCTTACTTTCCTTCCTTTGCCTGCTCATGTTGCCAGTCAATTACTTGACTTTTTAGCTTTGTGGACCTCTGCTTCCAGAGAGGAGAGGTTTGTCACAAATTGCTGGGGTTTTCTCAGTTGCTGGAGCTATTAGGAGGCCACTGCAGCCCCCACCAGGTTTGGCTCACTGAAAATGCACCCCAAGACCACCACCCAAGACCACGATCCTGATCCATGCAGCTTAAGGTAAGAGTACTTAGTCTCTGAATGATCAATTGGCCCCCCTGCAATCTGTAGTCTGGGAGCTTCTCAGGCAGCCACATGGAAGTGGTGGCAGAGCTGCCACTTCTGCTGCTTTCTTGCCCTGGAGGCAGTTCAGTCAGATCCTCTCCCCCAAATTTATCTAAGTTCCACTAACCTTTCACTTAGTCTTTATTTCTTGTGGCTTAATCATTCTGGAAATCTCCACAGATGCCACTGATCCACTCTCCTTTTGGTTCCAGCTGTGGCTTGTCCTGGCGGCCCCATGGCCAAGCCGCGGTTTCAGGCCAGGCTGGTTTTGGCTCCCAACGTGCTGCAATGCATCCTTTCTGTCATGCCTGCTGACATGCCTTCAGCAGAAGATGTGTTTTTCTGTAATTTTGTGCCTTCTGGAGCCATAAATTTTGTTTAGTCATATTTTATGGGTATTTGAGGTGGTTGTGGTAGAGCTGCAGAGTTTTCTGCTTCTATGCCTCCATCTTGGCTCTACTCCCTATTAACAGCATTTCTTGAAATATAACATATTTAGTGGGGAGAGTAGGCAACCTTGTCTTATTTCTGTATTTATTGTGGCAAACCTTTTGTATATCCCCATTGCATATGTTTGCCTTTGCTCTTTGATAGGTACTTTTTGTGACATTTAAAAGGCTCCTCTGTGCCTATACATTGTAGAGTTTTTAGCATAAACAACTGTTGTGCTTTGTCACCAATTTTTTCAGCACCTGTTAAGATAATCATATAATTTTGAATGGTTTTGCTTTTAATGATTAATTATGTTGATTGTTTTTTCTAATAGTGAAACATCGTTGCATCCCTGGTATAAATTTAACTTGGTCATAATGATTCATCAGATATATTGTTATAGTTAGTTTGACAGGATCCATTTTTTAAATGAATGTTCATTAATGTTATGGATCTGTTGTTTTCCTTCGGTGTATTATCCTTTTTGCCTTACTCATTAAGAATATATTTGTTTCATAAAAGAATTCTAGTAGAATTCTTGCTTTCTTAATCTGGGGGAATAATTTGTGTAAAACAGATATTAATTTTTTTTTTGTTTGACAGAATTCTCCTATGATTCCATTAGAATCAGGAGCTCCTCCTGACTCATTAGTAGTTCCGTTCCAGCACCACTCTCTCCATCTTCTCTACTATAAAACTTTAATCATTCCCATGAACAAATACTGACATTTTCAAATGGTATTTTAGGTAACACAAGGACTTCCTTGATAGAGGAATCTTCAAGGTAAGAAAAAACAAATTAATACAAATTTGTTTTCTTTACTATCTGTGTTAGAAACAAAAAACTTAGATATTTAAATCATACAAAGCCTCCTGTTGATTCTGCCAAGCCCTTATAAATATTTCTTTATGATGTTAATCAATTAATATTTATTCAATGTCTACTATGGGACAGAATTCAAAAACAAAAGTAACCTGTCAGCAATTACCTCTTAGAGGAAATTTCTATGCATATAAATAAATATAAAATATCTACAATGTAAATGCAAAGTAGGTTTAGGTAAAGGGACATTAATAACTGGAAGCTGATATCATAATATCCTTTGTATTGTAGTCATTTATATTTACATAATAACATTATACATACACACGTGTGTGTGTGTGTGTGTGTGTGTATGAATTGCCCTTACTAAAATTTAAGTTCTATGAAAAGAAGCCTTGTGTCTTATTCTGTTTGGAATTTAAAGCTCTTTATCACTTGACCCCTTTTTTCTTTTCTTTTCAGTCTTCTTATACTTTACTTCCCTCCACAGAATCTATCTACCAGCTTCCTTGGCCTACCTGCTGTCCTTCAAACATGACATGCCATCTCCTGTTCTCATCCCTTTGCAATATCCCCCCACCTGAAATGTTCTATCTTCATATCCACCAGCTTCTTTGGCTTCATTCAAGTCTCAAATCAAAACCCACTTCTGACGATAACCTTTCTTACACTCTGCAGCTCCTAATTTCTTCTCTCTCAGTTTACCTTCTACTGAATCTGTATATAACATGTATTTCCCTAATTATTTGTAAGTAATCTCCTCCATCAAAATGTAATTTCCCTGATATCAAGGACTCAATCTTGTCTTTTCTTGTATCCTCAGCACTTATTACTATGCCTGGCACATAATAAGTGCTTACTAAATGCTTGTTCTGATTGCACAAGTCTAGTACTAGATTACCTGCACACGGCTAGCTGTTCAAGACTACTAACTTACACATGGCTAGGTGGTAAACTGGCATTTGTTCAATCCACTAAATTAAAGAACACATTCCAAGCACTGTAAATATAATAAATGAAAGCCATCTTGATAGTTACAAAGATACGATAAGAATTTAGGTCTTCAGAATTTTAATTCACTGTGTTGTCTTTGGTGTTTTGTTGTTACTTTTTTTTAATTTTACCTCTAATTCCAGAATATGGGTTATATCAGGGGGGAAAAAATAAGGATGAATAGAGTCAATGTGATGACTTTTTAAAAGAAGAGTTGTAGAGTTTGTATTTGCAAGTATCTCATTTTTTCATCACAATTGCCTGTGAGCTAGGTATTATTTTTATCTCTATTTTACAGTTGAAGAAATAGAGGCAGATAGAGATTAAGTGACTTACCCAAGGGCACACAGCTAGGAAGAGTTTGAGGTTGGATTTTAATTCAGATCTTCCTAATTCTAGGTTCAACATTCTATCTACTCTCCCCACTTAGTTGCCCTTGACCTACAAAAAAATTTTCAGCAATACAAGCAGAAAGTGATGATTACCAAATGTAGACCACCATGAATATATATATATATATATATATATATATATATATATATATATATATATATATATATGTACACATATAAAGTATTAGTGAAATTCAGGAGATAACTGCCATGAAAAAAATAATTCAAGATTTGACTATGTAGTTGAATGAATGTAGGTTTAAAACTTGGTTCAAGTTTTCAAACTTCTAGTGCTGGGAAATTGTGGTGCTTTGAGAAGGGTGAGAAGGCAGTTGATTTAAATTTAAATAAGTATTTTTTAAAGGATCTACTATGTGGAAGGCTTGGCATTAGAAATACAAAGATAAAAGAAATCTTACCCTTAGGGGATAATACATTCCTCTGAGGAAAAGGACATATACAGAGACAAGTACATAAAATGTAATTTAATAGGGAGACTTTTGAGGTAAAGCAATGAACTCTGGGATTAGACATGCCTTAATTCTCCCATTTGTAAAATGTAAATGATAATACCTACATACTAAAATGAGATAATTGTATATAAAGGGCTTCACAAACTTTAAAGAACTATATAAATGGTCTCTATTATTTTTCCTTGATCAACATTTATGATATATAGGTAGAAAAGTCTATTTATCTTATATCTCTCCTTTTATATGCCTATCTCTTTGTCTATCTATCTTTCCTCCATTTATTTCTCCAGGAAACTGACTAAAAGCTGTCATTATTTCATAGTCATGCTACTCCATACTCCATAGTCAAATGTCATAAACAAAGACTAATGTTCTATAATAATTAGGAGGAAAAAAAAAGGATTCTGTTATGGTATCCTGTTTCCAGGCCCATGCCTATTTTGGGGGGGTGGAGGGAAGGCAAGGAAATTGGGGTTAAGTGACCTGCCCAAGGTCACATGGCTATCATTAAGTGTATGAGGTCACATTTGAACTCGAGTTCTCCTGACTCTAGGGTCGGTGCTGTATTCACTGCACCACCTAGCCACCCCACTTATCATTTTTATTTTAAAAAGATTTTTGCAAGAAAAATGAAAACACAGGGAATCACTACCAGGAATAGATGAGTTTCTAGAGTTTCACCTTAAAATGTATAGCATATATTCATATATAATCATGACTATTTTCAAGATGTACTCTTCTAAAATGAGGAAAGAGATTACAGTTTGTTTTAACTATATTCTTGATATTATTTACATCAGCCCCTTTAAGGTATTTAGAATTTTTTAATAATTATTTTTTTTGTTTTTATTAGATTTAATAAATAATAAGGTAAAGAATATAATTCTTATATGAAAGCTAACTCATTCATATTATATCAACAGTGCAGTATTCCCAATGCCTACTGTAACTATAAATATGCTGATATGGTTATTAATCACAAAATGTAACAATCCCTCTACATGGGAGACATGGCTAGAACATTTATTCAAACAGCAGAAAACTGAGTCCCCAAACCAGAAAGTCAAAACTATTACAGTAGCTATGGAGTTGGCACAGGTAGTTAACACAGCAAACACCCCCATTCTCAAGCCTTCAAAACAGAACAGGCTACCTCAGGGAAAAATCCTCTTCTCCTCACTCATGGCAACTGCTCAGTGTCCACGCAGCTGACTCCCACCAGCTCTGCCCCCCCTCAATTCCCATTCCTGGAAGTCCTCAGCAGGAGTCCTTAGCAGAAATTCTGGCTGGCTCAAAAAAAGGAGTTTATGCTGCTGCCACTGCTTCCAGTGACTGCACTGGCTCCAGCTTCTTCCTGTCCCACCCCTTCCTGCTATGTCAGCAAGTTCAAGAGGCATGGAGGATCTTCAGATACCACAACCATTACACACACCCACACACCCACATACCCACACACACCCACACACACCCACACATAAGTGTGTGTGGGTATGTGGGTGTGTGGGTGTGTATATAGATGTGTATATAGATATATATGTATGTATATATGTATGTATATATTCAAATATATGTTACCTATCTCTAAACAAATAAAAATGTCAATTATGATGCTAATTAAGGATAAATTACAGAGATCCTACTAATTCCATTGCTATTCTCACAATGTCCAAAGAATACAAAAAGGGCCCTCAGCACACTGAACAGACTCCATGAAGCCAATTTGTGCAAAGATTTGAATCCGAGTTGTACAGGTTGGGCAGGCATAGATGAACTTAAGTCTGCATCATTATGGGAAATATTTATTCAGTATGTTCACAAGTCTACAGAAGTATTGTAGAAATATAATCCTGATTTGTCACTTACTACATTTGTGACCTTGGACAAGCCACATAAGTTCTCTAAGTCCAAGTATTTTCATCTGTAAAATGAAGAGGTTGGACTATGTGGAATTCAATTCAATAAATATTTATTAAGCACCTTCTTTGTGCCAGTGCAGTGTTAAGAGCTGGGGATACAAATAAGGGGAGAAAAGATGCTCCCTGAACTCAGGGAGTTTACAGTCTCATGGAAGGGGGAGAAACACCCAAAAGGAAGCTAGAAAGCAGGAGGGATATTGGGGGTGGGGATGGGGAAAGAGAAGATATCCATCCTAGGGGCATCATGTTCTGTGGAGTTTAAATTAAGCAGAGCTGCGGCTGGAAAGCACTATTGCTAGAAATTTCCAATATTGATCTATCCAATCTGTAGATCATACAAATACATACATATATACATACACACATATATACATGTATATACTAAATATATAAGAAATATTTCATAGATATATTGGACTTGTCACACAATTTTACAATTGACCGTCCCTTCTAAATTTTTTTAAACATTCCTGTAAACTGCTAGATTATAAACACAATCTGAAGCAGATATTAAACACAGAAATAACATTGCTGATCAAGATGATTTTTTTATCATTTCAAAGTATTTTATTATTTTCTCTTTTACTTCCCTTAAGAGAACAAGTAGTACTAAAACATTTCCTGCTGAATACTCTCGTTTTTCCATGAAATGTCTATTCTTGAAAAAATAACTTATTTAAGCTTATTTAAGCCATAATAGTTGCACCTCCCTGACTGTTCTAGGTTAATGTGACCTTGGAGAGTTTGGGTAAACATAAGGAATAAGCTAGGGCAATACTTTATTCCATCTTATTTTTTCCCATCCCCAACATTTGTTCTATGCCTCCTACACTTTACTGATTCAATTCAGAATCCTATCTGAGAGCTACTCTTCCTTCTGATGTTAAAAATTTAGAAAATATATCTTTTTTGCATGACAATCTGGAAAAAAAAACATTTTATGCAAAAATTCATTTGTGTGGAGTAAAAGCAATCTGTCTTAAGGTCTGAGAAAAGAAATAGGTATGAATGTAATATTCACATTCTCCAAGAATGTACTTTTTAATGAGCTTACTACATAAATGGTCTACATAAAATCAATGTACTTCATTTTTTAAGGCAACTGAAAAACAGACAACGGGGTTAAGAAGTATAGTAAAATAATAAGAAATGATCGTCTTTATAGAAATTCACTGTTTGCAAAATGCCAACATACATTATTTCAATAACTATGTTATACAGGCACTAAAGGTATTATTATCTTTGGCTTACAGAGGAAGAACATTAAGTTTCAAAGAGGTCTAGTGATTTGCTCATGGTTATCCAGCTATTGTCATATGCATGAATCAAATTTCTTACCCTAAGACCAGCACTCAAAGGGCTGAGAAGGAAAAAATTCAGAGTCACAAAGCACTTTTTACTTTGCAAAATCTTTGATTTCATTGATGCAGGCACTCACTCTATTAATGCTGATTTCCCTAAGTCCATTTTGTTTTGTTTTGTTTTGTGCAATTACTGTCTATGTTTTCTTATGAATCTCCCATGTAGCCATATCTTCTTGTTATTTTTTTAATTGTCCTGGGGAACCAAGATGCTATTCTGACTATTTTTCTCTTCTCTCCTTTCTTCAAGATCAGTTTATCTGCTTTTCCTGTTGTGCATAATCGCAGCATTTCTTTTTTTGGTCATTTTTTTCAGTCATTTTTGTTAGCATCATATGAACTACTTACTTTATCTTTCCATTGTCTTCTGAGTTACTTGAGTTATAATTCTTTCAAAAAATTATTCCATGATTTGGAGCCATATAGTATGATTTTTAGAATATTAGTGATAAGTAGATTGATTTATGCATCATCAAGCAATTTGGAATCATTGTAAACATTGAAATTAAATGAACATGAAGTACCCCAGTATCTTTCTAATCAATTCTGGGTTGAACTGAAGAGCTTATCCATTGTATTTATTATTAATATGATTATTCAACATATGCAGATCAATGTATGAATGTCATGGGACCTTAAACAAAATTGCATATCATAGTCTGGAAAATATTCAAAAACATCAAGGATCTATCTGTGTGGGTGCTCCTAGTGGCAATGCAGATAATAAGCCCTCTGAAAGTTATGCGATTTTTTGAGAGTTATTGTGGAAAATATTTAAAGTCATTTCCCCATACCCAAACCAGTGATTATTCTCTCTCAATTCAGCAGCACTAGTTCCTGTACAATTAGTCAGTCAGACAATAAATCAACAAGCTTTTATTAAGTATTTAGTTAGTTCCAGGCACTGTGCTAAGTGATGGAATACAAATACAAGTAGGAATAAAGACAGTCCTTGCCCTCAAGAAGCTTACATTATGATAGGGAAAGATCGCCTGTGCAAGGAAGCTGTCATTAAGGAGGGCAGAGGGTAGTAGAGGGATTCCAGGAGTTCAGTTTGAAGAGGAAAGAGACATAGCTGGCCTGGGTGTTATGTCCTCTTCCCCTTTAATTGGAAGTTCTGATGGGAGAGGTTGCAGGGGCTGAGGGGTACTTCCACTTTGTGAATTCCTGGTTTGAGTAAGGCTTTACGATAAAGAACTAAAGCATGGTAGAGGAATTCCTGAGTGTCGTCTCATTGGCTACAAAGTCATTCTATTAAGAAAAGTATTGTTAGATTCCATTAAAAAGTTTTATACTGTTTTGTAAAAATAAACTTTTGGAGACTCTTTGTTTAGCCTTTGCACAGAACATCTTCTAGTACAATGGCAAGCACCTTAATTAAACACATATCATGCTGTTTAACACTTACTTTCCTTCATGCCAATAATCAATGCACTGTTGAACAAAATCATTTTCTTAATAGCATTTAATATACATTTTGTATAATTATGAATTTTTAAAGAAATAAAATTTACAAGATATGACAAATAAAATTAGGTGTCAAATACTTGTGTCAGCCTTCATGAGAAAACATAAAATAGTATTTTTTTCATTGGTCTCTCAGGAATAAATGCCAAATTTGGTAAAGTGGTTTCTTAAATAAAATGTCAGAACTTCCCAAAGAAAAAGAGAAATCTCCCGCTTGAGGACAGTGCATCCTCAAATAAAATCATTTTTTCAAGGGCTGCTTCTTTTTGGAAATGAGGTTATTGTTTAAAAGGGTTATCAAAATTTGTAAAGCAATTTACATGCAGTTGAGATGTGAGAGACTTTAATGACAATTTTGGTATCATATTAAGTGTTAATATGGGCTAAAACATTTGATATGTGAGAAGTACCATTCTGTAGATCTTCATTCTTGAAGTTCTCATTTCCTTATATTTTATTTCTTATTTGAAATAATGTCCAACATGCTTACCCTTATTTGATACACTGTGATCAAGGAAAGATAGACATTTTATTATCATTTATTATTTTTTCTGTTTCTCAAAATTTGTGAATTAGTTGTAGCTTGTATGGACTTAGCACCTGTTTCACAAATAACACACCAGATGCACTGAAAGTTTTTGGACACCAGTCTCTTAACAGGTTCATTCTTAATCTGGTCAGACAGGAAGGACAGGAAGACTCCATTGGAAGGGTTAATAATCTTACTTTATTCTAGTCTAGTCTCCTCAAGAGGGCTGCTGATAACGAGAGCAACAGTGTCTACAGCATTCACTAGTTTACCTTCTCGTAGGGGCGGGTGAGAATATACTAGGGATTACAACTCCTGCAGAATCCCCTAAGTCTCAATGGGGACCAGTTGAGGCAAATGCAGATTCCCCCCATGTCTTGATGGGGACCAGTTGAGGTATACATTGCATTACACTATCATATTCCCCTCTGGGTTACCCCCTTACTAAGAAGTGCCCACTTGTTTAGAGGGTAACAGTCAAAGAAGTCCACTAGCCATCATTAAGCTCACAGGTTAACTTTAGCAATATTGTAATTCAACACAAGCATAGTAAGAATCATATTATGTCACCTCTTTATCTCACTGTGTACCTGTGATGTAGATATTTACAAGTTATAAGCCTGGGAAATATTATCTAACACCAGGAAACTAGAGATTAAGATAGCCATGAACCCTGAGAAACTAAACTCTAAAACAGAATAACAGAGTCCTCCTTACTTACAGCATCCATGCCGAAAGAAAAAAAAAAACACCACCACATTTTATTAGCATATGATGGTAAAATTTAACTAAATGGGTCTGTGATCTCATTGATAGTGATATTCCCTTTAAGGACCTCGATTGCAAACTCCTCTTCCTACTCATTTTATGTAACTCTTATCTATCTCCTCCTGATTCATCATAGAGAGTCCACCCAAAGTTCTGGGGACCTTCTCCACTTTCTCTTTGACATGCATAAAAGAGGTTTTGTCTTTTTTCCCCTCAAGCTTTCTTGAGTAATATTGGTATATAGATGAGAGATTGATTACTTGTTGGTAGGGAATTTTTAAGGAAGTATTTTGCCTTACCAAATCAAATACTTAAAAAAAAAAAAAAGGATGAGCACAGTGGGATCTGGTATAATCTACGTTTCAATCACTTTTTGATAATAAAGATATGTTATTCTATAGAATACTTTTGGCTAAAGCCTGCATAGTTAACATATTGAGGATGTCTCAATGCATATGTAGATCATTCCCATAAAATTTTATACAGATAGGAAAGTAAGCACACAGGTTATCAATGGTTAGTGTTTTACTGGACACTTCTTTGGCTAATAACAAAATTCAATATTTTTTTTTCATTTCTGTGCATCTTTCCTACTTTTAGATAGCTAGTGAATTGTTCCTCTGAAAGTCTTACAATTGTGGTGTTTCTGGCATGACTTGCTATACGTATACTTCCTTGATTCTGACTTTTTCTAACTATCTCTGTTTTCTTTAGTGCCATTTTTACAAGCATGCCCAGGACTCTTTTGTAAGACTGTTGTGCTTCCACTTTCCTTTGTGGTGAAAATTTCATTATAAATATTTTCGGTACTCTTTCCATTTTTCTTCTTCCTACCCCACTTCAATTTTCATCCTCAAGCCTCTTCAGGATAGATTTGTATAGTTAGTTCTCCTGCTTTCTGTGAACAGGTTCTACCCTCCATTGCTTATTCTTCATAATGTTTTTACCATTCTTTTTCCTAAGATTTACAAAAAAGTTCATATTCTAAAACAGTGTTTAATTTGTCTGCCACCTATCTCTGCTTGGCAAGAATGTCAAATGTTTAATGATTAAAGTCCTATTTCTGTTCTTTTGTGTTCATTATGGCAACTGATTTACATTAGTTGAACTTCTACATGACATTACTATAGTTTTTTTTTCCTATGCCCTTTCACTATTACTAATTTTTCATAATCAACCACTTTTTTTTCAGTACAACTGGTCAAGACTAAGTTTTTTCAATTCCACACCATATCATCTCAATCCAAACTTCTAACTTTGTGCTAATTTTGTTGTTGTTTTAACTTTACTTTATTGCAAAATTTTAGCACTTAAGAAAATTATAGACTGTCAAAATCTATATTTACTATATCTGGCTAATCAATCACATATTTACCAATCTACTTTGTTAAGTCACAATGATAGTACTTTTTACCTAAATATTTCATTCAATCTGCGAAGTTTTCCTCTAGTACTGAAAACTGCAATATATCCTTGTTTACCTATCTTGTAACTTTCTTCCATGTCTTCTCACAAATGTACTCTAAGGGGTCCACCAAATATGTTGGGCTTCTTCCTTGGATTCTCATATTTTAGCAATGCAAAAAGAGCCTATATAGCCTGGACATCATTTGTGCCAGTTCATTTTTTTTCTTTAATAATACATTTGTCTAATTATATTCTTTGAACTGCTTCTTCTGCCTAATTCTTCACATATAATTGGTTCCTGTCTACTCACTATGATATTCAAAATAAGTATGAAACTATCCTATGAGAGAAGATATTTGGAAGAAAAGGCATTGCTAGATGAAATGAGACACACATGAGTGACTTTAAAGAAATATTTAAGGATAATTATTGTTATTATATACATATATATATATATATATGAAGTTTGAAGAATCATACCTAAATATAGCTACATGGTTTCAAGTATATACATATATATGTAAATTTACAGACATTTATTAAGTGCCTACTATGTACCAGTCATTGTGAAAGATACACACATATACTGACACACATATGCACATATAGGTACATGCATATATACATGGGTATGTATGTACATGTACACATAGACATCAATAGACAGAAAAAATTATAAGTGCATTTTCCCATTTCACCATAGTGTTTGGGCTATAAAATTTTACTCTTTTGGATATATAATTTATGTTTAAAGAAGAAAAAAAGTCAACCTAAATCAAAATTATTTCAGGTTCCTGGAAGATGAGGACTTTAACATTCATTTTTATATCCCCTCTGCCTGGCACATACTAGATGTTCAATAAATACATACTGAATTTCTAAAAAAAACAGAGAAACATTTTGGAAAGTATATATTCCAAGAATGAAAAGGTTACTTGATCTGAATAACTAAAAGATTTTATCTAACTTCCCAATCTACCTAGCTGGTAGACTTCACATTGTCAGAATCATAATGACTCTACTGAATGTATTAACAGATTTGCTAGCTAAACTGATAGCCATTAAGACCTATAGAAGTAGATATTTTTATGTACCGATCTATTATTTTTCTGTCTTCTCATTATGCATAGTATATTACATAGTCATCTTGTCATTAAAATAGTATCTTTATTGAAATTCTTTTAGTGGACATGTACCTTTATTTTAACATATATTTCAAGAGTTGCATTGATAACGTGTCTGGCAAATTGTATCTAACAACTTAACACCCTCATAGTCCTTTCCTTGAAAGCAAGAATGTAAATTTGCTAAGTTTATAAAAAGTTCATTGATCATATTGGGGAAAATTTTGGCTCACCAAAAAGTATGCAAATCATTGTTCATCAAAATGGAAATTAGTTCAATCAGATAACTACTTTGCATTTAGAAACTTATCAACACAATCAGGCAGAAAAGACACATACATGGAACAGAGATAAACAAGGTTAGGGTTAATGAGAGTGAGTAGACATTGACATGGAGTACTAGAGACAAAAGTGGAAGGTAGAACTTAAAGTGAAAGTACCTCTAGAAACAATGGACAATCTTCCCAAGATTCAATAGTTTTTGTTCAAGTTTATTGGATCTCCTTTCTAAGTAGGAAACAAAAAAGCAGGAGAATGTCTGAGCTTCTCAAACCTTCAGAAAGAAAGACAAGCTCTAAAAAAGTGGTGTGGGCTAGTACTCTCTGACGCCCTCTTCATGCTAGAGAGAGAGAAAACAACACAGGCATCATTTACCCAACAGAAGAAGCAGCATAAAAAAGAAAGAACAGAAGAGAATCATCCTCCATCCCTTGAAAAAAAACCTGCCTCTATCCTTCAATATATTTTTCCAACCAGCAGAATACAGATAACAACAGTATATTCTGTTTTCCCATGATAGGAATACATAGATATGTGCTTTGGTCTATTGTTTTCTTTTCTCTTCTAGTTCAGTCCTTAAAATAAGCTTCTTTTCCACATAAATAAGTTAGATAGCTAAACAAAAGACCATTATATAGGACAGAGCTATCTTGTCAAATGATCACATGAATATAGTATGACAGTAGGAGAGGTGGGGCAGGAGAATGAACACAGTGAAAACTATGGTTACAATATTTTAAGAAATTTTAGTCTGGTAATTATAGATTGGGCTTGCATAAATTTTTAGAACTAGTGTCATTTATGAGCAAAATTTGGTATTAGAATGATGAATTCATGTGAAATATGTTTATACTGTCTGAGAGATAAAATGGTCAGACCAATATAGTCGATAAGATGGAGGTCTGCCTTTTTCAAGAAGCAAAACAAACTTGAAAAACTTCCTTCCACAACTTTCATGAGGCTATTTCTCAAATACTTTCTCTTGAATATGCATACATATGTGTATAGATGAATCATATATGTTTACATATATGTATATATATATATGTAGATGTAGTTTATGCATATAATGAGTGTATATACATGTCTCTGTGTACATCTTGCCTCCATGAAGGAAGGAGTGGCTCTTCTACTAAGGATTTTTGTTGTTCAGTCATTTTTCAGTCATGTCTGCCTCTTCATGATCCCATTTAGGGTTTTCTTACCAAAGATACTGAAGTGATTTGTCATTTCTTTCTCTAGCTCATTTTGCAGATGAATAAACTGAAGCAAACAGGATTAAGTCACTTGCCCTAGGTCACATAGCTAGTAAATGTCTGAGACCAGATTTGAACTCAAGACAATGTGTCTTCCTGACTTTTGGCCTAGACATATACTCACTGTGCCACCTAGTTGCTAAGGATCTAGGCATGAGTTTTATACAAAGTTCAGTCCTAATGGTGCCCTTATTTTTAATAAGAGAGGTTAGGATCCCTTTTCTCATGCTCTTCAGTTTATTAAACCCACATTCCAGTCTCATGAGGCCTATTTACTTACATTTTAGGTTATGGTCCACCTCTTCAGTTTACCCTTGAAAGGTACATAAAAGTTATCCAATGAGAAACAGACATGGGACAGATAATTTATTCCAGCACACAGAGAAAATTTTAGACATAAAAGACTCACAATATACATTAGCAGAACAATTTAAAACATGATTCCTTAACTTATTTTGTGACCATTGTTGCAATCTGTCAGGAGATTGATACACTTGATTAGAGCATTAAAGCAATTTTCTGGGCCTGCTTATTGTTATTTTACATTTATGATTATTTCACATTCTATGTTGACTGCTGATAACATGGTCAGGGTTGGACTAATCTTGTTGTTGGCCATCCTCAAGAGACTTAGGTACAGTTTCTAAGTTTTCTTCTAGCACCGTTCAACTATGACACAGTGGGATACCCACACTTCTCAAATTCACAAGGTTGCCTCTAAGCCTGGACACTAGGATGTTGCAAAAATCTTGGTTCAGTTTTAAGTTTTTGTAACTTTACTTTAGTAGCTACTAAAGTTTAAAACTAGCCTCACTTACCTAAGTTTTAGAAATAATAAATACAAAGAAGGAAAAGATAGCAAGGAGTTTGGGCACAAGAACCTCAACTAATCAAGTCCCCCTTCACCAGAAACTTTCTAGTTAAATTATTCTACCTAGGAGGTTAAAGGAAAAAAGACTTCCTCGTATTTCAGATACTGCCAGAACCCTGGTGCAGCCTTTTATCACCTCAGGTCTGGCCTATTGCATCAGGCTGCTGTTTGGTCCACTTGGTTCAAATTTCTTCCTATTTCAGTTCATCTTCCATTCAGCCCTCAAAGTGGTCCTTCCTTGCCTCCTAGTCTGATCTTGTCACTTCCCTCTTCAACAAATTCCAGTGACTCCCTATTATCTCTAGGATCAAATATAAAACTCTCTATTTTAGCTTTTAAATTTCTTCATAGCGTAGCCTCTTCTTCCTATCTTTCCAGTCTGTAGTCCATACTATGCAAACCAGTGACAGCAAACTCATTTCTATTCCTGCAACAAGACACTCCATCTTTTGACTGCATTTTTACTGCTCCCCTTTTTGAAATTTTCTTCCTCTTTCCCTCTGTCTCCTAGCTTCCCTGGCTTCCTTCGGATCTTACCTACATTCCTATTTTCAGTAACAATTTTTTTTCCTCCCCAGTACCTCCTTCATCTTAGTGCCTTTGCTGTGAGAATATTTATTATTTATCTTGTATATAACTTGTTTGTATAAAGTTATTTGTATGTGCCTTCTACCTCCCATTAGAATATGCTCTCCTTGAGGCCAGGGGCTGTTTTTGCCTTTCTTTGCATCCCCAGAATTCAGCACAATTCCTGCAAAATAGCAAGTGTTTTATAAATGCTTTTTGACTTATTGACTTGACTTGATACAGCACTCTGTCCCTCTGCCCTTGCCATTGGGGCAGAATAGGTACAAGAAGAAATTCAGGGTTTATCATACTATATCACAATTAAAAATGTTTTTGGTACTAGGTCATGCCAGAAGCAGGCCCAAAGGGTCTTATGGGGTCAATTTGAACCAGGAAAGGTAACTCTGAGTAAGCTCCACAGTACTGCCCATCTTTGAACAATTTCATCTGACTGCCCTTTCTCAATCTCTTGCTAAGTCATCAACCATATCCCATTCCATCCCCCTAACTATGGGTGAACAACAAGGCTCTGTTTGGGTTTTTTTGGAGAGCAATTGGTTTTAAGTGACTTCCCCAAGGTCACACAGCTAGTAAGTGTGTCAAGTGTCTGAGGCCGGATTTGAACTTAGATCCTCCTCCTGACTCCAGGGCTTGTGCTCTATTCACTGCACCACCTAGCCTCCCTAAACCACAAGGCTCTGTAGTGAATCTGCCCCCACCCAATCCCCCTCACAACTGCCAAAGTAATATACCCAAAGAACAAATATGACCATGTCACTTACTGCTCAATAAATGTATTCCATATTTCTTCTAGGATTAAATACAATCCCCTCTATATAGCATTTAAGGCTTTTTTAAATTGTTTTTTTCACAATACAGTTTTATAAAACCTTTCTAGATTTACTCAATATTACTTCATACAAATCTATGGAATACCACTCAGACGGGGATATCTGAGGTTCTTCACATAAGATATTCCATTGCTAATGTTCATGCCTTTGCACAGGCTATCTCCCCAAGACTAAGATGTCCTCCCTTCTCACCTCTGCTACTTTTTGCAGAATCCCTAGTTTCCTTTAAAGTGCATCTCAAATTTCACATTTTACAAGAAGCCCTTCCTGTTTTCCCAAACAATTGGTATTTCCTCCCATCTTCACATTCCCACAAAATTACCTTGTATTTATTCTGTAAATATTTTAAAGTACATATACACACCTATCTTGTCTCACTGTATATATACTACTTGAGGATAGGGAACAGTTGTTTTTTTTTTTCCTTATGCTCAGTATCTAACATCATCCCTGGCATTTATTAAGTGTTTAAAACACTTGCTTATCACTTATGTTCTATAATCATCAGCGATGCCCAGAAACATTATTATGTAGCTTCAGGATGTCCTTCATGAACATTCTGTATACAGCCTACAAACACCCTGGACTTTATAATTTCTTCCTAACCCACATATTAGAATACCTGCCTCCACAATGTGCTGTCTCCAATTCATCTTTCATTCAGCTACTTCAATCTACCTAATGCACCTTTCCCATCCTCAGATTCCTATTTACTACAGGATTAAAAATAAACAAAACAAAAATCCTTTAACTAAAAAAAATGAGTATTTAAGGCCTTTCACACTCCATCACCAACCTATTTTTCCAGTGTTATTTCAATTAACTCCAAGGCCCTCTATATTCCAGGCAAACTGGACTAGTCATTGTGCTGTATTGTCTTGTACTCTCTTATCTCCATTTATTAATGTAGACACTCCTCTCTGCCTAGAATACTCTACTTCCATATCTATACCTCTCAATATCCTTCTCTTCCTGTAAGGTCCAGCATAGGTATTGCCTCTTTCATGAAGCTTTCCTTGATAGTAGTCTTATAGCATTTTGACTAGATATAGAATATTTTTGAAATGTTCAGTTTCTAGTCCCAGTAATATCACAACCTTTTTTTCCATATCATGTTTTAATTATTCATGGTCTAGAATCAGAAAAAAAGGAGAAGGAGAAGAAGAAGAAGAAGGAGAAGAAGAAAGAAAAGAAGGAGAAGGAGGAGGAAAAGAAGAAGAAGAAGAAGAAGAAGAAGAAGAAGAAGAAGAAGAAGAAGAAGAAGCAACATAACAATGGAAGAATGGAAGGAAGGAAGGAAGGAAGAAAGATAGGAAGGAAGACAGGAAGGAAAGAATGAAGGAAGGAAGGAAGGAAGGAAGGAAGGAAAGAAGAGAAAAAGAAAATATGAAGTATCATGAAACCTACCTGGCATTTTCCCTAGATAACTGAATTCTTGATTGCAAGAATTTCAAAGAGTTCTGTAGCCCTACAGCAAGATGACACACATCAGAGTCTCCAGTAGCCCTGATAATTAAACACTAACTAATGTTTTTATGGACATTTTGGACCAGAGTTACTGGTATTTTGATCCATATGTGCATGGTTTAGCATTAGACTAATTCATTTCAAACTGCAACACTGTATTAAATAATTAGTTTCCCTTGGACTAGGTATCTGCCTAATTATTTTTCTCATTTCAGTATTCTTTGAAGGTTCAGTGAAGTGAATGGTGAAATGGAATAAAGTTTTTCTTCCTACATTCTCATTAGAAGTAGATACTTTTAAATAACTGTCTTAATTCTTCGAATATTAAATCTCAGTGGTTTTCAAATTTCCATGGGTTTTGTTAAATTATTCTGCAAATGGGGCAGCTTTCTTTTCAATTAAAAAAAAAACAATAATTTAAATGATTTATATTCTGCTGTTTACCTTGATTATCTCGTTCTGCTCCTAGATCAATTAATATGAGAAAGAAAAATGCTAAAATCTAGTTACTTTGTTTGAAATCTTTGGTTTCCAGTGGTTTGAAAGGACACAGTTAGGGTCTTTGAACTTCTTGCATATAGTTCTTGGGTGTTTCATAGTGAATTCAGCATCCTCTTGATTTATTTGTAACTCCATCATTTAAAACAAAGGAATTTTTAGAAGTGCTATTTTGTTATTATTTAGTGACATTAAGGAAAGGTCATAAACACAATTAATTAGAGTTGGCATGATGTAATTTATCTTAAATTAGAGAATCATGAACAATGCTAGCATATAGCCCTACCTTATGCATGATTTAGCATCAAATTAGGTATCAAGGAGAGAGGCACGTCTAAATGATGTACTTTCATTTGGTAGCAAAACATCAATCAGTTAACAAGCATTTGTTGAGTGTCTACTATGTGCTAGATATTAAGTAGGTGTTTAGTTAGAATAATGCCAGAGAGAATGACACAACAGAATTCTTATAATTCTAACTTACAGAAACCAGAAGGTCTTTCTTGAGAGGCAATGCCAAAAAGAAAAATGTCTTAAAATAAATCACTTTATGGTTTTATGTAATTGTATTTGTCAGATTTTGGTACTTAGTATTAAAGGAATCCGATGTGTTTTATTTTTGTGGTACTTTAATTGCAATATATGCTTTTGGTAGGTACTGTTCCCATTATTTAAAGAGTTTGGCTTTATTGGCCATAACACACACAGCCCCATACTGTTTTTTTAATTATTTTTTTAATCAACAAAAATCCATCTTCTCTTCCTTCCATCCAATTCTCCCTTCACCACACACATAATTGAGAAGCAAAGTAAAACAAAACACTCACTAGAAACATGTAGAGTCAAGTAAAACAAATTTCTACAAAAAATTGTCTCACTCTGCATTGAATCCTTCACCTCTCTATCAATATATGGGTAGCATGTTTTATTATTAGTCCTCTGGAATTGTGGTTGGTGATTACAGAATTCCTAATCATTTCAAAGTTGTTTATCTTTACCGTATTGTTGTCATTTTATAAACTATTCTGCCGGTTATGTTCACTTACCTCTATAAAAGTTCATAAAGGCTTCTCAGATTCTCTGAAACCAGCTTCATTATTTCTTTCAGCACAATTGCATTCCATTATATTAATATAAAACAGTTTCAGCTATTCCCCAGTATATGATTCCCTCAAATCCTCATCTTTCGTAATCTCAAAAAGAGCAATAAATATTTTATACATCCTTGTTTTTGTTGTTGTTTGTTTTTTCTTAGGACCAATTTCTCCTTTAACCTACCCCTCATTAATTCCCTTCTTCCTTTTTACTACTATTTCCTTGCTGAATGAGATATATTTTTGTATATATTTGTGTGTGGATATTCTTCTGTCCTTTGCTAGTTCAAATGAGAGTATTCAAGTATATCATCACACCATTCTCATTGTGTATATATGTGTATATATATATATGTGTGTGTGTGTGTGTGTGTGTGTATGTGTGTGTGTGTATACATATATATACACATATATATGTATATATATACATACATACATATATATATATGTATATACTCGCATATCTTAAATACGTGTGAAAAATTTCCCTAACCTTTCTTTCTCTCACTACCTCTTTCCCTAGTGTACTATTCTTTCTTCCCTTTCATTCTTCTCATCAGATCATCAAGACATAAGGGAACAACTGCCAGGCCTTCTGTCTAATTGGCTATCTTCTATGACGCCAATGATGACAGTGTTCAATAGGGACGTGGAATATCTCTTTGTATTACAATGGTCTCCTTGTCTAGTCCTTTGCCATTTTTTATGAGTATTTACCTTTTTATGTTCAATTCTGTGCTTGAACTTTGAGTTTTCTATGCTGCTCTGGTCATTTCATCAGGAATTATTACAAGTGCTCCATTTCATTAAAGGTCCATTTCCTCCTAACTCCTGTAGGATTATATTCAGTTTTACTGGGTAAATTGTTCTTAGCTGTAAGACTATGTCCTTTCCTACTGGAATGTTATATCCTAAGTTCTCAGAACCTTTATAATAAAGGCTATTAAATTGTGTGTGCTTCTGACTCTGGCTCATTAGCATTTTAATTCTTTCTTTCTGGATTATTGCAGTATTTTTTCTTTGACCTGGAAGATCTGGATTTGGGTTATAATATTTCTAGAAGTTTTCATTTGGGAATTATTTCAAGAGGTTACTGGTAGATATTTTTTCTGTTTACATTTTGGTTTCTAGTTTTGAGGGCTCCCAGTCTTTTAATTTTTTTTTTGAAACAGAAAGTGTAGGTTTGTGTTTTATTCATAGCATTCTAATAATCTAGTAATTCTTAATTTACTTCCCCTACATTTGTTTTCCAGGTCATGTGTTTTTTATATGATATTCCTTACATTTTCTTCTATTATTTTTTTTTATCTTTTGACTTTGTTTTAATATGTTTTGTTGACTTGTGGAGTCATTGGCTTCTATTTGGACCATTCTAATTTTCAGGGAGTTTCTTAGTCAAGGTATGGTATCAAGCAGCTAAATTCCTTTCTACTTCTTTCTTGTATAATTGTCATTTTTCACTTTTTTCGAATAGCACATTCAATTGATTTTTTAAAAAATTTACTCTTTTTAAACATCTGATTTATCTCTTCCAGAAATTTTTAGCTGAATTTGTGCCATGTTGTGTTTTCCTTTGAGTTTTTGCTTATAGATGTTTTGGAATCGTTGTCTTCTTCTGGGTTTGTTTCTTAAGCAAATCTGTCACATAACAGTTTTTTATACTGGAATCTTTCTGTCTGTCTGTCTCTCTCTCCTCTTACATGCTATTTCTTGACTTATACCTGATATTAGGTCTGGGCTGTATGTATTCCTGGAAGGAAGATCTGGGTTGTTTATGTTCCTGCTTTCTTTGGGTACTGAGCATGGTATTGTTTCAGTTTCTCAAGGAAACCTCAGGCTGGTGATCTTTAACTTTCCAACCATCACCAAATGGTCTGAATCAAGATAAAGTCTGATGGTTATTCCCCTGTTATGAACTCTGAAAGCACCTGACCTGAATATAGGTTTAAGTAAGAATAGACTACTTCTAGACTGAGCCAGTATCAGCTTAGCTGGGCAGCTCTTCTAGTTCAGAGCAAGAAAACTGCAGGATCCCCTTTGATTTGGAATTCTTGCCATTTCCTTGCCTTTGTAGTCTTCAGACTAGGACAGAAGCTGGAAATGAGACCATGCTGTTCTCATAGAATCTGAGCCACACCAATTGAACCTGCTTCTTTCTCAGTATACAACCCAAGGCCTGTTCAGAGGATCTCTGTGGAGGGTAGAGAGAGCAGGTGGGATGACTAGCATAGATGTGCTCCTTGCTCCACCCTGGATCTGTGAAATAGAGCTGAGAAGTGGCTAACAAAGCTGCTGATTAACACCTGTACCAATTTAGATGCCCCAAGATAGGTCTGGGGTTGCCCCATATGAATTTGGGTCCTCCAATTTCCTTAGTGCATAGCCTCTTTCTGTGACTGAGTGCTCTACCAAAAATGCTCCTTACTAGACTCCATCTCTAATGTCTACAGACCTGTCTGTCTTTTTATATTGACCTGGACTGGAAAAAAGATTCACTCTAGCTTTAGCTTGGAATTTCCCTATCAAGATTTGGTCTGCTTTGGAGGAGTTGGTATGGGGGTGGAGAGACTCACTATACTGCTTCCAGTTACTTCACTGTCTGGGTCTGTCTCTTCTATATTTATTTAAAAAAAAAACCTGCTAAGACTCCAAACTGCACGAGGGAAGATGCCTTCTATTTCTTTTTTTTAATTTCTCATAGCATCTAGCACTATGTCTCTCACATAGCAGACATTTTTTAAAATTATTAAATACATGAATGAATGAATACTGGATTGTGGAGTAAAATCATTGCTGGACTTGGTCAGAAGTTTTAGTTTTGTGTTATCACTTTGATATTAAGTCATTAGGGATTAATTCCTAGTATTTATAACAAGTGCTTTGGACTTGATCTCTCAGGTTCCTTCCAGTTCTAATCAATCATCAAGCATTTGCTAAGAATCAACATCATGACAAGACATCATCAAATACTGATAACCATGAATGAGCAAATATAGTTTATACCCTGTACAATAATTGCCTTGCTTGTTCTTATTGCAACTCAAGAATGAGCAGAGGTTATTTGTGAAATTCTGTCTTATTACATCCTTTCATAGCATGGATGCTGCATTATAGGTTTTCAGGCAGCAATTGAATGTGAAATTTATGGTTGTCACTTTTGATGCCTGGTTCTGAGTCTATCAAATAACTGCATAAAGAAAGTGATCAGAAACAGAGTATTTTGACTGACCTTTAAGTGAGGTCAGGCTAACTTTTCAAAGCTCTTTCAGAATGTTCATGATGCCAAATCATGGTAAGGAGTACAGAGAAAGTGAAGGTGAGACATTCTACTATACAAAATTTGAATCTACATTAGAGAAAGCTGTACAACACATCTAATGATATTTTCTAGGTGAACAGCTCAGTGACCTTAAGGTGACCTGGCTCTACATTTACCCCACTTTATTTGAAATAACACCTCACAATATCAGGAGACTGTAAATTAAATCATTGTGCCTTCTATCTCCATTCCCTTTAATGCCACATCGCTCTTTGAAAATGATGGTTCACACAGTATATGAGTCTGACAACTGTTCTCTGACTCCCTCCTCAAGAGTTTAATCCAGCCTCTGCACCTTGACCTTCCTCTCTTGCTTTCTAATAGATTCAAGTATGAAAAAGAAGCACATGATCTTCCAAGATTCCAGGTTAAAATATTATTGTTTTAAGAAATGCTAAATATTATTAGTATGAACATTATTTGTATTGTTATAACCTGTGTGTGCTTCTATCCATGCATACATGCATGTTTTGTATCCATAAATAAATTTCTATCAAATGCAGGTCTGAGAGAGGATTCTGGGAACAAAGCAGAATAAGTCAGAAAATCCCAAGCTCTCCAGGTTTCTCCACAAAGACAAATAAATGACTCAGGGCAAACAGATAATGGTAGAAATAAACAAGAGTTGAGGCAGAATAGTGGTTCTCCTGGGACAAATGGAGAAGATCTGAAGAAAAATCGCAGGACCAAGGTTTGGTCCCTGTGAAGTATAAACACTTCCAGGCTAGTTCCCTTGAAACAGCAAGCAGTGAACCTCGGGGTTGGCTGGGTGGAAAGGCAGCCTCAGCCCCAGCCAAAGACAAAGTGAAAGGTCAGTGAAACTTAGCTGAATTGGCAGAGGGTGGAGGGACGAGTGGGTCTGGCCCCCTGCCCCAGAGCCAGCAGTGACAGAAGCAGTGGCCCTGCAGCTGCCTCCATGTGGCTATTTCAGAGCTCCCATTGTGAAGATTGCAGGGGGGGCAAAGTGACCATTTAGAGGTTAAATGCTCTTGCCTTAACCTGCCTGGATCTGCATCATGGTCTTGGGTGGTAGTCCTGAGATGCGTTTTCAATGAGCCAAAGCTGGTGGGGGCTGTAGAGACAGCAGCCTCCTAATAGCTCTAGCAGCTGCAAAAACCTCAGCGATTTGGGACAAAGCTCTCCACTCTGGAAGCAGAGTTCTACTGTGGCACAGAGCTAAAAAGTCAAGTAATTGACTGGGAACATGAGCAGGCAAAGGAAGCAAAGTAAGTACAGCAATCCAACTTCAGATTCCTTTTTTGAGGAAAGAAAGGATCAAAGCATGGAAAGGAAGGAAGAAAACACAGTCAGAACTCCTGCACCAAAAGCTTCCAAGGAAAACACAAACTGTTTACAGGCCATAGAGGAGCTTAAGAAGGATTTTGAAAACCAAATAAGAAAAGTGGAGGAAAAATTGGGGAGAGAAATGAGAATGATGCAAGAAAATCATGAAAAGAGAGTCAACAACCTGATTGAAGAAAATAACACCTTAAA
>CM053582.1:278008508-278023112 GCA_028627135.1 Pseudochirops cupreus | reverse complement strand
CCTTAAAAAGCCAAATTTTCTACATGGAAAAAGAATCTCAAAAGACCACTGAAGAGAATAATTTCTTCAGAATAATCTAATCTATTTTTAAAATACAAATGGAAGCAAATGACTTTATGAGAAATCAAGATACTATGAAACAGATCCAAACAAATGAAAAAAATAGAAGGCAACGTGAAACGTCTCATTGAAAAAACCACTGACCTGGAAAATAAATCCAGGAGAGACAATTTAAAAATTATTGGATTACCTGAAAGCCATGATCAAAAAAAGAAACTAGAAATGAGCCTTCAAGAAACTCTCAAGGAAAACTGCTCTGATATTTTAGAACCAGAGGGCAAAGTAGAAATTGAAAGAATTCACCAATCACCTCTTGAAAAAGATCCCAAAAAGAAAACTCCTAGGAATGTTATAGCTGGGTTCCGAAGATGCCAGATCAAGGAGAAAATATTACAAGCTGCCAAGAAGAAATAATTTGAATACTGTGGAAACACAATCAGGATAACACAGGATCTAGAAGCTTATACTTTAAGGGATGGAAGGGCCTAGAATATGATATTCTAGAGATCAACGGAGCTAGGATTAAAACCAAGAATCACCTACCTAGCAAACTTGGGTATAATATTTCAGAGGAAAATATGGTCATTCAATGGGGTAGAGGACTTTCAAGCATTCTTGATGAAAAAACAGAGCTGAATAAAAAGTTTGACATTGGAATACAAGAAGCATGAGAAGGTAAACAGGGAAAAGAAATCATAAAGAACTTTTCAAAGTTGAACTATTTACATGCTTATGTGGAAAAACAATAACTATAACTTATAACTTATGAAACTTTTCTCAGTATGAGGATCGTTGAAGGAAATATAAATGTATATGTATGTATACATACATATATGTCTATATAGGAGGGTATATATACATATGTGTGTGTGTGTGTATGTGTGTGTATATATATATTATTTACATGCAACTCGGCAATAAAATATACAGTCACTGGGGTAGGGTGATCCATCTTGCCCTACAAGAAAGTCAGAAGGATGATGGGGGAGGACATTTTAGCTTGAAGTAGGAAAGGGACACAAAGGAAGGAAGGAAGGAAGGAAGGAAGGGAGGAAGGGAGGGAGGAAAAGAGGGAAGGAGGGAGGAAGGTAAGGACGGAGGTAGAGAGGAAAGGAAAGGAAAGGAAAAGAAAGGAGAGGGGAGGGGAGGGGAGGGGAGGAAAGGAAAAGACTGCAGCCCTTGGAACACTATATATCAAAGAGCAAAAGAACTGGGGTTGCAACTGAAAATATGCACAGCAAAGTTGAGCATAATCATAAATGAGAAAAAGAGGACATTCAATGAATGGTTAGACTTACAAGATTTGTTTAAAAAAAACTGAACTTAATAGAAAATTTGACATACAAGATCAAAGTGAAATATAAGGTACGTATCAAAAACTAATTACAAGGAACTTAATAACGGAAGATTATTTGCTTTTTATATGTGGAAATGTAAAATTTATGTCTAAGACTGTTTCTAGTAATTGGGTAGTTTAAAAGACTGGGGCAGACCTGAGTATTATGTGATTCTAAAAAAGTAGACCTGTTTAGAAAAGGTAAAAAGAGGAATTATCTTATACAAATAAGGTATGAGAGAAAAAACAGATGCAGAGGAATTAGATGGGGGAGGAGGGCTGATAGTTCTGGAACCCGACTTTCATCAGGAACAATACATATATACCTAGAAGGCTATAAAAGTCTTCTAAATTCAGAAAGAAATAAAAGGCTAAGGTCATATGAAGGTATAGAAGGGTGTCTAGATTAATGAGAGTAGGTTAAAGAGGGAATAACACATATATTTGGAAGGCTATATACGTCTTCTAAATTGGACAGAAACAAGAGGGTAAGGGGAAAGGGTGGGGATGAGAGAATATGGAATGGATCTTTGGAAGGGAAGTAAGCTAAGTAATAGGAGGCCCAGGAAGTGGGTAAAAGTAAAGTAGAGGATTCAGGAGGGATAGGAGATAAGAGATACACACAAACAAAATAAAGATGAGTAGCAGAATTTATTAGGGAAAAAAAATCATGATTTCAGACAAAGTTAAAGCTCAAACAGATTTAATCAAAAGAGAAAAATAGGGAAACTATATGTCAGCCATATTAATCAATATTGTTTCAGATTATTTAAAATAACTATACATTATAAGGTTGGAATTTTGGTGTGTTACAGGAAATGATGAGTTGGTAGACTTTACAAAAAAAAAAAAGGAAAGTCTTGGACTTGATGTTATCCACCCTAAGAGAAACAAAGGACAGACAAGTATAGTACAGTCTTAGATAGATGCATATGAATGTATGCTTACATATATGTATGATTTTATGTATGTGTGTGTGTGTAGGTTTTCTTGAAATGGAAATTTATTGCCATTTAATTTTAATCCTCTCTTATGTTCAACATGGTAATGCTTTTTTTCTTTATTATTGTATATTTAAATTCTGATATTTAAGATGAATTAATTTAAAATAAATATAGATCTGATCATGTCATAAACCTACTCAATTAGTGGTTCCTTATTGTCTCTGGGATACCATTTAAACTCCTCCATTTAGCTTTTTAAACCTTTAATGACCTCCCTCTAATCTTTCCAGTCTCAATGAACAATAGTCCCACATTCTGAGATCAAACCAAAATGTACTTCTCTCTAATCCTCACGAATGACACCTCATCAACCATCTCCAAGTCTCCACACTGGCTGTAGTATACTTGGAAATTACTCCTTTAACATACAACTAAAGCCCCATCTTCTTCAAAAAGCCATTCCTGATCTGCCCAACAATTAATACATTCTTTCCCAAACTATACTATATTTAACTACTTTGTATTTTTTTATATTTATTTTGTATACATTAATACATATTCTTGTTGCCCTCTGCCTTCAGAATTTAAGTTTCTTGTGAACAGGAAAAGTTTTGTTCATTTTATCTGTATCCCTGGCACTTTGTAGAGTAGGTTCTTAATAAATGATTTTTCATTTACTATGAATTTCATAAGGTCAGGGATCTGGATGTATGTATTTCCATGGACCTATGTACTTATTAGTGAACATAAGTGCTCCAAAAACACAGTGTCTCAAATGTCTTAGTGCACTTTTAAACTCTAATATTTTAAAACTGTGCTAAGACTTTTGGGACACGCTGTACTTAATGATTATACCTGAGGTTTGCCTGCACTGGATTCTATGACTTCCTTTTACCCTTGAACTTATCTTATTAGGAGGTCTTCTGGTGAAAGAGGCACAAAGAATTAGGATCTAGAACATTTAAGACGAATATTTTCTGGTCTTATTCTATTCTTCTGTTGCTTGCCCATAACTAATTACATAGTTTGGTAGTGTGCAGAATCGCAATTTCCATATGAGGTTGGTAAACACTGCCGGAGGGGAGATTGTCAAAGTGACCTTTAAGTACTGATGGACCTATTAGTTCTCTAGTCCTTTGTCTTCTGTCTTTAAGTCTTTTCTGTAAGGTCCTTTTTTTCTTTGCTGCAACACAATTGGGCAAGAATGGTTTTGCTTTGTGTAGGGAAAAATGAAAGTACAATGCTATAAGAAATATTTGGATGAGGGGAGGTTTTAAATTGTTCTTTCATTTATTTTTCATATTGTAGTTTTTTATTCAACTCCTTTCTGAGGACCAGCTCAATGAAGTCAATTAGGTTACAATTAGACAGTACTGACTTTTTTTTTTTACTAATCAGCTATCTCAAACTGAAATAATTTTCTCTCCTTATTGGTCAGCATTTCTAAAGTGACTTTTTTTTATACATTATATGCCTTAATTATTTTATTTCCTTGTCAGTAGAACATTTCCTTTCATTTTTTCCTCATTTTATAAAGATTCTGTAAGTAACAATGGTTATCTATGGGCATAGCAATTGCTATTATATTTGATGACATAGAAATGATATTGTCATTGTTTTCACTTTATTTCTTTGAGTCAAAGGATCATAGATCTAAAGGAACTTTAGTCATACTTTCACTTATTTGCTTTCCCATGAATGTGGAGGTCTCATGATAAACATCTTTAAAGAAAATAATTTGTGTACTTAAATATTGAAAGTCATGTTTGAAGATATTTACTGAAGATAGATATAGCAAAATAGTTTGCAAATGTTAATTGCCAGACTTTTCTTTAAAGTTAAATTTCATTTTTAACACATTGATGGTTTTAAGGTGTATTTTGTGGTCTGGTAAATTAGAGTGTGTGAGATGTGATTTTCTTTTTACCTCATCCAGAGTACATAGCAACTGAATGGATAAAGAAATGAGGCCAAGAATTCTGTCTTTCTAGATTTCCACTATAAGAATCAGCAGAGCACAAAATGGAAGTTCTGCATGAGTATCTGAGAACAGAATTTATATCCCCATCATGACTTCTCTTTCCAACCTTGCTCTATAAAATTAGCTTCTAATAAAAAGGGGACCTGCACTCCCCCATTTTCCATAGTACTTCTTTTGTCACGTGTGGTATTTATATCTAGAATGATCTAAAACTTACTAAAACAGTATTCCAGTTTCTACTGTTTTAATCAATCTCTATTCACATTCTCTTCTCCAATGACACTAATCATATAACTAAAGAAATGTCCTACTCAGTGGTATGGAATCTGATCTATCTTTCTTTCTTAATATAATAGCATACTCAAAGGTGGAGGAGGTCTTCCTTGAAACTAGCAACTTATCTTATGCTGTGAAAAGCTTTTGTAATATTTGAAAGCATTAGTAAATGGAAGTGCACAAAGACACTTCAAAACACAGCTGTAGCATTTTGTTAAGCATATGAGAGCATGAGAACTCTTATACCATTATATGAACAAGTATCAAACATACAGAAGTTCCTGAAAAATACATTGTGGGTCAAAAGCAAAAAATCTTTACACTGAAATAAGCAAAATAGGGCCGAAGCCAAGATGGCAGCATAGAAGCAGGAAAACTCAGTGGCTGCCCCCATAACCACCTCAAATACCTATAAAATATGACACTAAACAAATTTTAGAGCTAGAGAATCCACAAAGTGACAGAGGAAAACAAATCTTCCCCTGAAGGCAGCCTGGCAGGTGGACAGGAAGGGTCCATAACAGTGCTGGGAGCCAAGACCAGCCCCTTGTAAGCTTTTGGTTTTAGCCTCAGGGTGGCCCTGACCAGAAGGGGCTGGAGCATTTGGGAGAGTGGATCACCAGCAGCTGTGGTGGTTTCCAGAAATATCAACCCATGAATTGAAAAGACAAAGTAAAAGGTGCTGGATGTGGGGGGAGAAAGAGTGTGGTCTGGCCTCTGCCCCTGGAGCTAGAAGTGGCGGAAGTGTGGTGGCCCTGTAGCTACCTCCGTGTGGCTGCTTCAGAGCTCCCAGGCTGCAGATGGTATGGGGGCCAAGCGACCATTCAGGGGCTAAGTGCTCTTGACTTGACCTCTCTGAATCTACATCATGGTCTTGGGTGGTGGTCCTGAGGTGTGTGACCAGTAAGCCAAAAGTAGTGGAGGCTGTAGAGACAGCACCCTCCTCATAGCTCTGGCAGCTGTGAAAACCCCCGTGATTTGGGACAAAGCTCTCGACTCTGGAAGCAGAGTTCGACTGTGGCAAAGAGCTCAAAAGTCAAGTAACTGAGTGGCAACATGAGAAACCAAAGGAAGCAAAGCAACCAGAGCCATCCAAACTTAGATTCCTTTTTGGGAGGACAAAAAGGATCAAAGTATGTGTATACATACATATATGTCTATATATGATGGTATATATGCATATGAATGAATATGTGAATGTGTGTGTATATATGTACAGGTATACATAGACAAAAGGCATGGAATCAATTGAATAGGAAGGGATGATATTTAAAAGATGAAATTGAGAGTTGAGAGAAAAATATAATGAGAGGAAAGAGGGAGAGAAAGAATGGAGTAAATTATCTCATACAGAGGAGGCAAGGGATAACTGTTACAATGGAGGGGAAGAACAGGGAGGAAAAAGGCAGTGGGTCAACCTTACTGTCATTGAATTTGGCTTTGCGAGGAAATGACATACACACTAAATTGGGTATCTTGCCCTACATTAGAGTAGGGGGGAAGGGGATAAGAGGGGGGTGGTGATAGATGGGAGGTCAGATTGGGGGTGGAGGGTTGTTAGAAGCACACGCTTTTGAAGAGGGACAGGGTCAAAGTAGAGAATAGAACAAGTGGGAGGTGGGATAGGATGGAGGGAAATATAGTCGTCTTTTACAATATATCTACTATGGAAATGTTTTCCGTAACTACACATGCACAACTCATATTGAATTGCTTAGCTTCCCTGTAAGGGTGGGTGACAAGGGAGGAAGGGAAAGAATCTTGAATTCAAAGTTTAAAAATCAAATGTTTAAATATTATTATTATTATTTACATGCAACTGGAAAATAAAATATACAGGCACTGTGGTATGGAGATCCATATTACCCTACCAGAAAGCCAGGGGGACATGGGAGAGGATATAGAAGAGAGCAGATTGGGGGAGGGGATATAAAGTGGGATCACTGTTTTGGGGTGGTGGGTAGGGGAAAGTCAGGGAGAAAATTTCTAACTCAAAATCTTGTGGAAATGAATGATGTAAACTAAAAATAAACATAAAAGTTAATTTTAAAAAAAGAAAAAAAGAAAAAAGAAAAATAGAATTCAGCATCTCTGAAGAAGAATATTCCCACAGGAAGATGTTATAGTCAAATAAAAAGCTTATGGTGTTAAACAATTTATGCCTTATTTATGAGAAAGGCAAAAAGTGCTCTACTTGACGAGGTAAAAGACCGAAAGCACCCAAAGCAGTCTTGAATTTTTCCTTCCTCCTTACAATCAATCTTTAAAACCAGATAGTCTATATTTCTTGAGATGACAGACTTGGAAGTGGTGATCACAGCTGTAACAAAAAGGTGGCATGAACATAAATACTCTTGGGAAGGAGGCACCTGCCCATCTCTGAAGCAAACCTCCCTTTTGTGCCCATGCTACTTACTGCATAAGGATAATATTCCAAAAGGTCAAAATGTATTTGTAAAAATTTGGAGGCAGAAACAAATATGTTCTATTTGAGGCATAATGAGTAAACCAGTTTGGCTCAATTCCAAGTTTCATAGTGGGATGCAGTGAACCCTGATTCCAGAATCATTACTTTTCAAACTCTTTTATGATAGCAAATATCACTCCTTTACTTAAACATTATCTTCCCTCAATGGCTGGGAAAATGTTTAGCAAAGGATAGATATTCATTGGGTATAATTGAGAACTTTAGTCATCTTTAATCTTTTTATTTTATTTAACAATAATTTTATTTCAGATTCATGTTACAACATGTTAGAAGACTATCATTGTTAAGCAAGGATTTGGCCAACAGGTAATGATTTCTTTACTTATAACCCATTAAACCACTATACCATCTCATGCCATTTTCCTGGACTGCTCTCTTTTTTCAGTAGAATTTCTGTCCATCTGAAATAGCTATTGTTCCATATTTCATACAGCTCATGGGGACTTCTCTACCCTAAACTCTTTGCAATTTCTGTTTCTATGAAAACAAAGCTCAACAGGGCTACAAAAATACTTACGAACATTGCTGACACTATCATCTTAATTCATTTTCTGTCTGAGAAATCAACACAAATCAATAGACAGAGTGCTTCTATCTGACAAAGTAACACCAACACAGAACAACAGACAGAACAAGAGCCAGTGCCAATATCACAAACATTCTCCCTCTCAGTTCTGCTTGGTCCCAGCTTGTACTCAAGCTTCTATCTGCTCTGCTTCTTCATGTTTGTCCCTTTCTGTTCAGCTCTTTCAACAAGCTGCTCCCACCATGGGCTCCATGTAATGACCTTAGGCCTATTGAGGACAGGGGAGGTCTCCAAACTCCCTTAGGCCTATTAAGGGCAATACATTGTATACTGTTTCCAACAAAGACTTGACAAATCAAAGGTGAGGTTCAAAGGCACTTGATCAGCTGAAACAAGAAGAAAAGTACTACTTTGCTTTCCATTATACTAACCTGCCGTCCTCCTACCTTTCCAGTCCTCTTCTCCTCCCCACTCCCCCTAAACAAGGTACTCTATAATCTAGTAACATCTTTGTTATTTGTTAAACAAGGACCTCCATCTCCTCACTCTGGAAGTTTTCACTAGCTGTCCTCCAACTTTGGAATTTGCTCTCTCTTCATTTTTGCTTCCTGACTTCCCTGGCTACCTTCAAGTACCAGATGGAATCCTACCTACCTCCTGTAATAAATCTTTCTCACATTTCCCTTAATTCTAATACCTTTCCCCTGCATGTTATTTCCAATTTAGCCTGCATATAACTTGACTGTATATAATTGTTTGCAAACTGTCTCTCTTCCACTAGATTTTGAGCTCCTTGATAGCGGGGACTGTCTTTATCTTTCTCTGGATTTCCAGCTATTAGCACAATGTCTAGAACTTACTAATAATTTAATAAATATTTGATAAATGAATAAAACAAAAATGAGTACATAGATTGTGCAGTTGTATAATGAAGAGTTGCAGAAAAACAGAATATATCAAGAGTTATGGAGGCAGAGCTAAAATGGCAGAAAGGAAGCAGTAGCCTATGCAAACTCCTCCAAGAATTCTGTTGCTAAAAGCTAAAAAGTGAATTTGAACAGATTTAAGAGTGACAGAACCCATTGGGAGACAGAGCATGGCAGATTTCCAGCCCAGGAAAGTGCCTACTCAGGTCAGGGCAAAGAGAACACAGAGCACACAGAAGCCGCACCAGAGCAGATCTGAGAGCACAGTATGGCAGACTGAAAGAAGTGCCAGCCAGCCAGCAGACTCACCCAGACAGGGGTTTGCAGCCATCTCGCCAAATGACAGAGGATCATCAGAACTGGGTAGAAAAAACTCACAGCCCACAGCAGGGTCAGCAGCTTTTCCTGGGGCTAACAGCCTACAGCCTGTATGTTTAAAATTACATACACAAATTTCCAGAAGTCAAGATGGAAGAATAAAATGTAGTTGCTCTGATTCCCCCTCCCTGACCCAGAGCAATCCTGAGTTAAATGCCCTACCCAGAGTAAAATCCTGAATTAGTGGAAACAGCCTCAGGCTTGGGTGTCACTGAGGAAAGGGAAAGGGAGACAGAACAGAGTCTAAGCCCAGGAGAGTGCAGCTAGCAAGCCCTAACAACAAAAACCCAGTTGTACTTCAGTACCACCTGGCCAATCAGCAAACTACAGCCCGGCCCTGCCCTTCTGCTGACATTCTGCTACTGAGCATGAGCTGTAGCCCAGAGACGCATAGGTGGAAACCTGAAGGAGCCAGAACACCCTGCCCCCACAGGTTACTCTGTAAGCCTCAGGCTAACTCAGGGGAAACATTGAGAGCCCTGTCTTTGGCCTCAGTCAACACACTCAGAGGCTACATCCCACTAAGTTAACAACCAAACCCCTACCTCCAAGCCTGAGAAGCTCAATACTTCTGCACCCCAGAAGCAGATATCCACTCTAAAATCCAGGACATAGGCAACCACAATGGGGAAGAAGGAAACTGCAAAGGCTAGGGCCATCAAATCCTTTTATAGTGAGCAAGAGCAACCAAACTCAGAAGGCAACATGGACTAATACATACACTGGAGACAACAGGAGGAAATGTGAATTGGTCTCAAGCCCAAAAACCATTCTTGGAGGATCTCAAGAGAGATTTTCAAAATGAAATTAGAGAGTTAGGAGATAAATTTAAATCTACAGTGGAAAAAAAATCTCACTGAAGAAAACAAATCTTTAAAAAAAGTAAAATTGGAGAATTAGGACAGGAGGTCCAAAATCTAACTGGAGAAAATAATTCCGTAAAAATGAAAATTGAACATATGGAAAAGGAACTCCAAAAACTAATTGAGGAAAATAATTCACTAAAAGTTAGAATCAGTCAAATTGAAGCCAAGGACTCTATGATGGAAAAAGAGTTAGTCAAACAAAACATAAAGACTGAGAAATTAGAAGAAAGTGCAAAATGTCTCACTAGAAAAGCAACTGACCTGGAAACCAGATCCAGGAGAGATAACCTAAGAATTATTGGCCTACCAGAAAACCATGATGAAAAAATCAGCATGGACAGCATCCCCCAAGAAACTATCAAAGAAAACTGTCCTGAGGTCCTAGAATCAGAAGGGGAAATAGTTATTGAAAGAATTCACCGTTTTCCTCCTAAAAGAAGATCCCAAATTGAAAACTCCAAGATATATAGTAGCCAAATTCCAGAGCTACAAGGTCAAGCAGAAAATATTGAATGCAGCCAAAAAGAAACAATTCAAATATCATGGAATTACAGTCAGTGTTACACAGGATTTAGCAGCTGCAACTTTAAAAGATTGGAGGGATTGGAATGTGATATTTCATAAAGCAAAAGAGCTAGGACTGCAAGCAAGGATCAACTATCCAGCAAGACTGAGCATATTCTTTCAGGCAAGGAGATGGTCATTTAATGAAATAAAGGACTTCCAGACTTTCCTTAAGAAAAAGCCCAAACTCAAGGGAAAATTTGTCTCCACTCACAAGACCCAAGAAAGACATAAAAAGGTAAACAAGGAAAACATACACTCACATATACACATACACACACAGATGCTCACACATGCACATAACTTGGGACTCCATAAGAGCAAACTGTTTGCATTCCTTTATGAGAAGCAGATACCTGTCAATACTGAAATTTGTATAAGTATTGTGACACTTAAAAGGGATGCACATAGAAAGAGGGTGTGGTGGGTATAAGTGAACTAATCTGAAGATTTAAAAAAAGAAACCCTATTAAGGGGAAGAAAGGGATTGTAATCAGAGAAAAGGAAAGGTGGAGGCAGAAGATGGTAAATTATGCCACAAGAAGAGGCATAAAAAAGTACTAAAGTGGAGGGGTGGGAAGGAAGGAAATTAGCATCATATGATTTTTATTCTCATTGGCTCTGATTTAAAGAGAGATCAACACAGATGGCTAAGTTTAGATTCTAACTTGAAAAGACAGAAAAACTCATAACAAAAGAGGGAAAAGAGGGAGGGAGAGGAGCAATGTATGAAATTTACAAGCACTGTTTTGGGTTCAGGGAGGGAATAACATACTCCGTTAAGAATAAAAATCTATTATGCCCTACAGGCAGTAGGAGGGATAAGGGAGGAGGGGTGTAAGAAGGGGGAGGGTAGTCAGTAGGGAGGGAAAGAGTAGCAAGAGGAAAGGGTAGGTAAAGGGGAGGGGGACACAGGGAAGGAATACTGATGGAGGCAGTGGTCAAAAGGAAAACTCTTAAGGAGGGGAAGGGAATAGGAAGATATAAAGATATAAACAGGGGAGGGAATAAGATGGAGGGAAATTCACAGATGGGATGACCTCTCCCAAAAAACAGAGGCAGATAGCAGAATGGATTAAAAATCACAATCCTACAACATGCTGTCTACAAGAAACACATTTGAAAAAAGGGGATACATACAGGGTAAAGGGAAAAGGATGAAGTAGAACGTATTATGCCTCAGCAAAAGTTAAAAAAAAAAAGCAGGGGTAGCAATCCTTATCTCAGATAAAGCAAAAACTAAAAAAGATCTAATTAAAAGAGATAAGGAAGGAAACTACATCCTACCAAAAGGCACCATTGAGAATGAAGCAATATCATTACGTAACACATATGCACCAAGCAGTATAGCATCCAAATTCCTAGAGGAAAAGTCAAGGGAATTAGAGGAAGAAATAGATAGCAAAACAATACTACTGGGAGACCTCAATCTCCCCCTCTCTGAACTTGATAAATCTAACCTCAAAATAAACAAGAAAGAAGTTACAGAGGCAAATAGAATTTTAGAGAGGCAAGACGTGATAGATCTCTGGAGAAAACTGAATGAGCATAAAAAGGAATATACCTTCCTCTCAGCAGTACATGGCACATACACAAAAATTGACCATGTACTAGGGCATAAAAACCTCACAATTCAGTGCAGAAAGGCATAAATATTAAATGCATCCATCTCAGATCATGATGCAATAAAAATTATATGCAATAAAGGTCCATGGAAACATAGGCAAAAAACTAATTGGAAACTACATAATTTAATCCTAAAGAATGAGTGGGTCAAACAAGAAATTACAGAAACAATCAGTAACTTCTCTCAAGAGAATGACAATAATGACACATCATACCAAAACTTATGGGATGCAGCAAAGGCAGTTCTTAGGGGATGTTTCATGTCCCTGAACGCATACATGAAAAAATTAGAGAAAATGGAGGTCAATGAATTGGGCATGCAATTGAAAAAGCTAGAAAGAGAACAAATTGAAAATACCCAATTAAATACTAAATTAGAAATAATGAAAACTAAAGGAGAGATTAATAAAACTGAAAGTAAGAAAACTATTAAACTTACAAATAAAACTAAGAGTTGGTTTTATGAAAAAACCCATAAAATTGATAGACCCTTAGTCAATATGATAAAAAAAAAAGAAGAAAACCAAATTTTGAGTCTCAAAAATGAAAAGGGTTAACGTACCTCCAATGAAGAAGAAATTAAAACAATAGTTAGTAATTATTTTGCCCAATGGCATGCACATAAATTTGACAATCTTAGTGAAATGGATGAATATTTACAAAAATATAAGTTGCCCAGAGTAACTGAAGAGGAAATAAATCACGTAAATAACCCCATCTTAGAAAAAGAAATTGAACAAGGTATCAGAGAACTCCCTAGGAAAAAATCCCCATGGTCAGATGGATTTACTAGTGAATTCTATCAAACATTTAAAGATCAATTGATCCCAATACTCTACAAACTATTTGGGAAAATTGGTGAGAAAAGAGTCCTACCAAATTCTTTTTATGACATAAATATGGTACTGATATCTAAATCAGGGAAAGACAAAACAGAGAAAGAAAATTATAGACCAATCTCCCTCATGAATATAGATGCAAACATTTTAAATAAAATGTTAGCAAAAAGACTACAGCAACTTATCACAAGAATAATACATTTTGATCAGGTTGGATTTATTCCAGGAATGCAAGCATGGTTCAATATTAGGAAAACCATCAATATCATTGATCATACCAATAATAAAACTAGCAGAAACCATATGTTTATCTCAATAGATGCAGAAAAAGCTTCTGACAAAATACAACATCCATTCCTATTAAAAAACAATACTAAGTATAGGAATAAACGGAGTTTTCCATAGAATTATAGGTAGCATCTATTTAAAGGCTTCAGCAAGTATTATATGCAATGGGGATAAACTAGAATCATTTAAAGAAGATCAGGAGTGAAACAAGGATGTCCACTATCATCCCTCTTATTCAATCTGGTACTAGAAATGTTAGTGGTAGCAATTAGAGAAGAAAAAAAATCAAAGGAATCAAATTAGGCAAAGAAAAGACTAAGCTATCACTCTTTACAGATGATATGATGATATTCTTGGAGAATCTCAGAGAATCAAGTAAAAAAACTTCTTGAGACAGTAAATAAATTTAGCAATGTTGCAGGATATAAAATAAACCCATATAAATCCTCAGCATTCCTATATATTTCCAATGAAGTCCAACAGCAAGAGATAGTAAGAGAAACCCCATTTAAAGTTACTATAGACATTATAAAATATTTGGGAATCTACCTGCCAAAACAAACGCTGTATTTTTATGAACACAACTACAAAACACTTTTCACACAAATAAAATAAGATCTAACTAACTTGAAAAACATCAATTGCTCATGGCTGGGTTGAGCTAATATCATAAAAATGACAATTTTACCTAAATGAAATTACATGTTTAGTGCCATACCAATAAATCTACCAAAAAATTACTTTATAGAACTAGAAAAAATATTGACAAAATTCATTTGGAAGAATAAAAAGTCCAAAATATCAAGGCAATTAATGAAAAGAAATGCTAGGACAGGTGGCCTAGCCATACCAGATTTTAATCTGTATTATAAAGCAACAGTCATCAAAACCGCTTGTTATTGGCTAAGGAATAGAGTAGTGGATCAATAGAATAGATTGAGTACAAAAGACTTAGTAGCCAATGATTATAGTAAAATACTGTTTGATAAGCCCAAAGACCCCAGTTTCTATAATAAAAACTCACTATTTGACAAAACCTGCTGGGAAAATTGGAATATAGTATGGCAGAAACTGGGCATAGACCATCATCTAATGCCATACACCAAAGTCAAGTCTAAATGGGTGCATGATCTAGGTATAAAGGCTGATACTGTAAATAATCTGGGGAAGCAAGGAATAGTTTACTTGTCAGACTTATAGAATAGGAAGTACTTCATGACCAAAGAAGAATTGGAGAGCATTATAAAATGCAAAATGGATAACCTTGAGTACATTAAATTGAAACGTTTCTGTACAAACAAAACCAATGTAACCAAGATTAAGAAGGAAGTGGGAAATTGGGAAAGAATATTATAACCTGTGTCTCTGATAAAGGCCTCATTTCTAAAATATACAGGGAATTAAGTAAAATTTTTAAGAATACAAGTCATTCTCCAATTGATAAATTGTCAAAGGATATGAAGGGAATTCTCTGTTTTTTTAAATTTAAATTAATTAATTTTTTTT
>CM053582.1:277981657-277997968 GCA_028627135.1 Pseudochirops cupreus | reverse complement strand
CTCTGTGGGGCTCTGCTTCCAGAAGGGAAAGCTCTGTCCCAAATTGCTGGGGTCCTCCCGGCTGCCATAGCTCTCAGGAAGATGCTGGGACTCTTCCTAATTACTTCTGGCTGACTGGATAATGAAGACTCCAAGACGGAGGCCCAAGACGGCGATCTGGATCCGGGCCGCTCAATGTGACAGCACTGGCCTGAGAACAATCACTAAGTCCCCCTGCTGTCTGCAGGCCGCGGGCGGGAAGCTGCAACACAGAGGCGGGTGCAAAACCTCTGCCTTTCGCTTTTCTGCTCTGGAGGCCTTTTGCCAGACTGCTTATCTCCCCCTTTCTCAATTCCCACTTGCAGCTGCTGCTTATCCGCTCACCTGAGAGGCTCCTCCACTCCTCCTGTCCAGCCACCCCCAGGGCACAGCCACGGTTTCAGGGCAGGCTGGTTTCGGTTCGCAGTGCTGATATGGTTCCTCGTAGCTGAGCTGACTTTAGTGGGAAGTATCTTTGTGTGCATTTTGGAGTTCTAGGATTGGTTTAGAGTCCTGTTTTATGGGTATTTTGGGGTGGCTATGTGAGAGCTGTGATATGTTGCTGCTGCTACGCCGCCATCTTGGCTCTGCCCCCCCCAGGCAAGTTTTTTAAAACTACAAGTTACAGAAGAATTGTTGAGATTCTTATATTGACAAAATGACAATATTATACACCCAAATTTGCATATATTGCATGTGTAGGCTTGGGGCAGCTAGGTTGTACAATGGATAGATTGCTGGGCCTGAAGTCAAGAAGACCTGAGTTCAATTGTGGTCTGAGACACTTAATAGCTGGGCCAGCTACTTAACCCTGTTTACCCCAGTTTTCTCATGTGTAAATCAGGAGAAGGAAATGGTGAACACTCCAGCATCTTTGCCAAAAAAACCCCAAATGAAGTCTTGAAGAGTTGGACATGACTGAACCACAAAAAACTGTAAATGCACACTTGCATGTGTGTAGGTATACATAGATGGATTTGCTCACATAAATGCGCACACACACACACACACACACACATATATATATACATATATGTATATTCACTTATGCATATGAATAAATGTGCATATGTACATATACATCGGTGCGACACACATCAGAAATGAGAATAAGAAATAACAATAAAAATGCCATAGTGATCATCATTATGAAACAATCCCAAAGCAATTAAAGAAGTTTCACCTTTAATTACTGGTGTTCCGAGAGTGTCTTCAAACACTACAATATCTATTGAATATAATTTGGAAGATGCTAAGAATGATAATTAAAATGGGAAAGCATAATGCAGAGCATATACACCTGCTGGGAATCCACCAAATGCCAGTGATTAAGTAGACTGAATTGCAAAGAAAACACTGATAGAAGCCAAATACTTTTATCAAGGACAACCAAAATCTCTGAGAATTTTTTTCTTTGGAGATACAACTGCTGTTTGGTCTTGTGTTGCTTGTTCATGATTCCTGTAGAGATTCACAGTGTGAGACTGATGAAATTAGGAATGGGAAGAAATAACGACTCTCCCTGAAACAGAATGAAGTAATAGTACACTTCAGTATATCCAAACTCTTAAGGGCCCTGTGGTTGCAATCATTACGCTCCAATCTGTTGAGTTCTGGAAAAGCAATTCTTCGAAGTAATGGCAATTTGCAATTGTGTTGAAATGACCCTATAAAATAAAGTGATATGAAGTAAGAAGGATCCAAATGGCTCTGCTATTCAGTGTTCAATCTAGCACATCTGGCTCTATTCCTGGAGATGTGTTCGTTGCTAATGGGACATACAGCTGTTGCCATCCCAAAATTAAAGCAGGAGGTGAACATGTCTTTACAGAGTTTTTTGCAGAAAAGATATTGATTAATGTCACAGTGATTAGTTACACAGAAGGCAGTTTCAAGAATGATGGTGGACTGCAGCAACTAGTATGGCATATTATCTTATTAATCAAAAGGGCTAGAGCAGTTACTCTAAACACGACACATTACAGCTGTTGTATTAAGATTTTATTCTTGGCTGATTTATTCTTGCCAAGAAAAGCTTAGAGTTTAAAAGACAGGCTATTACTTTCAGGTACAAAGACTGTATTTAAAAATTTGCAATCAAGCATGCCGCCATGGGGGGAGGGGAGAGAGAGGGGAGAAAATTTGAAACTCAAGAGAATATGGAACTGAATTATATAAACTAAAAGTAAATAACAAATCAAATTTAAAAAAAATTGTAATCAACACCATTGCCCTATTTTGATTTACTAGCCATTTTTCCCACCATTCAGATTGATCTCTAAGGGCAATCATAATGCATTCCAACTTTGATTTAAAGATAAGGAAAATATAGAAGATGAGGGCCAATACATTCTCCATTCCAAAAGGATGGTAATGATTACCTTTATAAACAATTTTTACAGAGCTTTCTGGATACATTTTTTAAAAATACAACCAAGTCAATAACAAGTCTACCTTGTGTTATATTGAAAGCCGGTTGTGTGTGTGTGTGTGTGTGTGTGTTTTAATGTATAAAAAAACTGGATGTATAATGGATATCTCAATATGCTAGAGAAAAGTGAAAGAACATATTCAAATAGCAAAATAAATAATATTTCCCCTTTTCATTCACAATTATTTTATTTGAACAATGTTCCCCAAAATTACCCATTCAAAATAACAGATAACATTGATCTAAACCTTTAGTTTTTATTTCAGTCAATAATGAGTTTGTGGTTGTTCTATAAACTTTTGGTTTTCAGTATGTTCATGTAGTTTTAAGTGATCAAACAAAGTATTAATTGTAAGTGATATCTGTCATCAAATTTTGCATTTTAACTTGCCATACACACTCCTATGACTAACTAATCCAAGCTAACACTGGTTGAACAGCCAGATTCATGGGGAAATTACTCATGGATCACTACGAGCTATGAATTTAAGTTCAATTTTTCTAAGGATTTGTGCTTGAGTCTCTACTGTTTAACACTGTTATTTAAGTAAAAGTATAAATGACATACTTAACAAAGCTGGGAGGTATGTTCAAACATTAGATGACAGAATCAGCATCTAAAAAGATCTTGACATATGTGAACATAGGGGAGAATCAAATAAGATGAAATGCAATAAGGATAAAAGAAAAGCCTTATATGTGGGGTCACAAAATTAATTTCACAATTATTAGATGGAGTAAAACAGTTCTGAAGGTTTTTTTGAACTGAAAACTCAATATAGCTGTCCCTTGACATTTTGGGGGTTCAGGGTATAGGGCTCCAGTGAATGTGAAAACTGAGAATAACTATAGGCCCCATCCCAAAATTTTATTTTTAATAATTTTGATTATAATTATTTAACACATAAAACAAGTAAAGCAACACACTGCACCCATAAAAAACATTCCAGTTTCTAGTGTGAGAGATTAATATCTAGCATACTATGCAGTCTTTGCAGCTGCTAGTATAGTTACAGCAATTGCTGCACAAATTTCCTTCTCTTCTAAAAAGCACAAAATATGATGATAACTGAGGGAGAAAAATTTCATGACAATGTAAATGGTAGAGAGAGAGAATGAAGGCATTTGCAAAGAGAGTGCTTAGCCTATAGTTCCTTCACATACTGAAACTTTCAACAAAATTTAATTGTTTACAATAAATTTATGTATACTTACTAATTGTGTGGGTTTTTTTTTCAGTTTCTTTTACTTACATACTATGCAGCAGATCTCCAAAAATTCTCATTTAATTATCAATGACCAATCCATGAATAACCCAAACAGGGAATATGAAACCCTTGAATGTCAAGGGATGATCGTAATTGATTATATGAAAAAGCACACCCAAAACACCATGATCATCTCAATAGATTTAGAAAAGGTCTTTGACAAAGTACAGTACTCTTTTATGCTAAAAACCCTACCAAAATAGGTATAGGAGTACCTTTTGTTTTTTTTTTTAATATCATAAAATTCATCTAACTAAAACCAAAAGAAAGCATCATATGCAATGGGGATACACAAGAACATTTTCCAGTAAATATGAGAGTGATGTAAAAATGCCCATTGCCCCCGTCATTATTTGATATCATTTTGGAAATAAAAGAAATAACAATAAAATAAGACAAAGGAATTAAAGTGAACAATAAAGGTAAAGAAGAGATAAAACCATCCTTGTTTGATGATAGTATAATGTTTTACTTGGAAAACTCGAGGAAAATCAAACAAAGGTACTAATTGAGAAAATTAATAGCTTTAGCAAAGTGAGAAGATACAAAATAAATTCCCAAAAATCAAAAGAAATTCCACACAATAACAACAAAACAGAAGACACAATTATAAAAAGGGAAATCCCATACCAAAAAATTACAAAATTTACAAATGTCTAGGGCTTAAAATCACCAAACACATAAAAGACTTGAATATATTCAATTACAAATTGTTCCTTAAAGAAATAAAGAAAAACCTAAATAGCTGGAAGAATATTAGTGCTTACAGACATGCCTTGTCAACCTAACAAAAATGAAAATAGTACCAAAATTTATTCATATTTTAATCCTATACCCATTAAATCAACAAAATGATCTAGAGTTTTATACAATACACACACACACACACACACACACACATTGTGTATATATGTGTGTGTGTGTGCATGTGACTAATAGCCATTCTCTAATAACTAAATGATCAAAAGCTATGAACAAATAGTTCTCAAAAGAACTACAAAGTATTCACATCCAAATTATTTTTTAAAAATGCTTGCAATAACTAATAAGAAGAGAAATTTAAATCAAAACGACCCTAAGGTTTCACCCCATATCCTGTAAATTGGTAAAAAAAAAAAATTAAATGGAATCAGTCTTACAAGGGTGGTAGAAAAATAGCCAAACTTATATATTGTTGGTCAATCTGTGAGATGGTATAGCCATATTGGAAATCAGTTTGGAATTATGCAAATAAAATGACTAAAATGTCTATACTCTTTGAATCAAAGAGTCCATTATTGGGCTTATATTCCAAAGAGTCATTTAAAAAGTTTCCATATACTCCAAAATATACTTTTTGTGATAACTAATATTTTAAGAAAAGAGATGTCAATCAACTGGGAAATGATTAAACAAACTGTGGTACACGAATGTAATGGGATATCACTGCATTGTAAGATATGACATTTGTGATGAATACAGAGAAGCATGGAAAGAACTATATGAACTGATGCAGAGTAAAGCCCACTGTGTTCCCTACCAAATACATGGAAGTAGTTTCCTTTGATTTGCTGCCTGTGTCCTTAAAACTAATGATACTAAATCATTTTTCCCCCTTTTATCCTGCTGTTCTCTCTTTGACAACTCTTTTCTGTTGCCTCTAGAGGGCGAAGTTCTCAGTAAAGATTGAACAAGTGAGAGAGGAATAACTTTCTTCCTCCTGTCCTTATCTTTTACCCTACCTCTCAGAAATGAGTCTGTGGTGTTTGTTTCTATTCTGTGGTTTGTTCTCAGTTTAAGGTTCCAGAGGTGATGTCCACCCATGTATTGGCAAGAGACATAGTGTGTCTTTGTGTTGAGGCTTTGTGTTGGGAAAACTGGACAAGCCCAGAGGAATCTGGCTTATGCTAGAAATTTTAGAGGCAGTGTGCAGTGCATTAGTTAGGGGAGAGGGAGTTTTCTCTTCTAAACATCCCCTATATCAATGAAATCTTAAGTAATACCTCTGGTCATACTCTCTGGTCATACCCACTTCATATTTGATTAAAAAGGAAAAGTACAAACATGTATCAAAAGTGATTCAGTGAACCTACTTTACATATGAATCATGTTACTATCATTTCACAACTCCAAATCTTTCTTGTCTTTAACCATTTTATTTTTCCCTATTACTTTTCCCCTCCCTCCCTAAAATCATATTTATTTTAATAAAGTATTGGATGCTGGGCAAATATGGACGAGATCCATGACTACCAGAAGTAAATTAATACAATTCAGTTTTTCTTACATGGACTTTTCATGCAGAAAAGTATAGCAAAGTCACATAAAATGTTCCATTGGTTTGCTGTCTTCTCTGTTGGATTCATATTGTGATTATGAGTTAACAAGTGTTTCTAGTTGTGCAGAGTATTAAGATTGAATAGTGGCCAAGAAGCAATGATTGCAAAGAAAGTAATAAAAATATAAGGCCATCTGTTCTACAAGTTTTGAAATAAAGTAAATAATATCAGGGATAAGAATAATATTGTTTCTTTTACCCCTCCCCACAGAGTGTGTAGGTGGAAGGAATTAGTGGGGGGGAAAAACACCCTGATGCACAGTGGGATTTAAAGTTGCTCATCAATCCAAAATTGTTATTATTGAAAATCTCTCAGCTGAAACACAAATTTTGTCCATTGTAAATTTCTTGGTATATTTTTCTTGTAGTTACTAAATGAGGCTAGGGAAGAATACTGCATTTATCACTGGGTGACTACCTCTCTCTTGGGCGTCCCTCTGCAATCCTGATCTTTTGTTCCCTACAAGAGCATATGGGCTCATGGGTTGTAATATGGAGCTTGCACTAAAACAACACTTCCCTGGGAGTTGTAGAAATATTTTATATTGGGGTCAAGAGATTTTTTTTGTTGTTTTTTGAAAAACATATACTAGATGTCCCAGATGGTAATAGGAGCGTAATAGGAGCAAAGACATGTAGGTAGGAACAGTCAAGATCTACATAAAAAATGGCAAATGTGACAGAAATGAAAGGGCTGTGTTGTTGAGTAAGAAGAGATGAAGTTAATATTAGGAAGAATTTCACAGGATGATGTCATTCTTGCCTTTTGTTTTAAAAAACAGTTTAATTCATTTTGTTAAATATTTCTAATTACATGCAAAAGAATTAAAAATAATTTTTTAAAAATTTTGAATTTCAAATTTTCTCCCTGAATCCCATTCCTCCCCACTTCTTTAGAAAGTGAGCAATTTTATACTGATTATACATGTGAATTCATGTAAAACATATTTCTGTATTAGATGTTACAAAAGAAAACACAAAAAAACAATAAAAATAGTTTTAAAAAAGCAGGCTTCAGTCTGCAACCAGAGTTCATCGGTTTTCTCTCTGGAGGTGGATAACTTTCTTATCATAAGTCCTTTGGAACCATCTTGAATCATTTTTTTGCTGAGGACAGCTGTCATTCACAATTGATAATCTTTACAATACTGCTATAACTGTGTATAATGCCCTCTTGGATCTGCTCACATCACTTTGCATAAGTACACATATATCATTCCAAGAGTTTTATTTTGTTTTGATTTTCCTGCCTGAAACCATCCTGTTCATCATTTATTCTATCAAAAAAAATTCATGTCAATTATATGCCAAAACTTGTTCAGCTATTCCCCAACTGATATTCCCTTGATATACAATTCTTTGTCATCACAAAAAAAAAATACAAAAAAAGCTCCTATAAATATTTTTTGTACAAAGATGTTCTTTCCCCTTTTCTTGATATATTTTGTGATACAGAGCTAATAGTGGATTGCTGGGTCAAAAGGTATGCACAGATTTAAAGCCCTTTGGGAGTAGTTCCAATTTTTCTCCAGAATGGCTGTACTGACTCGTTTATAATTCTCACAACAGTGTATTGCTGTCTCAATTTTTACATATCTCCTCCAACATTTGTCATCATCTTTTTCTGCCATGTTAGTGAATGTTATAGATTTGAAACAGTATCTGAAAGTTGTTTTAATTTGCATTTCTCTAATTAGTTAGTGATTTAGAGCAATTTTTGTAACTGTTTAGAGCTATTATTTCTTCTTTTGAAATATGTTGTTCACATACTTTGACCATTTACCAAGTGGGGAATGGTTCTATTTTTATAAATTTGATTGTTCCCTACATATTTGAGAAATGAAGCCTTTATCAGACAAATTTGCTGTAAAAATGCTGTTGTGAGGCTTATTTAAGGCCTAATATGTGGTAAGTTTTTTGTTTAGGTGCTAAGTACACCTGAGAAAAAGATATACTCCTAGATTTCTATACCCAAGCGTGTATGTTATTCCCTCTTTGAATCAATTCCAATGAGATTAAAGCTCAAGTATTGCCCACAACCCTCTATTACCCTTTTATTGTAAAAGATTATTTGGCCCTTTTTTTGTGGGGTAACTTATCACACTGTACCTCTTCCTTCCCCTTCCTCCTAATGTAGCCATTTTTCTCACCCATTAATTTTATTTTTTTGGATGTCAACCCATTGTAGTCAACTCACACTCATGCTCTCTGTCTATGTATATTCCTAGCTGTCCTAATAAAAGCTTTTGCTGAGTAGGTGACTCCTGGTTCTAATACTAGCTCCTTTGCTTTCTGGAATATCATATTAAAAGTCCTCTGATCCTTTAATGTAGAAGCTGCTCAATCCCATGTAAAATTCCTGGGAGTTTTCATTTTGGAATCTCTTTCAAGGGGTGACTGGTGGATTTGTTTGTTTGTTTGTTTTTTGCTTTTTTTGGGTGGAAGGCACGATAACTGGGGCTAAGTGACTTGCCCAAGGTCACATGGCTAGTAAGTGTTAAGTGTCTGAGGTGAAATTTGAACTCAGGTCCTCCTGACTCCAGGGCCGGTGCTCTATTCACTGTGCCCTTAGCTTCCCCTATAGGTGTATTTTTAAAATTTCTCTTTTACTCTATGGTTCAAGTATATCAGAGCAGTTTTCCTTGATAATTTCTTGAAAAATGATATCTAGGCTCCTCTTTTGGTCATGCCTTTCTGGTAGTCAAATAATTATCTCTCCTTGATCTATTTTCTAGGTCAGTTGTTTTCCAATGAGATATTTCACATTTTCTTGCATTTTTTTCATTCTTTTGATTTTGTTTGTTTCTTGATGTCTCATAAAGTCATATTAATGCATTATTTTCTTCAGTGAGCTTTTGTAACTCTTTTTCCATTTGAACAATTTTGCTTTTTTAAAGAGTTGTTTTGTTTGTTTGTTTGTTTTTAATCAGTGAATTTTTGTGCCTCTTTCTATTTGGTCAATATTAATTTTTAAAGAGCTCTTCTCTTCAATGGATTTTTGTGCCTCTCTTTTGTCTATTCTGTTTTAAGGTGTTATTTTCTTCTGTATTTATTGTGTCTTCTTTACCAAACTGTCAATTCTTTCTATGGTAATGTTCTTTCTGTATGATTTGCTTATTTTTCCAGGCTATTTTTTTTTTTTTACTTTTAAGTTAATGTTAAAAGATTTTTTGTGTAGCCATTTCTAGAGTTAGTTCTGGAGTTATGTAAGTTTTTAGCTCTTCCAAGGTAGTCTGATCTAAGGAAGGTGAATTTATTACCCTCCTAGCTTATGCTCTCTGCTCCTCTGTGGCTACAAGCTCTGGTATTCTAGTGATTCTCCTGGCCCTGGAACTGAGACCAAGGTCTGACCCAGATCTACATATGGACAATGCAACAGAGTACTCCATTCCTTGCTAGCAAAGAGACCACTGTAATCTTCTTCTGATCTGTGAGTTGAGGGTTATGGAAGCTGCTGCTTCAGATCTAGGTGCTCCCTAGGTCTACTGCTAACCTGTGCCATTGCCTACTCCATACTCACTCTGTGCAACCTGTCAATATCCTAAATTGTCTTGGACTAGAAAACTGATTCACCTTATCCTTTTGTTGGTACTGTTACTTCAGAATTCATTTTGAGAAATTAATTAAAGTTGTTTTTAGGGGAATATGAGAGAATTTAAGTGACCCCTTACCTTTTCTCCTCAATATCAAGAGATTTCTTTCTAAAGTACACAAAGGTAGAAGGATAAAAATGGAATTTAAATACATGAAGTAATAGTAAAAGAATAGCTCTGAAATATCAGGAATTAAGATTTCTATCTCCCTCCTTGCCAAAGATGAATCAACGTCTATGGTGAAACGAAATTCCAGAATGTAAGCATCCATAAGAGAACATATGTGAGGTACAAACTGGACGGAAATGTGCAATCTAACTTAATCAATTCTAGCATCAATAATTAAGGAAAAATATCTCCTGTAGTCTTTAAGAAAGAAAAATAAATTTAAAAAAAGAGGAGTTCTAAGACTAGGGGTGACAGGGCATAGGGATAGATTTTAACAGGGGTAAAGAAAGGAGGAAATCTTATTAATATTCCCATAAGTGGCAAGACATATTCTGTAAAGGAAGATGATAACTTTACAATATTTATAAAACCCAGGAATTAGGTGCTTAGTGAGAACATATTCTCTGAGAGAGGGTTCTGCCTTTATAGGTAACATCCTACTTCAGGAGAAAAAAAAAATCAGGAGTTTACATGTCAAATAGCATCTGGAAAGGTGAGAGGCCATGGACCCAACGAGGAGAGTCCTTGGCAAATGACCAAGAGAATGTATAGGGAGGAGAATGGGGTAGTATGGGGCCATATATTTAGGAACACAGAAAATTTCTGTTATTAGCAATACTTTTATCCTTACTACCCTCTGATCGATGCAATAATTTCAAGATTGAGGTACAGAGGAAACCAAAAATGAAGACGGCAACATTTATAAGACAAGAACAAAGAAATTGTTTAGAAGAAAGAAAAAACTGTTATAGTTTATCAGATAAAGGTCTCATCTGAAATATACAAAGAACTTAGTCAAATCTTTAAATATATGGGTCACTCCCCAATTTATTAATATTAAAGGATATGAGCAGGTAGTTTTCCCATAAAGAAATCAAAACAATTTATACTCATATAAAAATGTTCTAGATCATTACTGATTAGATAAATACAAATTAAAACAATCTTGAGATATAATTTTACACCTACTAGATTGGTTAAAATGGCTGAAGGGGAAAGCAAAAAAAAAAATGTTGGAGGCTATGTGGAAAAATTGTGATACTAATTCACTGTACTCTATCTACTGCTTCATCTAGCTTCCCCAGTGTACCATATATTAAAAGGAAAAATAAAGGCATATATCATACATTTATATATTAAAAACAAAATAGGAGAAATGCATTAAAGTAGTAATAGGCGACTTCAAATTCAAAAAAGAGGAGTCATGTTTTTCACACTTACAGCAAGAAGGCTTAGACTTATATCTCTTAGACCCCGCATAGGAAATTCAGAGCATGAAAAGAGTAGGGAAAGTATGGGAAGATCATTTATAACACATATTGACACCTGTTACAACAATAATATTATCTTGAATTTAAAAAGAACTTTTTTCCCTGATTGAACTAGTTTCACATTTTCCAGTTGATATTATCCTTCCAACTACCTTGTGTGTTGAGGCAGGTACAAAAGATATGGGAATCAAAGACAAGGTGCTTCATATATTTTCAGTTATTTCCACATCCCTCATGGCCCCTCTTTTGGCCTGGGGTCTTTTCAGGTTTAATTTCTTTTGAGTTCCTTCATTCCCCTTTTTCTCTTGACTCTTATTTAGGATTGAAACAATACTGTAGAAGTGTGTGCTCCAATATAGACTTTTTATTGAGAAAAGCTGTTGCAACAAGAGTCATGTTACAGAAATTCCAAAGCTTCTTTGTTCATTATATCATTTAAAAGTGTGTCAATTAAAAATTCTGAGAGATATTGTTTCTGGGTAATTTAATCATTTTATTAATAAGGCCAGCACATTTATTAATAAAAGAAGGGTCATTTTGTCATCTCTCTTGGTCCAAAGATAAACATGGTGTGGGGACTCAGGGCTTATATGTTCTTTTGACAGAGGAGTGGAAATCAACTCTGATTGGTTAACAATTAATGAGAGAAAGAATATTTCAATGAAGGGTTAAGAGGGACATCATGTCATCTCTGGACTTTCTCTATACTCAGATCACCCTCAGTCTTGGTCAATCTATTCAAAGAATTTATGCCCCACCCAAGAGCAGAACACAATGGTTACTCCACCTAGGTGGGGTCTTGAACAAGAAAGTTAGCCCAATTTCAGTACCAACAATGTCATTCAGGAAACTGAATTTTTCAAATCAGGACTTTAGAAAATGGGATAAACTCTAGATCTTCCCAAATCACTGGTTATTAATAATCATTTCTCACAGAAGGCTTGTTCTAATAATCCTATTATGTGGATGGACTATCCTAGGTCTATGAAGAACATAAAGATGACTCACATGACCTTCATATTCATCAAACAGGGAAGATAACATCAGAACAAATACTGTACCTCTAGAATCAGAGGATCTGTGTTCAAATCTCAACTCTAACAGATATAATGGCTTTGGATCACTCTTTTCCTCCTTCAGCTTCCATTTTCTCATCTGCAAAGTGAATGCTCCAAAATTCCTTTTCATTTCTAGAGCTGTGCTCAACAATATTAGGTGGATAACTGCCCTAAGATAGGAACAAGAAAAACAAGAAAAAAGAAAAAATGCTAAAACAATTCCAGAGAGGAAACAATCATTTCTAACTCTGAACAATTTTGAAATCATAGAAAAGATGACATTTACTTTCAGCCTTGAAGGAAGTCAAAGATATTGATAACTGAAAATGGGTAAGGGAGGAATTCTGCTAGGTGATGTGCTGCATAGAGTGTTGGGCCTGGAGTCAGTAAGACTGATCTTCCTGAGTTCAAATTTGGTCTCTATCACTTCCTAGCTGTGTGATACTGGGCAAGTCACTTAACCCTGCTTGCCTCAGTTTCTCATCTATAAAATGAGCGGGAAAAGGAAATGGCAAATCTCTCCAGTATCTTTGCCAAGAAAACCCCAAATGGAGTCACAAAGAGTTACACATGTTGGAAAAACTGAACAACAACAAGGGAGGTACTCTAAGGTGAAGGGGAACACAATAAAAATGTGCAGTAGGGTAGGTGCAAGGTATATAAGGAGAATGGTAAGTAGAATAATTGTCTAGGGTGTATATTTGGAAGGAATATGGCATCATGATGAAAAGAGAGGTTTAAGCTGGAATGTTAGGAAATTTGTAGAAAATAAGAATTTTAAAAACCTAGATTTTATTGTACACTTCTTAGAAATTGTGTTTTATCATTAAAATAGCACTGTCTGGGGTGAAAATACATATTACATGCAAAAAGAATAAAGGACTACTTTGTCATACTGGATTAACTATTTTGACTGATACATTTAATCTGGAGCCATTTATTAAACACCCAATAACATATTAAGTGATATGCAAAACACGGTACTAATCACTGGGGATTAAAAGATTTTTTTTAAAAAAACCTTACAGTTCCTGTACTCAAAAGCTTGCAATCTAATAAAAAGGATGTAGCATGAATATTAAGAAGGATGATGAAAGTAAAAATGTGATAAAGCCAAAGGAAGACCTAAATAAAATGTTTAAGAGGGAAATATCCTAAAAATGGATAAATTATGAAGAAAGGGTATCTGACTAGTTCATGGAGGAAGAGGTAGATTTCAACAGAAAGAAATGTAAATGGAGTACATTCCAGGACCATGGGCTTGTTGAAACAAATGAACAGAGACAGTATCTCAAAATGAAATTAAAGAAGGGCTCATATTCCTGACTGACTGGAATACTGGAAAATCAATACCAAAGGTTATGAAATAAAGCTGAAAACAATGCTGACAACAGTATTAACTTTGGAAGAATAATTTTTTAAAAAAAAAGATATTTTAAGAATAATTAAGTTTCCTCAATGAGTGATGTCTTGATTTGTGTGTGAACTGGAATTTGGTTTGAGGCAGGAATACATAAAGCTTTAAGCCTCATTATCTCTGTGCCAGAGTCACTGAGGTCTAGTGGTAAGACAAAATTCAAGATGACTTGCAATGGCCCAGAATACAGTGGATTACCTTAGCATCTTCAATGTCTGACCAAATGAAATGGTAGTGGGGATCTGAAGATCTTCCCTGCCGCTTAATAGACCAAATGTAATCATAAGGAGCCTGTGCTGGGAGGGGTTTGCTGAATGGGTATAACAGGAAGGGTGGAGCAGAGCTGAGAAGAAGCTGGGAGTCAAAGCAGTTAGAACACAGGGAGGAGAGGATGCAGACAAGCAGACATCTAGAATTGTGAGTTTCTGTTTGTGGGAAGGCCTGAGCAGAGAAAATGCTGTGGGACAGTTTTGCTTCCTGTAGTAAAAAGGTATATAAATTTCTTTGTTGCTATGATGGATTTGGTTTTCTGGTGTTGGGATTTGCCTTTCTGGTGTCTGAATAAACGTTTTGCTTCTGTCTTCTATATGAAGATCCTGTTATATTTTGCCATTCAGAACTATGCCAGCATATTCATAGTCGCCAACAGTGCTGTGAATATTCCCTTAGTGATACACCAAACTCTTAGAGTCCCATAGTATCTACTTCAGTTACCTTCGTGGTCATGGGAATGAATTGTTTTCATCTACCCATTCTTCTGGGGTAAGTTTTCACATGATCAGGGTATACTCTATTGGTTAGCCTCAACCTGTCTGCCAAGTTGGTTTTGCCAGGGCGTGGCTGCTGTGTATGCTATAGCTTCTTGGAGCCACAGAAAAGGGCTAGGTGACAGGTAGAAACAAAGATGGATGAATGTAGTGCCAACGTGATAATCATAGCACCTATGAAAGCTATGAATGTGCCAGCATTATTCTGAATTGCTAAATATAACAGATTCTCCACATGGAAGACAGAACTAAAACATGTATTCAAATACCAGAAAGCTGAATCCCAACATCAGAAAGCCAAATCTATCAGAGCAACAAAGAGATCTGTATGCAACAACAATGCAAGGGTCACCGCCATTCCCAAGCCTTCCCACAAACATTTACACCTTGTACCTATTTCCCCTGTCTCCCTCAGTTCTAACTGCTCTGACCAACTTCCTCTCTCTCTGCTCTACCCTTCCAGCTCTACACACTCTGAAAGCTCCTTCTACCACAAACGCATGTGACTCAGGCTTCCATGTGACTCAAGAAGGTCATATGGGAGTATTAATGGATGGGAAAGACCTTACCATTAAGCAAAAATACATTAACAATACAATGAGCAGCACTGAAAAGGGCTCAGGAGCCTTTACAAAAGAGATGCTGGTCCTCCATGAATACCAATGTTACAGGAAATCACAGAAGAGCAATCTCCAGGGGAAAAGTAAAAGTAAAAGATAAGATTATAATTAGACAAAATCTTCAGAATGTTCACAGGAATAAACAGCAAATTCAACCTACCCACATACATTATTGTTGTGTTTTTTAAATTAAATTTAATTTTTTTCTTGTTTCCATCATTCATTTCCACAAGATTTTGAGTTACAAATTTTCTCCCTATCTTTCCCCCACTCACCACCCCAAAAGAGCCATCCCAATGTATAACCCCTCCCTCAATCTGCTCTTTCCTGTGTCCTCCCCCATCACCCCATTGACTTTCTGGTAGGCAAAGATGGATCTCCCTACCCCAGTGCCTGTATATCTTAATTCCCTATTGCATGTAGTTGTTAATAATAATAATAATTACACACATACATACTATATATATATATATATATATATATAATATGTATATGTACACATATATTTTTTTAAACATTTGATTATAGAACTTTAAATTCTAGATTCTTTCCCTTCCTCTCTCGTCACCCACCCCCATTGGAAAGACAAACAATTCAATACAGGTTGTATATGTGTAGTCATGCCAAACATCTCCACAATGGACATATTGTGAGAGACTGATTATATGTACCTCCTTCCTATCCCTCCCTACCCTTGTTCTATTCTCTACCCAATCCCTGTGCCTTTACAGAAGGGTGTGCTTCCAGCAATCCTCCCCGCCCCCCCTGCCTTCCCCTCCATCATCACCCCTCTCAACCTTATCCATCCTACTCTCCTGTGTAACAAGATACCCAGTTTAGAGTTTATGTCATTCCTTCCCTACACCAAATTCAATGAGAGTAAGGTTGACCCTTTCCCTTTTGCTTTCCTGTTCTTCCCCTCCACTGTAAGTTATTCCTTGCCTCTTCTATATGAGATGATTAACCCCATTCTGTATCTCCCTGTCTCCTCTCATTCTATTCTTCTCCCACCTCACAATTTCACCTTTTAAAGTATCATCACTTCCCATTCAATTGATCCTGTGCCCTCTATGTACACATATATACACATACTCAGATATGTATTCATACACATACACACACACACACACACACACACATATATATATATATATACCCTCCTTAATAGACATATGTGTGTATATACGTATACATACATTTGTATTCCCTTCACCTATCCTCATACTGAGAAAAGTTTCAGAAGTTACAATTATTGTTTTCCATGTTGGCACGTAAATAGTTCAACTTTGATAAGTTCCTTATGATTTCTTTTCCATGTTTACCTTCTCATGCTTCTTGTATTTGAGGGTCAAATTTTCTTTTCAGTTCTGGTTTTTTCAGCAA
>CM053582.1:277962823-277981157 GCA_028627135.1 Pseudochirops cupreus | reverse complement strand
CTCCTCCCTCTCTTTCCCATGATCTTTCTTTTCCCCAAAGAAGGAATCAAGGGTTTGGGAGCTGTTCTTTCTTTGCTTCTTATGCTTATTCTTATTCATGGTTGTTCAGTACATGATTTTTTTTTTTAAATCTCTGTGGGGCTCTGCTTCCAGAAAGGAAAGCTCTGTCCCAAATCGCTGGGGTCCTCCCGGCTGCCGTAGTTCTCAGGAAGATGCTGGGACTCTTCCTATTTACTTCCGGCTGACTGAATAATGAAGATTCCAGGACTGAGGCCCAAGACTGCGATCCAGATCCAGGCCGCTCAACATGAGAGCTCTTAGCCTCAGAACAATCACTTAGTCCCCCTGCTGTCTGCAGGCCACGAGCGGGAAGCTGCAACGCAGAGGCGGGTGCAAAACCTATGCCTTTAGCTTTTCCACTCTGGAGGCCTTTCAGCCAGATGCTTTTCTCCCCGCAATTCCCACTGACCTAGTCCTGAACGCTCCTCGCAGCTGCCGCTAATCCGCTCCTCTGCTCCTCTGGTCCAGCCGCCCCTGGGGCACAGCCTCGGCTTCAGACCAGGCTGGTTTTGGTTCGCAGTGCTGATATGGTTCCTCGTAGCTGAGCTGACTTTAGTGGGAAATATCTTTGTGTGCATTTTGGAGTTCTAGGATTGGTTTAAAGTCCTATTTTATGGGTATTTTGGGGTGGCTATGTGAGAGCTGCAATATGTTGCTGCTACGCCACTACCTTGGCTCCGCCCCTTCTGTAGTGTAGTCTTTTAACTTATCATATGTGAATGAACTATGTACACACACTGAAAGGCAAATGAGAAAGAAAGAAGGGAAAATAAGATGAAGTTAGTTTATATACATGTCATGACCCTAGAAATCACCACCATAAAATATTTTTTTAAATGCCACATTAATGTTTTATATTAAATCTGCCAGCTTTTACAGTGATACTAAGAAACATGATTTTACTGTAGAATAAAAGTCTGAAATCTGACAATTCAAGCTGACGTAGAGTATGTTTCTGGATCTTTAGAAAATTTAGTGTTTCTGACTCTGGGTTGGATTAACATTCATGCAAACTACCTGATTTAAAAGTTTGAAAAAGTAATTAACATGATTCCTATCCGTTCTGAAATGCAAGGTGAAGGCATGGTTTCCCCAAATGTATATAACTCAATTATTACTGAGATGTAAATGCTCAAGTTTTTAATGACCTTTATGCTGTCCCGAGTCAATTAGAAGTGTCTCTGAGATATCACAAAATAGTAGCAGGACTATTATTCCCTTTGATCTAGATGGCACAATCATGGCCTAAATAGTACTGTTATGGTTTCAAGCCTGGAAAGAAGGAAGCCCACTGAAGCTGATGAAATAATGAACAGTGTTGCGGAAGGGTAATTGTCTTTACAAAGTGTTGATTGAGCACCCCAAATTTAAATGTACTCAATTGGAATAAGTTCAATTCAGCAAATATTTATTAGACTACAACTTTATTCAAAGTCCTGTGTTAAATAATAGGAGAAATTAAAATTTAATTAAGCCATAATTTTTACCACTACAACCTACAGTTTAGGTGAGGGCTGTCCATGTATAAAAATAACTATATTCCAAGAATACTCACAGTATATACATTAATTTAACAATCATTTCATGTGTACCTACAGGGTGTAGAGCACTTGAATGAGTGCTGGAGGAGATACAAAGTTTAGATGACACATTTCCTGTCTTCACAGAGCTTGTAGTACAGTAGAGGGAGCTAATCCAATCCAATGCAAGCCTCCTACTGTGAAATATATTATACTAGGCACTGAGGATATGAAGAAAATTTGGGAGAGGTCAGAAGAACACAATCCTTCCCTTGAGGAGTTTACCTTATATGGTGGGTATACAACTTGTCAATAGATAATTATCTACATGATTTAGGAGAGAGAAAGAATGAACAATTAGGGTGATCAGGAAATACTTTCCATAGTAGGTGGCAAATAATGCAGGCCTTGAAGAAAACCAGAGATCCCAAGAGACAGAGGTCCATATAAAGATTAAAAGTTAGGAGATGGGGTACCTAGGTGGAGCAGTGAATAGAGCACTAGTTCTGGAGTCAGGAGGACCTGAGTTCACATGTGATCTCAGACACTTAACACAAAAACTAGCCATGTGACCTTGAGCAAGTCACTTAATCCCAATTGCCCTACATTCCCTCCTCCAAAAAGCAAAAAAAAAAATTAAAATTTAAAAATTAAAAAAAAGTTAGGGGATAGAGTGTCATAGGCCACTTTTATTATAATCCTTAATGTATGAAGACAACATGCACATATATACATATATGCATGTATGAAATAAAGTTTATGTATATTATATATATATATATATACATATATATATATATGCATACATGAATAGTCCTAAATGTAAATATATATGTATATACACGTTTGTATATGCATGCATGCATGTATATTTATACATCTAATCTTCCAAGAGCCTAGATCCTTTGTGGCAAAGAAGCATTTTGGAGGCAATTATGGCACTTAAAAATAAAATCTGTTTTTGAATCCACTTCCTTCTGTTAGCAGAATCTATTCTTAGCCCTGGAATTAGGAAGACCTAACTTCAAATTTAGCTTCAGACAATAGGCAAGTCAATTAATCACTTCCTGTCTCAGTTCCCTCATCTGTAAAATGGGCCTAATAATTGGGTTGTTTTGAAGATCAAATAAGACAACAATTGTAAAGTATTTAGCACATTGTTTAGCACAGTAAGCAATACATAGATGCCAATAAATGTACTTTAGAGATGTGCCATATGACAGTCTATTGCATTCTAATCCTGTGGTATCAAACTCAAATAGAAAGAGATCCCTTTGTTGCATATGAGTTAAAAAAAACACAAAATATTATCTATATTGTATTATATTTAGTTAAACATTTCCAAATTACCTTCTAATCTGATTTTGCAGGAAGCCTTGAGTTTCACACTTTTGCTTTATCTATTCATTTCAAAGAGGAAGAAACTGAAGTACACAGTGGTAATTTGAATTGCCCAGTACTACACAGTCAGTTAGGGAATTGGATTTTAACTCAGAATTCCTTGAGGTCTGGCCCAGGTTTTGCCACTCTTAAAGGTCTTAGCTCCATACTATTATTAACATATTTTTATTCTTATTAGACTATAAGCTCTTTGAAGGGAGGGAATCCTTGGAATTTAACATAAGACTCTCACAGATATTAGGATCTTTATAAATGGTTGATTCAAATTTCCTGTTTCCTGCCCTACTGAATTGTAAATGGAAATCGGTTTTGAATTTAGTAGGTGTGTTTCAATTAATAGTTGATTTCAACTGTTTGATTAACAAATTAATGATCAAACATCATGCTGGCAAATAGTTATTTCTTATGTTCACAAATAGCCTGAAATAAGGAATCTCCTTCTGCCTTTACAGGTAGAGACATAAAAGGCAATGGAAGTGACCAGTTTTACTATGGACTGGGATACAGCAGAAAATGGAAATGGTTACATTTTACTGGGGGTCCAAACATTCATTTAAAAAGCTTATTATCCTTCAGATAGAACTGCTCACTCTCTTCTATCTAACTCTGTTTCCATTATTTCAAACTTCATAAAAATTATGTCTATGTTTATCATTAAGGTACTGGGATATGTAGAAAGAAAAATCCATCTATGTCAGTTAATAATAGGAAATGATGATAGGTTGCTTAGAAGAAATATATTTCAGCACCCCAAGAGATCTAGCCTTTTACTGATGTAGATATCCCCACACTAACTTTGATTTCAACTTTTCTACAATTTACTAGGTGCTCCTTATATATAGTATCTTAGATACTAGATATACTTGATACAATTTTTTTTGTTTCCCAGTAGACAACTTTCTATATTATCCCAGATGGATTCTGTTTCTGCACAAATTTTCTATTACATTCAACTGAAATCACATATTACATTCTCTCTGTATATACACACATATATATGTATATATACATACATGGGTGTACATACAAATTATTTTATATATGTATGTACACACATACACACATACATTCTTTGCGATCATACAAATTTCTTGAGTGTTTAAAAACTTTTACCATAGCCTATATACATAATTAATCATGAGCTCTTTTATTTTTCTTTTATGGCATAACCTTTTGTAGTTGGGCCATATACAGTTTGTACTTGTGGTTTGTCCTTCCTGTGATAGATAATGGAAGACGTTAGTCTTATCATAAAATCTATTAAAAATTATTTCTGGTTTTCCTAGAAGTTATCATTAAATGTAAAGTCCTCTCCTAGGGGGTTTATATTCTTATTTTGATTAGATTTTTAGATTACTGAGTTCAATTGTTTCTAATTCCTTCTTACCTAGTTAATTACAGTAGTCTATGATTCTGTATTTTGACCAGTACCAAAATATTTTTTATTACTACTTTTTAAAAATATCTTTTAAATTTTTAAAAAATTAAACTACTTTTAATAAAATGTGTGATTTAGAAATGCCACTCCCCCCCCTTTAAACAGCCCTTTGATCATGATGACTGTCCACTTATGTATATATACAGCCTGAATTCTTTCGAGAAACTATCTGTATTATCTATGATCTTGATGGAATAAGAAAAAATTATTTGGAAAGGGAAGCATCTGGATGACATCATCATCTAGAGAAACTGCCTTATCCATTTCCATAGACATCCTACCAGTTGGGAACCTGTGGTCTCAAGATCATATGTGACCCTCTAGATCCTCAAGTGTGGCCTTTTGACTGAACCAAAACTTCACAGAGCAAATCCCATTAATAAAAGGATTTGTTCTTTAAAACTTGGACTCAGTCAAAAGGCCACACCCAAAGAGCTAGAAGGCCATATGTGACCTCAAGGATGCAGGCTCTCCACCGCTGTCTAGGTATTCCATAAGCAGCTAGGTGGTACAATGGACAGAGTGCTGAGCCTGGGATCTGGAAGACCCAAGTTAAAATACAATCTTATATTAGCTGTGTGATGCTGGGTGAGTCATTTAACTTTGCTTTGCCTCAGTTTCCTCAACTATAAAATAGTGATCATAACAGCACCTATCTCCCTAGGTTATTATGAGGATCAAATGAGATAATATTTGTAAAATGCTTGCCTGGCTTACAATAGGCAATATAAGCCCTTATTCCATTCCTTTCTCTCTTTTCCTTCCCCTCCCCCTTCCACAGCTATCCTCAATAATTAAGGTGAATATCCTTCACAGGAAAACGCATTAATTTAGCAAAAATCTTGTTTTATGCCTCACTTGCTACTAATAGTGCACTATTAAATAAAGCTACCTATTATGTCTTTGAAGAAATTTTTTTTATGATTTTGACATATATAGGGGAGGCTTTTTTTGAAGGAGAACATTTAAGGGAAGGTTTTGCTCTACTGAATCAAATACTTTTGTAAAAGTTAAAGAAATAACTCCAGTGTGCTCATGTCACAATACTACTGTAAAATGAATTTATATGTTTGTTTTATGTGATTCAAAAAAATACAGAAATATGCAAAAAACATAAGTAATGTAAAATCATTTTCAATCAAAATTGATGTGCTATTTTACTTGAAACCTCTATTTATTAATGTCTATTAAAGACAGAATCAGCCTTAATTTTCATAACATACAATGACAAAGTGAGCTACAGATTTTCAAGTGAAATGAGTAACTACTTTGCCTGAAAATATTCAAGTAACAACCAACCTTTTACCAAATATCATGCAGACCTCTTATCTGACTTTAGCCTACATAAATCTCTTGAAGGATTTTCATAATATTCCCCTGGGGAATATTACTGACCACTTTGACCTTTGGCAAATTTATCATTTTACTTTTAAGAACAAAATTATTTTTACTGCTTTCATGTTATTCTTCCTAGGAAACATATGTATTTAATGCTAGTGAATTTTGTAGTAGAAAAGAAGATGTAGTGTTTGAAACTGACAGCAACGAAAATGTGGGTCAGAATAAGTAATTTCCTAACATTTTCTTGTAGGGAGTATTTGATATAAAACTTTTTTACATAATGCTTCCATAAATTGCTTTAGGGAAAATATGACATCTCTGGAATTCAGGGTATGGGATTTGGAACCATTTGTGCCCACTGGACAAGCAGATCATGTTAGTTGGGAAATAAGCTAATTGCAGAAAGAGGAATTTGAATAATTTCCTCTCCCTTTAGGTTTTTTGTCCCAGGTTTGTTTTCTAGGAAGACAATCAATCACATGATAGATGAGTACACAATGAGAGAATGAGAATGAAGCAAAATATGTTGATGACCAACAGGAGGCTAAATGAAAGTGTTAGAAAGGAAATTTAAGCATTCCTCCCTCTTAGACACTGATTACTCTGACTCTTGTAAACCTTTGTTACTTTCCATCTGTATTTTCTCCCTTTTTCTACCTGCTTGAGGGCTCCTTTTCTATTAGCAGGTGATCTCATAGATATACATTTTCCTTATATTTTATATCTTTAAGGTGATTTGTTCTTTGAAGTTTGAATTCAGTCAAAGGCCACACTCTAGAACCTAGAGTGTCACATGTGGCCTTGATGCCACAGATTTCTACCCCTGTTCTAGGCTCTCTAGCATGTAATAATCACTCATCAGGAACTAGAAAGATCAAGGACACTATAGGAAGGACGCCAATGAGAACTATAGTGGGGATGTATGACAGAAGGCCAGCAATGTGTCCTCATAATGGATGAGGGCACAATCTATAAATGAAATAGAAAGGAAGTCAAGGATTTTTCTTAAGTATGAATATGAAGACTTTCTTCAAGATCAGCCCTCCCTTCCTACATCAAGGAGCAATGTATTCCTATTATTAGCTAAAATGACAAGTTGAAGTCTTTATATTTAAGAAAAATAATTTTCAATGAACTTGTCTTTAATATTAAATACAAAAACTAATTGATTCCCCTCTCCATTTTTGAAGGATTTTTATGGTAAAATACACGGTTGGGGAGAAGGGAAGAGAAAGTGTTATATATTAGCTATGCAAATGTGTGTGTGTGTGTGTGTATTTTTCCCCATAAGATTCCACAGAGCTGAATCTCTATGACTTACAGACAACTGAGTTCATTAAGAGATAATTCCGTTGCCCAATCTGATAAGAATTTAGCCTTCACATATCAAAAAAAGCCCTGTGTATACATTTCAAAGCAGAATTTTCCAGTTCACAGAAATGCAACTAAAAGAAAAGTTATTTCCAAGTTAGAGAAAGATAGAGCCTCACAAAGTAAAGTTCCTAGTTACAAGGCAGGTGTTCTTAACCAGTGAGACATGACATTCACTCATCATCTTCCTTATCATCCTCATAACTGTCACTATCATCCACAACACCATCATCTTCTTCATCCAAAAACATTTATTAAATTATTTCTTACATGGAATATCATGTTAATCTCTGAATAAAACTTAAAAGAAATACTTTTGTACTATTTAGAATAATTTGCAGAATTGAGAGGAAATGTTTTTAAGCGAAAGAAAATGTATTATTCTTAGTCTCATGTTCACTGAATATGAATTTATAGAGAAGGGACAATAGGTTTAAGATAAAACTTTCCTTTTGTCTTCAGATAATTTATATTCCATTTCAATCAGGGTATTTTCCTTTCAGATTATTCATAAAATTTATTCTTTGGTAGAACTAGAAATGTCTAAACCTTCCAAGGATACAATAAGCTAATGCAACACTTAAGGAATTATCTTGAACCTCTTTAATAGTTTTTGATACATTCTCCTAAATTACCTAAGGAATAGCAGCTTTCTCTTGTTATCATATGCAGTTCTTTCTCTGCTCCACATCCCCCACCCCACACCCCCTATACATAAACCAGTTTGCATTTTCCATTATTTTACTTGGAGGCTAGGGAGTATAAAATTTCTCTGGAGCCATTCAAATAATCATGGCATTAACAAACTACCACCTTCTAGGTGCCATTAAATTGATATCATAAATTTGGTTATACTAAATCTATATAAGAATTGACGGGACATACAGAATAAATTACATATCAGAACTGCTGAATGGCACAGGAAAAGTACATAGATGCATTGTTTAGTGGAGATACACAGATTGTATGCTCCTTGTACACTCTATGTACAGTAACTGTGGTTGTTAGAATAAAAGGTTGTAGAATTTTCAGGTTAAAGGAATCAACACATCCTTTCTATAAAGATGCATTTTGTAAAGGATGAGTGAAAATGTAGACTGGTGCAATTTTATCTCTGTAAATTATTTAACATATATTCTTTGAAATGATGTCCCTATTGGCATACAACCAATTAGAGAGATTATTCTTCGAAGCACCAGCAAACAAGGCACAGTTTGTAATTATGACCATCACAGCTGGTAAGTTTAAGTTGGAAAATTGTATGCTTAATTGTTGCTGTGAACACAGATATTTAGATCAAGGTTAAAAATTCTAATTAATTATCATAGTCATGTTAAGTAAATGAAATACTCATTTTCTCTTTTTAAATGTGTAAAAAATATATTTCTGTCTAAAAATACTTATGCACTGAGAATGTTTTAATATCAAAATACACTTCCTACAATAAAAAACAAACAAACGAAAAGACCCAAAACAATTGAATGAGACTGAGAAAAACGACCCTTAACTTAGTAGCAGGGAGAACACATCTCTGTAGATTATCCTTGAGACATGGTCAACAATTTTTATCAATTACTTCTTTGAACAATGTACTAGGCATTACAGACATGCTGTTTTATCAAAGGACAGAAAAGTCAGTCACTTATAGTAGAAGGTGTTATTTGAGGTTATTTACATGCAATGTTATGTTAATCCGTGGATAATATTTGAAGGAAATACTTCTGTATGCTATAGGATAATTTGCAGAACTGACAAGAAGAAATGTTTTAGGTTTCTACCTTCTCACCATAAATATTACCACTCACTGTTTGCTTGGTTGTTTGTTTTTGAATTTCTGGAATTCATCATAAGTATTTATTCAGCTTAATAATTAGCAAGTAATATTTGCTAAGTGTTTTGTTTGCAAGATATTTTGGTAACATTATGTCATTTGAGACATAATGAGAACAACTCTGTGAGGTAGATACTACAGGTATTATGATCTGTTATACAAGTAAGGAAACTGAAGTATAAGAAGGGTTAATGATTTGCCTATTCACCAAACAATTAAATGCCAGAGGTGGGTTTTAAATCCGGGTTGTCCCAACTACAAGTCTGAAACAAGGACCACTGTATCACTCTTCCTATGTTAAGGTTTGGTTGTTGTTGTTGCTGCTGCTTTTTTTTTTCCCTCTATTAAAACGTATAGGCCTCGAAAATATAAACTGTTAAACTTCACTGGTCATCTATACTTATTGTGTGCAGGAGTTACTTTTTTTTTTCCTAGTGAAAGTTACAGATGGAATTACAAAGAATGATAAAGACCTCAAGGGCCCAAGAGGTAAGAGGGGTACATTAGGTACATTAAATATAGAAACCAAATCTAGAACAGAAGGTGGAGAAAATGCAAAAAACAAACTTTGTCTATACCCAAATTTTGCCAAGGACCTATCCTGACCATGAGGAAATGGAAAATGGATGTACAGCAAATCAAAAGACATGAGCCCTTCCCTGGAATTACTGGTAATGTAATTTAGAGATAAAACAAAAACATAATTTGACTTATGCACATTAGCAAGTGAACTGCAAAATGCAAGATGTAAACTCTGTACACAGATGCCCAAGGGGATGGAGAATAAGAGAATAATCAATTGCTTGGGACAAAGTCATAGAATGCTGGGAAGGATGGAGTAATCATAATTAAGAATAAAATTCTTCAAGCAAGAATTCATCTGGCCTTAGGGCATTTGAATAGACTTGTCATCAGCTTTTTGGAGTCATCTAATTCATTTGCTTAGACTTCCTCTTCTATCTTACAACTTATCCAATCATAGACATATTCAGGCTGGAAAAGACAGAAAGCATCTAGGTCAGCCCTGTCTAGAACAGATAAAGAAACTGAACCTAAAAGAAACCAAGTGATTTAATCTGGTTAGCTATTTAGACAAAATGCTACAAGTATAGGTATTACTGAAATCTGTGTATTCTGGTACCCAGAGATGTATTTGTCCTACTGTTTCCTGAGTACTGTCACAATGCGAATTCAGGAATAGGTCATAGCTTTGGAGGTCACAACGGTACGATACAGTGGCTGATGTAGTGAAGTTGAAATCAGCAAGACAGGGGGCTCATTTCATTACTCTGAGGCTCATTGGCTTTATGACTTCCATGGAGAAGTCACTTAGACTCTTTTGGCCAATTTCTTCTTTAATTTATTACTATATTTTCTGAGTTTGAAGGAATTTTCTTATAAGAAAAGCAAACAATCAAAACATTTACCAAGTCCTAGCCATTGCTAGAATTGGTACATTGGAAGGAAAGGCCTTTAAAGAAGTTATTTTGTCATAAATCCACATCTATAATAGAAGAGTAAAAAAAAAATAATAATAAAGCTCCCCTCCCCACTAACTTAAAAACCCAAATGAGATTTGTTGGAGGATATTCATTATTGTTAACTGAGGTCTCAGGAGATAAGGAATGCTGAAAATTCAGAAATCTATGTCTTTGGGGATAGATGGTGATAAGGAGCCACAAAGGTAACTTCCTAGTTTTCAATTTTCACACAGGAAAAGGTCAATTTATAGTGAGTGTCATCAGACCTTCAAATATACTATTATTGTTATTATTTTACTGCTACTACTTCTACTGCTATTCCTACCCTGGAATAGAAGGAAGTGATCGCAGTTGCAGGGGAAGGAAGGTATTATGTCTTAGTCTGTCACTTGTGTTCCCAAATATATACTTTGGGGATCTAATGGCACTATAATGGGTTAGTTGGGTGAAGAAGGGAGAAAAGAAGGAGAAAGGGAATTGACTCATCCCTGTAGCTAACTTCACTGCGTCTAATCTCATAGAACCAGGATCCCATTTTTGCCCCACATCCCTAGGTGTGCATGAGTTCATAAATGGTTATGTGGCAACAGATATGTCAAAGCCTATTAATGGTCTGAACTTTAGTTTAAACTAAACCCTCCTGAGCCCATATCCAGAATCTAAAGCACTTATAGCTACAATAAACAGGATAATATTCAGTGGGAGTTTTTTGTTCAGTATTTTATATATTGAGGTATCTCGCAGCTGGCAAATATTAATGTCTTTATATGCACATATAAATTTTCTAGTAAGCAATGTCAATTTCTTAAATTCATAAAGGAAGAATGACATTTGCACTAACGCAGATCCTAAATACACACAACTGGTGAAGGGTCAAAGCAGCTGCAAAACAGGAATTAAGAAATGAATTGTGGACTGTCTTGCTCACTTTAGGTAAAACAGCATTAGTACCTGCTTTTAAAAGTTGTTGCATGGTTCACGTATAACAATCTAAATAAAGTTGACTAAAGATCCTAAAATGTTGTTACATATCAGTTATTTTTATTTTGTGACTTTTCTACAAAATTTTCTATCAGGTTCGTCAGTTCTTTGTAAATGGAAAGCCACCAAATTATTCATGCTCCTTTCCTTCCCCCCATTAGGTGAAATGTGGGATCATGGGTATTAAATTTGGTCAGTATTTTTTTTTCATTTAATCATTTTTACCACATTTCTAGAAAGCATAATTTTTTCTTGTTTACTATGGGACTACTAACTCTGGAAGGGAAATTATATATATTTTTACTTACAACTTTCATTACACACAATAATGTCTAGACTCTAAAAATGAGAAAACTAAAACTATTTCTATGATTTTAATTGAAAAATATAATACTTTCAAAGTAGTAAGTTGTCATCAACTAATAAACAACACAATATAGAAAAGTTGAAGAAGTATTCACCCAAAACATGGTATAGAAATTCAACTTACCCAACACGGAAGTAGAAGGGGAAGGGGCTAAGAGGACAGGAATAACAGATAAAGCAGATTAAGTGAAGAAGAGGTCAAAGAAAATTAGACTTTTGAGGAGGGGACAGGTTAAAAAAAACAATAAACAAACAAATAGGATGGAAATACAACGTTGGCAATAATAAATATGATTATGAATAAGAATTTAACCATAAAAAGGAAAGAATACAGACAAATGAATTAGAAATCATGATCCAATAACATTGTCTATAACGCACAAATTTGAAACATAAAGACACACATACAGTTAAAATTTGGGGCTGGAGCAGAAACTGTTATGCTTCAGCTAGAGAAAAAATAAAGGTAATAGTACCAGTACTAATCTCCTACAAAGCAAAAGCAAAATAGATAATTAAAAGGGATAATTAGCATAGGTACATTTTGCTAAAAAGGTACTAAAGAAAATAAATGAATATCAACACTCAACATATAAGCATCAAATGTCATAGCATCTAAATTCTTGGAGGAAAAGTGCAATGAATTATAGGAGGAAAGACAGTAGAACTATAATGGTGGAGGAATTCAATACACCCCTATCAGACTTAAGTAAATCTAACCATAAAAGAAACAAGAACAAATTAAGGAGATGAAGAGAACTCAGAAAAGTTAGATTGACACATATCTGGAAAATATTAAATAAAATAGAAAAAAAATCTTTTTTTTCCCACTTTACATGGAAACTTCATAAAAATTGAATATTTATGAGGGCATAAAAACCTCCCAAACAAATGCGGAAGAATTATTAAATATTCCTTCTTCAGAAGATCAGGTAATAAAAATTACATGCGATAAAAGGCCTTTGAAGCACAAATTAAAAATAAATTACAAAATAACCTCATCGTGAAGAATGAGTGGCTCAAGGAATGAATAATAGAAACAATCAATAATTATTTTTGGGGGGGAGAGAAATTTTTAAAATTAGTTTCCTTTAACAAAACAGAAAACACTTTTTAGAAATGTATAATTCTCCTTGTTAAGTAAAATAACAAAAACAAGTGATGATGAATAACTGTGCATAAATCAACATACTTTTTGTTATATGTTTCTTTTTTAAAAAATTAAATTTTAGTTTTCCACATTCATTTCCACAAGATTTTGAGTTCCAAATTTTCTCCCCAACTCTTCCTTCCCCCCACTCCAAGATAGTCTGCATTCTGATTACCCCTTCTCCAAGTCTGCCCTCCCTTCTATGATGCCCCCCCCCCACACACACTCTTATCCTTTTACTCTTTATTTTCTTGTAAGGCAAGGTAGATTTCTCTACTCCACTGCCTGTATATATTATTTCCCAGTTGCATGTAAAAACAATGTTTTACATTATTTTTTAAAATTTTTTAGTTCTAAATTCTCTCCCCTCTTCCCTCCCCATTCACCCTCATTGGGAAGATAAGCAATTCAATACAGGTTATACGTATATAGTTACGCAAAATACTTCCAAAATAGTCAGGTAATGAAAGACTAAGTATAGTTTCATCCATCTTTTCCCACCCACCACTTATTCTATTTTCTTCTTTGACTCTGTCTGTTTTCAAAAAAGTGTTTGCTCCTGACTACCTATTCCCCCAATCTGCCCTCCCTTCTATCACCCATCCCTTTTATTTCCTCCCTCCTTTACTTTCCTGTAGGGTAATATACCCAATTGAGTGTGTATGTTATTCCCTCAGTAAGCCAAATCCAATGAGGGTAAGGTACACTCATTCCCCTTCACCTTCTCCCTCTTTCAATCCTTTGTGAAATCTTTGATAACTTGTCCCATTCTCTCTCTCCCTTTCTCCTAATCCCAGTATATTCCTCTCTCATTCCTCACTCTTATTTTTAGATATATTCCCTTCATATTCAACTCATCTAGTGCCATCTATCTATCTATCTATCTATCTATCTATCTATCTATCTATCTACCTATCTATCTACTCCAACTACTCATACTGAGAAAGGTCTCATGAGTTACAAATAAAATCTTTCCATGTAGGAATGTAAACAGTTCAACTTTAATAAGTCCCTTATGATTTCTCTTTTCTATTTACCTTTTCACACTTCTCTTGAGTCTTTTATTTGAAAGTCAAATTTTCTATTCGGCTTTGTTTTTTTCAGCAAGAATGCTTGAAAGTCTTCTCTTTCATTGAACGTCTCTTTTCCCCCCTGTGAAGTATTATCCTCAGTTTTGCTGGGTAGGTTATTCTTGGTTTTAATCCTAGCTCCTCTGACCTCTGGAATCGAATATTTTAAGCCCTAAATCCCTTAATGTAGAAGCTGCTAGGTCTTGTGTTATCCTGATTGAATCTCCACAATACTTGAATTGTTACTTTCTGTCTGCTTTCAATATTTTCTCCTTGACCTGGAAACTCTTCAATTTGGCTACAATATTGCTAGGCGTTTTCCTTTTGGGATCTCTTTCAAGAGGTGATTGGTAGATTCTTACAATTTCTATTTTACCCTCTCGTTCTAGATTATTAGGACAGTTTTCCTTGATCATTTCTTGAAAGATAATGTCAAGGCCCCTTTTTTTTGATCATGGCTTTTAATAATTTTAAAATTCTCTCTCCTGGATCCATTTTCCAGGTCAGTGGTTTTTCCAATGAGATATTTTGCATTGTCTTCTATTTACTCATTCTTTTGTTGCTGTTTGATAATTTCTTGATTTCTCATAAAGTCATTAGCTTCCATTTGCTCCATTCTAATTTTGAGGAAAGTATTTTTTTTTCAGTGAGCTTTTGGAAGTCCTTTTCCATTTAGTCAATTCTGCTTTTAAATCATTCTTCTCATTGGCTTTTGGGACCTCCTTTGCCATTTGGGTTAGTCTATTTTTTAAGGTGTCATTTTCTTCAGCATTTTTGGGGGTCTCCTTTAGTAAGCTATTGACTTGTTTTTCATGATTTTCTTGCATCACTCTCATTTCTCTTCCCAGTTTTTACTCAACTTCTTTTACTTGGTTTTCAAAATCCTTTTTGAGCTCTTCCATGGCCTGCAATCAATTCTTATTTTCTTGGAGGCTTTTGAAGTGAGGTTTGACACTGTTGTCTCTTCTGGCTGTATGTTGTTTTTCTTTGTCACCCAAGTAAGATTTTATAGTCTGACTTCTTTTAAGCTGTTTATTCATATTCTCAGCCAAAAACGTGATTTTCTAACTCTATGTCAAGGCAGGACTCTGCTTTCAATGGGGGGGGGGGAAGGTGGGGAAAGAAGGATGGAAGTGGGTGTACTGTCCCGGATTTCTAGGGTTTGATGTAGGGGGCACTGTTGAGAGCTCAGAAGGGTCTACCATGTGCATGCTGTGAGGGGTATGCATCACATGGGTGTGAATCGAGGCTGAGCCCACAACTCTCCACCCTGTTATTCACCCTTCAGTTCATGGGACGCTTGGAAACATTCTGACTGTTCCTGAAACCCTCACCACTTGAGTGATATAGATAAAGTAGTAACACATGAGACAAGAGAGCAAGGGAGTGTCCCATGGGAATGGCCTTCTGAAGGTTGCAAGTTAGGTGCCTCATGTAGCAAACAACATGAAGTTTCCCATGAGAAAATATGATGTAAGTGCTTTACCTATAGTATATAAACCTGAACCCTCAGAGGCTTATTTGAGACTTGATTAGTATGCATGCAATACATGTATGAATGCTTCCAATTTCCACCTGGCCCATGGACACATTACTCACACTCCCCTTTTTCGGTTGGTGCTGTGAGTGGAGGCCACAGTTTTGATCAGTTGCTGGATTCCCCACCCTCTGTAGGCACAGAGCACCAGAAACAGTCACTGCTTGCTGCTGCTGCTACCACCACTGTCACCTCTGCTACCCGGGCCTGGGGCTGGACCTTGCACTCCTCTTTCACCCAGGTCCCATAGAAGTCTCCCTTGACCTTCCACACTGTTTTTGGCATTTGTTGGTTGAGATATTTGGAAATCACCACAGCTGCCAGATTTTTAGTCCCCTGAGGCCTATTCTGGCCTTATCATGCCCAGCACACTCCATGGCTAGACTGCATTCCACTCCCAGCTCAGTGTGATATACCTTTCCTGTGGGTCTTCCAGGCTGTTAAGCTGGAGATATATTTCACTCTGTCATTTTGGGGATTCTACAGCTCTAGAATTTGCTTAGAGTCCTTTTTTACAAGTATTTGGAAGGGTTTGGGGGCAAGCTCAAGTAAGTCCCTGCTTTTAACCCATCATCTTGGCTCTGCCCCCAACAATCAATAATTTTAATAAAGATAAAGAGAAAAATGAGACAACATAACAAAATTTGTGGGATGCAGTCAAAGGAGTACTTAGAGAAAGTTTATAGTTCGATAAGCTTACATCAATAAAAGAAAAGAAAGAAGCTCAATAAATTGAGGATTCAATTTTCAAAACTAGAAAAACAAAATATTAAAAATTTCCCCATTAAACACCAAAATTTAAATCCTAAATATTAAAGGAGAGATTAATAAAACTGAAAATTAAAAAAATGAAGTAACAATACAACTTGAAGACAGTTTCATAAAAATAAATAAACTATCAGTTAATTTGGTTAAAAAAAGAAAATTACCAGTTTAAAAAATAAAGAGTAAATTAACAACTAAGATGATTAAAGAAATTTTTGAACTTATTTTGTCCAACTAAATGCCAATAAAACTATGCAAATGAAACACATTAATGTTTACAACGATATAAATATTCCAGATTAAGAGAAGAGAAAATAAAATACTTAAATAACTCCATCTTGGAAGAAGAAATTAAACAAGTCATAAATAATCTCCCTAAAGGGGAGCGAGGGGGACAAACAAACCCAGTACCAGATGGATTCATAAGTGAATTCTACAAAATATTTAAGAAGAGTTAATTATACTATTAAATAAACCGCTTGATAAAAATTAAGTAAAGGAGAAGTCCTACCAAATTCCTTCTATGACACAATTAGTTTGATACCTTAACCAGGAAAAACAAAAACAGAGAAAGAAAAGACCTATATCTCAACTGAATATCAATAAATTTTATTTTCAAATAAAATACTAGCAAGAAGATTACAAAAATATATTCACAGTGATCATACATTATGGTCATGCTGGAATGAAACGCAAGTGGTTCAATACTAGGAAAACTATAAGCATAACTGAACACATCAATAAGAAAAACAAAAAAAAATTAATGATTTTATCAATAGATACAAAAAGTAAAAACTATTTATAAAATACTTATTCCTATTAAAACATGAAAAAAGGGGTGGCTAAGTGGCCCAGTGAACAGAGAACCTGCCCTGAAGTCAGGAGGACCTGAGTTCAAACCAGGCCTCAGACACTCAACATTTAATAGCCGTGTAACCTTGGGCAAGTCATTTAATCCCAACTGCCCTGCCTTCCCTCCTCCAAAAAGCAAAACACAAAACAAAACAAGCAAACAAAAAACCATGACAAAATAGAGGAATAAGGTGAACTTTCCTTAAAATAAATAGGATCTAACTAAAACAAACAGCAACTATTATTTGCAATAGGGATGAAGTAGAAGCTGTTCTAATAAAATCAGGGGTGAAGTATAGATGTTCATTATCACTATTATTATTCAACATTGTTCTAGAAATGCTAGCTATAGCAATGAGAAAAGAAAGAAATATAAAGAATTAGCATATGAAATGAGGAAACAAAACTATCACTTTTTAAAGATGATAGAGAATCCTAAAGATTCAACAACAACGAACTTAAACAATTAGCAACTTTGGCAAAGTTTTAGAATATAAAATAAAACTATATAAATCACCAACATTTCTACATATTACAAAAAAAAGCCCAGAAGGAAAGGATAGAAAGACAAATTCCATTTAAAAATACTGTAGACCATGGAAAGTATTGGAATTTCTACATGCCAAGACACACCCAGGAATGTTATATACAAAATAGTAAACACTTATATGAAAAAAGACAGATCCAAAACATTGGAGAAATATTGATTGCTTACGTGTAGAACTAACCAATATGGTAAAAATTACAATTACTACCTAAATAAATTTCCTTATTCAGTGCCATTTCAATCAAACAAAAGATCAAGACTCTCAATGGAATCAATTTAAAAAAAAAAAACTGAAGAAAGCAATAATGGTACCAAATCTCAAGCTACATTATAAAACTGTAATCATCAAGACAATTTGGTATTGGATAAGAAATGAAATAGCTGATCATTTGGAATAGATTAGATATACAATATACAGAATATGAGCACAGCATGCTGGCATCTGATAAACCCAAAGATTTCGGCAATTTTGTGTAAAAACTAACTGTATCAGCAAGCACCCCAGCACCCCCAGGGTGGCTGCTAGCACAGGTTCTTAGATCTGCTTTTCTAAAGGAAAGCAACTCAAAATGGGTTAACAATCTTACTTTAATCAAGCATATCATTTAACTAGTTCAGGGGGA
>CM053582.1:277917307-277962323 GCA_028627135.1 Pseudochirops cupreus | reverse complement strand
TCAGCAGGAGTCCTTAGCAGAGATTCTGCCCTGCTCAAAGCAAAAGGAGTTCGCAACCGCAGCCACTGCCTCTGCCGCCGCTTCCAGTCAGCACCGCACAGCGACTAGCTTGGTTCCGGCGTTCTCTTGCTCCACCCCTTCCTGCTACATCAGCAAGCTCAAGGGGCGTGGAAGATCTTCAAATCCCAGTATTGTTACAGCTGCCTATACAGCCTCTGGTGGCTACTTGGGTGACAAAGTCTTGTGAAAGTTGTGTAAGCCCCAACTCTGAGACGCAAGCTAGAGGTGATGGTGAAAAAGGGTGGGAGCCTAGAGTTTGTATGAAATCTTTGCCCCAGCATCAACTAGTGGACCAGAAGATAATATGATAAATATGGCACTTTATCTTGAAGAAGACTAGAAATGCTGGCTATAGCAATAAGACAAGAAAAAGAAATGGAAGCATTCAAGATAGGCAATGAGGAAACAAAACTCTCACTCTATAGATGATATGATGGTATACTTAGAATATCCTAGAGAATCAATTAAAAGTCTAATTGAAATAATTAACAACTTCAGAAAAAGTTGGAGTTTATAAAGTAAACCGAAACAAATAACCAGCATAACTATATATTACCAACAAAGTTCAACAGGAAGGGATAGAAAGAGAAATTCCATTTAAAGTAGCTGTAGACAATATAAAGTACTTGGAAGTCTACCTGCTAAGACAAATTCATGAACTGTATCTACACAATTAAAAAACACTTTTTGCAGAAATAAAGTCAGAACTAAACAACTGGAGAAATATTAAATGCTCATGAGTGAGATCAGGAAATATAATAAAAAAATGACAATTCTACCTAAGTTAAATTATTCCATGCCAACCTAATTAAATTACAAAAAAAATTATTTATGAAGTTAGGAAAAATAGTAAAACATTCATCTGGAAGCTGAAAAGGTCAAAAATATTAAATGAATCAATGAAAAAAAGTGAAAGAAAGTGAAATAGTAGTCAGATCTCAAGTGTATTACAAAGTAGTAATTATTGAAACAATCTGGTACTGACTAAGAAATAGAGTGGTGGATCAGTGGAATAGATTAGGTATATAATACACAGTGGTAAATGACCAGAGTAGTCTAGGGTTTGACAAACTCAAAAGATCAAAATTACAGGACAAGAATTCAACAAAAATTGCTGGGAAGACTGGAAAGCAGCTTGACAGAACCTAGTGAACAACATTTCACACTGTATAGTGAGATAAAGTTGAAATGGGCACAAGATTTAGGCAAAAAGGGTGATACCATAAGAAAATTAAGGAAGCATGGAATAGTTCAGCTGTAAGATTTCTGGATAAGGAAAGAATGTAGGACCAAACAAGAAACAGCAAACATTATGGGATGTAAAGTGGATCATTTTGATTAGAACGAATTAAAAAGTTATTGTACAACCAAAACCAGTGCAGTCCAGATTAGAAGGGAAACAGGAAAATGGGGAAAATTGTTTACAACAAGTCTCTGATAAAGGCCTCACTTCACAAATATATAGAGAATGAGTCAAAATTTTAAGAATAAGAGTTTCACCCATTGATGAATAATAGTCAAAGATGAAAACAGGCAGTTTTCAGGAGAAGAAATCAAAGCTATCTATAGTCTTATGGGGAAAAATGCTTTAAATCACTATGCATTAGATAAATGCAAGTTAAAACAACTTTGAGGTACCTTCTCACACCTATTAGATTGATCAGTGCGACAGAAAAGGAAAATGACAAATGTTTGAGGGGATGTGGAAAAACAGGGAAATCAATGCATTTGTGGAGTTTTAAACTGACAACCATTCTGGAGAACAATTTAGAATTATGTCCAAAGGGCTAAAAAACTGTTCATACTCTTTGACCCAGCAATATCACCACTAGATATATTAGTGTCATACCTGTGACTCAATTCCTATTATATTCTCCCTTAAGGTTTGTTCTTTCTCTCTTAAGGTTTGTCTTTCCACCTTACCATGTTGCATTCAAAAGGGAGAATAATTGGTGACATTAGATCAAAGGCTGTTGTAGTAATTCAAAAGTGAGATAAATATTTGCACTAAAATCAATATAAATTTCATGAAGGGAGGAAGAGGAGGGAGAGAAAGCTTATAAAAAAACAATCTGCAGCAGTTTTCAATTGTTTACTATGGTAAAGAAATTAAACTATCTTCCCAAATAAAACAAGAAAGGCATAAACTAATCCACCTTAAGCACAATTTCACCTTCCTCTACAAAGCCTTAAATTCTAAAGATTCCTAACTACTGCCAACTTCTTCTAAAAGTGCCATTCGCTTGGATTATGAGAGTAACACTGGAAAATCTTTCAAGATGATCAAAGCAAACAGTGGTGTCCTTGTGCCAATAAAATGTTGTGTTAAATGAAGCTTGAGGATTTTCTTGTTATCCACTGAATCACTTCTGTTAAATGCTTTCAATTATCTCCTTCATCATTTGCTAGGACTGGCTAAAAAAGAAAGCAAACTGGATCCAAGAAATCATCTATAGCCATTGTTGTTATTTGCATTATCCATTTTTAATGTCTGTGCTTTTTTGTCTGCAGGTTCTCATCATGCTGTTTGTCTTTTGGAATTCATGGTCTTTGCACAGTGTCTTCTGACTGATTTAGCCAACTGGAAGAAACAAGCTGATTACGCCTTTTGATTAAAATTAGTCTAAAAAAAAGCATGATAAATATAGAATTCGCTTTGTTTTGTGGGAGATAAAAAAGTTGTGCATTAAAACGTTTGCAAATGTATTTATAATCTTGTAATTTTTAAAGATAATGTAGTTTTAGAATTGGTTTGGTTTTTCAGGCTCTAAAAACTGACAGAAAATTAATATTCAAGTATAGCTATTCATTTCTTTTCTTAAAGGATATTATTTCTCCCATAACACTTTTAAGTACTAAACATTTTTGGATCTGACTCACTAAATACATGTAGAGACTATTCCTATCTCTACATAAAGGTCAACTGTCATTTTTTAATAGTCAACTGTATCACAATTGGGTATAAAACCATCACAGGAACTTTTTAAACACATAATGATGTGATCACTTAATTACAATTTTGTTTAAATGCAGAACTTAAAATAATCACATTTCCATTTCGTTTCATAGACATCAAAATATCAGTGACAGTTCCTTAAATTTGTGGAAATATTATTTTTATTTGAATTATTTTTCAGTTAGCTATTTTCCTAAATGAACACTTCAAACTTTTAACATGTTTATTATCACCTCTTCCTTTTTCTAAGCAGTTCATCTGCCCTAACAGTTTAGGAAATACCACATTGGACAAAGGTGCAGAGGAATAGCAAACCTATCTCCCAACTCCTACATGCTCTCACTTCTTGTAACGCCATGCATGAGCAGCTTCCCAAAAGAATGCTACTGTGAACAGCTTTTAAGGTTCTGATTACACAGTATAGTGAACACTCCATTACAAATCAAGGCAAACATTCACAACAAACCACAATTTTCACAACATTACATCTTATCAAAGAAAATCACAACATAGTGTTTACAACAGCTTAACATTTAAAATGACCATATAGTTTTCACCAAAGTGGCCACAGTATTAAGAACAAAGAACAAAAGTATAATCATCTGGTTTCCCTAAGGAGGTTTGCCTCCTCACTCAGTCATTCAGTCATCTCACAATACAATAATCAATCTTCCACTCATAGGGCAATAATAGATTAACTTAATCAGTCACTTATCTAGCAATCAATCACTAAATACCATCATTAGAAAATTACACAAACCCTTCACCTCTTGATGTCTAGTAAACTTCAATTTTGTCACGCATCCAAGGGGAGGCCTTTTCTTCATTTTGAGTTGGGGTGGTCTCTCAGATTCCCTGGATTCCCTTCCCCAGTCCCAGCTCCTACCCGAATCCACCAAACAGTCACCTGGATTTAGAGGCAGACAGCTCCCAGGTCCTTTGCCAGTCCTCTGGACAGTTCTTGCTACACACAGGAGTTCACAGGGTCCAGCACATCTCAAACCTTCACAACTTCAGTTGCCGGGAATTCAAGGAACAACCAAGCCACAAACAAACAAAGGCTAACCTGGGTCATGCTTCTTCAATCCTCCAGCAGCTCAGCTGGCCCTAGGACCCAGAAGGAATCTCAGCCTTCCAGGTGGCAGCAACTTTAGCTTTCACCAGATTCTGATCTCAAGAAAAACTCAAACTCAGTTCTCAGTAAGCTTCCAGATGCTGGGAGAGAAACTCTAACTCTCTCTCTCTTTCTCTCTCTCTCTCTCTCCCCCATCTCTCTCTCTCTTCAGTCTCCATGTTTCTTCCTCCACCAGGAGCTGACCAGGAGGAAAATTCTTGACTCTGTTTCTCTGTCCCTGGAACTCTTCTTACACACACACACACACACACACACACACACACACACACACACACACATACACACACATACACATGCATTGGCTTCCTGTCTCAGCCAAACCCCTCCTGCCATGTCAGCAAGAGGAGACAGAGTTCACACCTGCTGTCTCTTTCACACAGGGGGCAGAGTTCACACCTTCTCTTTTTTTTCAAGAGGTACTTAGCCATAAGTTACTAAGGGCTAAGTATCTGCTAAATTAATTACCATTACATTTCTATAAATAGAAACCATTAAAATTCTTTCTTTTTAAGCTCATTGTGTATTCCTGATGGTTTTATGCTCTAATTTTAGATCTGGATAATAAAAGGTTCAGATACACAAGTAGATTCCCATTTAAGCAGATTTGGAAACTGGTTGAATGGCCTAAAGGGAAGGTATTATTGGTTTGATATCAGCTTGGAAGAAGGTCTCAGAAAGAAGATTCAAAGGATTGATATTTTACAGTTTCATGTTTAACATGTTTATCAATGATTGCCTGTCTCTCATATCTTGTATATATTTCTTGCTTCCTTTTTCTTTTTCTAATCTTTTTTTTACCCTTTAAGACACAACTGAAGAACTACATGAAACCTATTCTGATATCCCAAAGTGCTTCATCATCCTTCCTCTAAATTTTATTTTGTATAAATTCTATATTTTATATACATTCTGAAAATGTTTATATGTACACCTATGATTCAACACAATCTTCTTGAGGAAAAGGGCTAAATTATTTTTGTCTTTGGGTCTCCAGGACTGAGTATAATCCCTAGAACATAAATGGTATTTGAAAAGTGTTTGTGCATTGATCGATAGCTAATTGGATAACTTTGTTCAGATAATCCACATATAATGTGGAAAAATATCCACTCATTATGAACACTATGTTATCTTCACACAGTTTCACTGCCAATTTTAAAAATGCCAGTCTTAAAAAAAAAGAAAGAAACAAAAGAAAAACCTAAAAGATCAGCATCAGTAAATGGTAATTGCCTTTAAAACATGTTTTAAAAAATACTTCATTAGTAAACTTTGTCTTTAATGATAGTGTTCAAGGAAGAAACAGAAATAGCTAAGATCAAAGCTGGGCTCTGGAACTAAGAAATAAATGAAAGAAATGGCCGAAATTCTGGAAACATGGAGGAAATACTCTGTTTCTAGTGAGATAGATGTCCTGAACAAATAAATTCCTTTTTAGTGTTATTTGTCAGCCTTGATTGTATTTACCCTTTCTTATTACTTTGTTGTTAGTCAGAAAAGGAAATCTGATGATAACTAATAGGCAGACTTGGTTGTGTATGTGAATGTGAGCGTGTGTTTCAGGGTCTCTGTACGTCATTGCTGTAGTTAAATCATTTAACCAGTCATACACAATCACAGAGTGAAATTATAACACTTGAGATGACCTTTAATTGCACATATTTGCTTTTGAAAAAGCTGTCCAAAAATCTATACTTAGTGATCCTAAACATGCAAGCTTTAATCATCTTGGCATGCTGTGGAAAGCTGTCATTTCCTGGGACACTTTTTTTTTTCTTTTCTTCTCAATGTTTTTTCAAGTGATAAAGTGAAGCTATGACTTCTTTTCTGGCACTGACCACTGGTGTGAGTCACAGGAGACAAAAAAATTTAAGGTGTTTGTGACACTAGGAAGAGACATGCAATGAATGTATTGATGGATCCTAACAGTACTAAAAGTCAGAGTAATGCAAGCACCTGTTTTCTTATTTTTAAGCACTTGCCTATTGTTCTAACTCACTGCTCCAGGATGCTAACATATATACATACATAAATACATAGTTACATACCCTGTACAGAAACAAGCACGACTATACTTTTTGAAGAATACATTTTCATGGTCAATTGAAACAACTTAGATTTACTGAATAACCCACAACCTTTATTAGTGACCATTTGGGGTTAGAGATTGGAAATGATTTCCTAAGCTTCTGAAAAAGAGCAACAATAACCATAGCGGCCATTTATTGTGCCCTTTACAAGCATGATCACTTGTTTCTCACAACATGGTAAACTAAGTAGTTTAGGTTAAAATCTCCCATTTTACAGATGGGGATATTAAATTTTAGAAAGGTCAGGTGCATTCCCTATTATAACCCAATTAGTAAGTGTCAAAGGCAGGTTCTGAATCAAAAGTTGCTATGGACTTGAGAGTTCAGAGATTTTTTGTGAACATAAAACATAGCTTGTCTATTATAAATGAAGGGGGGGAAAATGTGACATGTTAATATCTGTAAATTGTATTCACAGATTAGGGCAGACAGTATTACAATAAAGGAGAGATGGCCAGGTGTTGGTGCTAGGAAAACTTGGGTATATCTCCTGCTTCTTACACATACTGTTTATGTGACCATGAACAAATAACTTAACTTATCTAAGCCCAGACGCCTCTTTAAGACTATAGGTTAGAGACCTTTCCTCATACGATAAATGGAGGGAAATTCCACACCAATGAAATGACAGGTCAATACTAAAACCAAACGTCAAAAATTTAACATCTATTTGGATATATAAAGAAGTTGCTCAGGGAAAATAAATTACTTGAATATTTGTGTATCTTGGTATATTGGTACATGAATTATGGCAATCTGTGCAGAATTATTAGAAATTTCTTCAACCTTGTATCCCCACTGGGCTTCTTTGTTTTGAAGTGTTTATGTTGTAAAGTATAATAGCTGAAGAAGCTGAAATGATTCAAACCACAGAGAATAATGTTTTTATTTTAGTCTTTTAAAAGGTCACTAAAGCTGAACAGCAGTAAATTACATCACTAAAAATGCATTGTCTGTCAACACAACACCCATTCCAGATGGTTTCCTCAATATTTGCTAGATTTGCATTTTTCAATCATATTAAGGTGCTGGTAAGGGGTAAATTGGCCTTGTTATTTTGATAACAATTTTTGATGCACAGGGAGGGAGTACCTTGTCCTTTTAAAAAAAAAGTCTTTTTTTCTCCTCCTATTAAGGATTTTAAATATGGTAGGTTATATATGTACATGTATACGTATATACCCATGTGTGGAGATATATAGACTGCACCTATCTACATGGACATATCCATGCATATGTGCAATATAATAGACAGCATATGACCTATCATACATAGTATATCCATGTACACATATGTGCACTAATCTAGAGATATGCATGTGTACACACATACACATGCATGCACACTATTTGTCTTTATATATGTCAATATATTATACACACATAACCAGTGAGACAGGAAGATCAAGGTTACACTCCGTATGACACGTTAGCTGTGCAACCCTGAGAGATCACTAAACCCAAGTCAACTCTCAAATTTCTCATCTGAATCAAATGAAGCAACTTCCATACCTGCAATTCCCAATATCAATGACATCAAAGAACTTTTATTATATTTATTTATGTATATGATTTTATGCCCTTCCATATCTTAAGCTTCTTGAGGGCAGGGTCTATGTGTTTTATAGTTTCCCTTAATTGTAATCACATTAAGTGGGAGTAGCTAGTGGCATAGTACAGCGCTGTACCTGGAGAACTGAATGCAAATTTGGCCTCAGACATTTATTACCTGTGTGATCCAGGCAAATCATTTAACCTATTTGTTTCTCTGTTCTCACAGTAAAATGGGGATAAAATCAGATATTTGGAAACTTAACACAATGCCTGGCACATAGTAGGTGCTATATAAATGTTTATGTCCTTCCATAAATGTTTTTTTTAATTGAATGAATATAAGTTAAGCTTGAAATAGGGAGTAAATTCTTGTTAACGACAGCCTATTCTATCTGGTGTGTTTTCCACAGGATAAAATAGAGACAGGCAAAGGTATAATATACTCAAATTCTTATATGTTGTGATAACATGGTTTTTGCAAAGGTAATAAGTATTGATAGTGAGCAGCTAAATTCCTGTACTCAGAGATGTCTTTTGGAAGCAAGGTAGCTATCTTTTTAACTTGAATATTTAATTGGACATTTAGTCAAAACAGTTAAGTAAATAAAGTTTCACTGGCTTAAAAAAAAGGAGTGAAACTAGAAGGCATTCCAAATACCAAAGAGACTATTGCTATTTGTAATGAAAGCAAAAAAGGAATGATCTTGGAATTTCAGACAAGCTTTGAATTAAATGAAGAAGATAACAAGATGAACCAGAGAAAAAGATAATATTCCAATAATATTATCCCATTTATTTTTTATATACTGACAAATGTTTTGGAGTAATTCATTAATTTTGCATAATAGCATCTATTAAAGTTATACAAACCTGTTTTTTTCTTGTTTCTCTTTTTTACTGATATGACTTATTAAAAAAATGAAATAGCATTCAATTCAATACACATTTATCAAGAGCCTGTTATGTGTAAAGCATGACACTAAGTCCCAGGGATACAAATACAAAAAAGTTACCCTCAAAAACTTACTTGCAATTTCAAGTGAGCACTGAGTGATAAGTAAGGATTTCCCCATGGTCAATGGCTCCTGAGCTGTGTCTTGAAGGACATTAGAGATACTAAGAGGCAGATGTGAGGAGAGCATATACTCCAGTCATGCAGGATAACCTGGGCAAAGGCAAAGAGACTAGAGAAAGCAATGCCAAGTTTCAAGAGAATTCAGGTGAGAGTCGCTGCACAACTGGGAATATTAAGCATAATAATATGCAGTTAAGTCTAGAAATGTAGAGTGAAGACAGACTATGAAGATCTTTCAAATTCTAGCTGCATTTTATCCTAGACATAATAGGGACCAATAAAAATATCTTATGCAAAGAAAGGATATGGTTATAGCTTGTGCCTTAGGAATATTATTTTGAAGGTCACGTAGAAGATGGATTATGGAGGGAGGATAGAAAAAGTGAAAAAAAAATTAGGAAGCAACTTCAATAATCTAGGCAAGAGAGAAGGAGGTCTCATTTTAGGTAATGAAAGAATAGTATGTTTATAATAGGATTTTCAAAAAACTCTGAGCCAAGGAAATAGAACAGCTTATGTATGAATGAGAGTGCGTGCGTGCGTGTGTGTGTGTGTGTGTGTGTGTGTGTGTGTGTGTGAAAGAGACAGAGAGAAATAAACAGAGAGAGGCAGGCAGAGAGAGAGAGAGAGAGAGAGAGAGAGAGAGAGAGAATGTGTGATCTATGAGTGGTGTCCAACTGGCAGCTATAAGACTATTATTCATAAAAATTATAGATATGAAGAGTGATCAGTTTTAGTGTAAATAACACTTCTAGTCCATACATAATACTCCTTTATATACAAATAATCTAAATGAATATGATTTTCTATTCTGAAAAAGAAATAAATATCTTAGCTTCTAAATGGTAGAACAACAACCAAAAGAACCTACTTTACTAAACCTAACAATTTAAGAATAAAATTTCTAATACTTTTTAAAAATGTCTCTCACTTTATCTTGTGTCTCATCAAATTCAGTGGTTTATCCTAAAAGGAAATATAAGCTAAACAAAATAAAATAGAATCTCATATGAAAATAAGAATTTAAACAATATTTTATACTAATATTTTCCAAGCTGAGTTCCTCAGAAATGGTATTTCATACAATTTAAAGAGTTTATGCAATCAAAAAAATTTTCTCCTGCAGGTGATATTTCCCCAAAATATCAATTAAGAAATTATGTATGCACCAAAATATTTATTATATGGTTCTTTTTTTCTGGAAAAAAAAACAGACTGAATTTCTTTTATTTAGATTCAATCCCACTTTCTTCCCAATATACCTTGTCATCCAAGTTTCTTATCCACCAGTATTTATTGGTTCTGTCTATATATTTCAAAATACAATGTGTTCTGTGGCCATGTTAATTTGATAAACATTATCTGAGATTATCTAAATTCTTTTATATTTATTTTTCTCATCACTTTTGACTTTAGCCATACCATGACTGAACAGTGACCATGAATTGCCATTTAACCATAAATACTGAGTATCATCTTTACCATTTTCTAAATATAATTGCACATCAACATATTAATCCTATGCAATAGATAACTGTTATATCTACCTTTTATAATAATTGGCTATCTGTAATTATAAGTTGGAGATGAATCCCCTCCCTGCATCAGTAGAGGAAGATTCCATACTAGGAATGTCAGCACCTTGGCAAACTGGATGGGCTTTTGCTTTTATAATGACACCAGTCCTTGAAGTCAAGAAGAAAGAAAAGTGAAAAAAAGAAGAAAAATGAGGAAAGAGGAAAAATGAAAAAGTAGGTGAGAAAAAACAATAGTAATTAAAAAAAATATGAGATAAAGAAATGGAAAAGCCACTGTCTTTCTTATCAAAGAAATTTTCAACTTCATTTCAATAATGAAACAGATAAAGAAAAAGACAAGATTAACAGTGACACAATAAAGAGAAAAAAAAGTCTGATCTTCCCACCATGCTGTCCATCACTCTGCTCTGCCAAATTCATTCCTCACCTCTGGCTCAACCCTATGAGGAGCTGGCCCTGATTCAGATATCATTCACCTTTCCCTTTCCCACATTAGTGTATTTTAACGAAGCCTATTTAGAAGGTGGATGTACAATTCAGAGAAGGGCCTTTTGGATCTTGGATGCCCATTCTTCATCCTTCAAGTGGTGGATTCATGTGTGGACACTGTTTTCTGAAAATGAGAAAGCACTAAATACCACATGAACAATGCAAATTCCTTTGAGCAGTTCTGCTAGCAAAAGATCCTGGGTCCCTAAATATGATAGACGTAGCAGATGACAAATCCTACTTTGAAAAGACCCAGTAGGTGGGGCGGCTAGGTGGCACAGTAAATAGAGCTCCAGCCTGGGAATCAGGAGGACCTGAGTTCAAATTCGGCCTCAGACACTTAACACTTACTGGCCACGTGACCTTGGGCAAGTCATTTAACCCCAATTGCCCTACACTCTCACCTCCAGAAAGCAAGACAAGAAAAGAAATGACCCAGTAGGACAGGTCAGTCAAGTGCATCAGATAAAACTGACCAGGCTGAAGTCCAGATCCAAACAAAAAGCCAATAAAGCCAACGTGAAAGTGCTTGAATAGCAATATTGAGAGCTGATTCTTTGGAGTCCTCCCCAAACTAATGGTGATTAGTACACTCTTCTGGGTCACTTTCAGTTGATTGGTCCAGAAAATGTCCAGTAAGGAAAACCCCTATACTGAACCCACTTTGCCCCCAGACTCACTCCCATCCTCTGTGGGAGAAGAGACACAGACAGATTTGGGAGAGTTGGGAGTCAGAGGAGTAAATAGTGTAAGCATCTTTTAAACGTGAACACTTTAGCAGTCCCATCCTTGACTGAATCTTTTCCTATCATTGTGGATACTCCCTCAAGATTACTTCCTATTCATGGCTCCCTCTCTGACTCAAAAGTCCTATATGATACTTATGTATGTTCTCCAATAAATCCTCTATAAAAGAGTTTCCCAAAGTCCTGGAAGTCATTCTCTATGTTTTTATTGTTTAGATTTCTATACATTTTATCAAGCACTGGAATTAGTCATGTGTTCTCTCTCCTACCTCAGCCCTTTTACTGGTCATACATTTCCTGGATAGTTCTTATGCCGCTTCTTAAACACATAATCAGTAATAACATATGACAGCCTACTTAGGCCAACAATACTATCCTACTGTCCTTTTTTTAATCTACAGTTCTGATTTTTCAGAGATTGCTTTATTACTAGATATGCAATTACAGGCACACCTAAAAGGATACTGGTATGGAAAATTTGTTTTATTTTTCTTTTTTCTAATGTTAAGGAGCAACTTCATATCACTGAAAACATTATACACTTTCCAACAGGCATGCCTAGCATTCAGTTCTGGGACTTCTTCATTTACATCTATTATGCACATCCAAGATACAATATTTATCTATGGATGGATTAACTCATATTTCATGATAGAGAGGCATTTCCAAAACAAGATGATATACCATAATAACAAGTTATGTTGAGGTAGATTATTGTACCTAAACTATGCTCTGCTTAAGGCAAAAATCCTTTTTTCTACCTAAATTCTATTTCCAAACCCCTTGATACTCTGATCACAGAAACATATATTCTAACTAAAATTCTGAAGGTTGTTCTTGGGAGCATTGGTAGTACAATACCTGGGAAAACCAAAATGTTTGCCTCGGCTCTGAATGTTGCGTTTTGTTTTTTTCTTTCCTGATATATATGTCCATGAATACATGTGAATGAATATCTGCCACTTGCTATGGTCCATTATATTATATCAATTCCAAGCATATCCTCTGAAACAGAGTTTCTTTTTGCCAAACAATAAAATAGATAAATTTTATTCTTTTGATTTGGTCAGTGGTTGGTATTTAACACGTTTTTTCCAAATTGTTGGAAACAAAAAATATCTTGTCTTTCCATCTTTAGAATTAAAAGTCACAAAATTATTTTTTTAAATGGGAAAGAATTCCTAAGTGATTCTTTATATTGTTAAAATGCTTTAATAAATCTATGAATTCGAAATAGTATACAAATACATGTATTTATGTTCATATTTTATATATCGCAATTATCATCTATCTATCTATCTATCTACCTATCCATTTGTCCATTTAGCTATAAAGGCAGTATGGTATTATGGATAGAGTCAGCTTTCAAGGGAGAAAGACTTGGTTCAGATCCTAACAATGGTGCATCCTGGACACAGGCCTCTGAACAAGTGGCTTAACCCATAAATTCTCCAGGCAACTATCAAAACTACAAGTTGCAAAGCAGTTGCTACATTGGAAGGAGTTTTCTCAAATAGAGTTCACTATACCAATGGAATAACAGGTCTTGTACAAATAGTGTATATGTATGTACGTGTATGTATGTGTGTGTGTGTGTGTGTGTGTGTGTGTGTGTGTGTGTGTGTGTGTGTGTGAGGGAGAGAGAGAGAGACAGAGACAGAGACAGAGAGAGAGAGAAAGTGAGCTCGTTATATGGCAAGAGCTGGAGAGAACTTGTGAACAGCCCAGATGCTCCACTGAAATCTTTATGATAATAAAAAAGGAACTACATGCCTTCCCCATGCCCAGCAGGACTTTCTGTAGTAAAATTACTGGAGAATTAAAACAAGAGTTGCACAGACTATTATGGGTAGGAGTAGATGGCTTATTACCTAAATCACTGGAGGGACGATTCCCATTGATGAGATCATAGGTCTGTTTCAGTATATGAATATATATACAAAGGGCTGCATTCTATTCATTACACATACCCCCAGAACATATACATATATATGTGTATATCTATATCTATATCTATATCTATATCTATATATATATGTGTGTGTGTGTGTGTGTGTGTGTATGTAGTTTTTAAAGAGCCATACATATGGATCTATACATGTATGTGTATGTACCATATATGCATCCATACAAATATATGTGAGTATATTTGCTATCAGCTCAGCAAATATATAACAAGACAAACAGCAAGTGGTAATTATAATACATCTTCTTCAGCCAAATAAAAGTACTTTTACTAAATGAGTATACAATTCATCTGTAATTCACAGATCAACTGAAGTTTCCCAGACTAAAGCAATTAAGAATTAACTATGGAAAAGCAATTCTTTAATGACGTTTTTTGTTTTTGGTTTTTTTCTTGAAGGCAAGTCAAGTGCTTTTGTGGGTTCCATATTATTTGACAAAGGCAACATTAAGTTAAGTCTCTGTGCAATAGGACTCTTGATTCCCCCCCCCGCCAAGATTCTAGCCACGTACACTTTAAATTGTTTCAGTTTCTTTAAAAAAATAATAGAAACTATGCTTAAAGCCTAAAGAGTCATTATGTATCGCTCTTAAATATGAAATTATAATAATACTTATTGCTAAATTAGAAGTTGCAGAGTAGTTGCTACTAGGTACATTCCTAAAAATCACTGAAAAAAAATATGCACTGATTATATGTATTGGGGATGCATAAAGGATCCATTTCAAGAATTTGGTTAACCAATATACATATTGTAGAGGCACAGAGGGAAACTTTCTTTGGTGAAGGTAACCTCTGATGAGAAAAATACCTTATACAAATTCAGATCAGCAACTGTTGTGGAGTTACAATCTTCAAAAGTTACCTGGAGGGCTTGACAGGTTAAATGACTTGGCCTGTCACTTAATTAATTCGTGTCAAAGGTGAGCCATGTCTTTCTGCTTCGAGGTGAATTCTCTATCCACTATGTGATGCAGTCTATCAAGAAGCAAATCCCAGTATTCATTTCAATAAGATACTATGACCTGACAACAAACTCATGTTTGGGTTTTTTTTTCTTTTTCTCCATTAATCTCATAATAGAACCTTAATGCTGACTATCATGAAACATCACAGCCTCCAAAGAATCAAAATTACAGAAAACTGCAAAGGTAATGGAAATCAGCATGGTGACTGTAATGGCAAGCAAAGAAGTAGTTAACACCTTGTTTCAGCTATTTAGCTTACACCTTGTTTCAGTTCTTGCCCATGACTGTATCAAGTCTTTATTGAGGAGCAGAACTTGTGAACCCCACAACTTGTGAACCCTAGAACTTTTGAACTCCTGTTGCTAATACAATAGAAAGCTAATGACCATATATAATGAGAAGCCTAGACTGGAGAGAGCAGAACTGAGAAGAAAGAAGAACTGAGAACTGAGCAGTACTGAGAAGAGAATTAAGAACTGAGCAGAACTGACAAGAGAATTCTTGTGGTGGCAGGGTCAAGAAGGAGAAAACTTGTGGTATCCCAGCACATTCTATGTTTATCTGTTCTGTCTGTGTTGATGTTTGTTTTTGATATTTTGTACAGAAGCCCTGAGACCTTACTGGAAGCTCTGAAAGAGGATTTTCTGGTTGTCTGTTTAGAGAAGCCCTGGAGGAGGGTTTTAGAGGTGCTGGGACTTTGCTGATGATTTGTGTTGACCTCTTGGACCTTGTTGGTGGTTCTGTGTTGATTTCACATTCAGATAGTGAATTGATAATGGTGCCGGTAATTTGAATGAATATTATTGTGGCTCTATTAAACTTTGTCTTCCCAGAAACAAAAACTGTGAAGGACTTGAAGTGGACTGGACACTGGTGAGCTTCAATATAGAACTGTAACTGGATGAGGGCCTGGATGAGGAGTTGGAGAAGAAACTGAGAGCTGTCTGCCTTTGAATCCAGGTGACAGTTGGAGAGATTCAGGCAGGAGCTGGGACCATGGAAGAGGAATCATGGAATCAGAGACCCAGCCTCAAGTCAAGATGAAAAGACCTCTTCTTTGGTACCTAATGCTGACTGCGATCATGATTTGCTGTGACCTAGGGGGTAGAGAATTTTGACCTTTGAACTTTTTGTCCCTTGAGTAAGGACTTACTGAATGATATCTTTTGTGTAAAACTATGTAGCCATTTTGGTGAAAACTATGTGGGCACTTTAGGGATACCTTGTTATGCTATAACATTGTGAATGCTATGCTTTGGTTTCTGTCAATGTTTTGTCTTAGTTTATTACTGAATAAATAGAGAATTCACCATATTACATAATCAGAACCTTGAAGCTGTGCACAGCAGCAGTCCTCTGGAAAGCTGCTCGTGCTTGGCTTTACAGTGAGTGTAAATGAGGAGGCTGCAGCATCTCACCAACCACAACCTGCATAGAAGAAGTAACATAAAAGATACCATCTAAGAAAATTATGATCAAAGAGGTTGGCCAGATATGTAGAAATAGTGTTATATAAAAGTGGGCAGTCAGTTCCTTTACCTGCACCCAAGGAATATTAAAATGTTTCCTATGCAATCATTTTCTAAGGAGGAACTGTGGGAGAATATGGACAAGAAGCACAGAGCATGAGAAGCCATTGTTGGGATGAGTTTTACAACACTGGAGGGAGAACTTAAAATCATGGGATCCAATTTAAATATTATAGTTAACATCAGCATTCTTGAGTTAAATATTAATAATTTTGCATAACCCTTTACATTTTGTTAAAACTTATCAGGATATAGATTAATGTTTTCTGTCCATCCATGTGTCTGTCCCTCCCCTCCACCTCTATCTACAGCAGAGTTTCTTAACTTTTTGTGTTCTGGACCGCTTCATTTATAAATGCATAAAGTAAAATAGACAGGATTGCAATTGTATTGATGTAGAGATGTTTTTTTCTTTTAAATTCATGGATCCCAGTATAAAAACTCCAGATCTATAAATGTTAGATTAACTGGCGATACTTTTCAAGCATTATATGTAAAGTTCATTTGAAAATAATTATTGTCTTTCTTATTAGAAGTAATTACTATGTGGCAGATTCTGCGTTAAGTATAGAGTATCCATACAAATACAAACAAACAAACAAAATAAATATAGTCCCTGCAAGCAAGGACCTTCTGTTATATTGGGAAAATGCTTATATCCTAACGATATCACATAAAAGTGATCAAGAAAGGTGGAAATAGAGAATATAATAGGTCTCCTAAGGCATGGCTGTGAGAGGAATGAAGCATGGGCCAGTCCTTGGTTGATGCCAAAAATAGAAGCCATGAAAATAATTCACCAATGAGAGAAATAAGTTGGCATAATGGAGGCATATTTCGGGGATATCAGTAAAATGAAGATCTTTCAAATAAAAAATCATTTTCAGCACTATTCCATCTGCATGTCTACCTAGTACCTTTACTATTGTTTTGTATGATTGTATTAGACAGGCAATTAATAATAAGAGGAACTGTCATATCACATACCTGATTTCGGGTCTGAGCTAAGAGATCCTTGAATGCTAAGATCACCTACAATCTGTCAGATTGTAAAGTTACCTGTAGAATGCAAGTATTATTTCAATAACTGCTTCTCTGGAAAGAAATCTGCAAAGATAATTGTATGTTGATCACAATCCAGGCTGCTGATGACATTTGAATGAATCCCTCTTCATGAATAAATGATATCATTCTATCCCATCTTCAAGACACTGCTGCCTCTATCATCTCTACTCTTCTGTTCAATTTCTCCCTGTCTACTAGGTGTTTCCCCACTGTCTATAATCATGTCTGTATCTCTCCCCATTCTCACAAAAACCTTCACTTGACCTATATATCCTTGCTAACTTCCCACAGCTCTTCTCTTTATGGTTAAATTCTATTTTCTTTTTCTCCACACTCTCTTATTAACTCCATAGTCTAGCTTCCAAACTCATCATTCAACAAAAATTGCTTTCTCCTAAATTACTAACAATCTCTTAATTTCCAACTATAATGGGCTTGTTTTCAATCCTCATCCTTTTTGACTTCTCTGCAACTTGTGAAACTGTCAATTATCGTCTTTTCTTTGGTAGTCTCTGTTCTTTAGGTTTTTGTAACACATTTTCTCCTACCCATCTGACCCCATCACTCTCCTCTGCTGTATCTTTATTTGGATAATATTCCTTCATTGTGAGTATCCCACAGGGCTCTGTTCTTGGCCCCCATGGCTCTCTTTCCTCATCTTTACCTCCTGGCATCCATCTCCTTCAAGCTTCAGCTAAAATTCCACCTTCTACAGGAAGTCTTTTCCAATCTCTCTTAATTCTAGTACATTTCCTCTATTGATTATTTTCAATTTACCCTGTATATGGTTTGTTTTTCATAGTTATTCACAGATTGCATCCCCCTTTAGATCATGAGCTCAAGGGCAGAGACTGTCCTTTGTCTTTATCTCCTTAGTATTTATCATTGTGCTTGACATGTAATAAGCTCCCTAGATTCCAAAGGAGACAGCCCAGGGCCTTAAACCCCAGGGCCTTAGGACTGGCAATGCTTTAAGCCCAGAACCCTTAGGTATTATATTTGGAAGCAATACCTACAGAAGCAACGACTGCCAAACTCCTCCTATAGGTACTAAAGCTACTAAAGACATTAAAAAAAAAAAGTTCTTGTCACCAAAGTCCTAGGTACTGTTAGGTGGTTTATTATTAGCAACTGATATAATTTTATTAACAGAAATGAGATTAAAGAAAAGGAACTAACATCTGCTTTGCCATTTACTCTAAGGACCAAGAACTGAATCATATTTCATGTGTATTATCTGCCCCAGAATTTGAGCTCCTTGGGAGCAGGGGTGCCTTACACATAGTAATTACTTAATAAGTGCTTCATTCATTCATCTATTTATTCATTCCTGACAATGCCAAAATCCTAGTGGAATTCATGGCCTCTTCATTGGTTATCACTAACCTTAGCCTTGTGTCCAAACCAACTTCTTTTTCCATCATGCTTTTTTTTAAATGAGTTAATTTTGTCACGCTTCTTACAGTTTTCAGGTTAAAAATGAAGTCATTCTTATGAGAATTTTAAAATGAAGTTTATCCAGTATTAAGTGATGTTCTACCATACATACAAAGTCAGTTCATCAAAATCAGACTACTTGTTCCATTAAAATTCAGTAACATTTCAGTTTTCTCATCAATTTTTGTTCGATATTTCTATCGCAGTTTTGTTTTTATAATTCATAAATAAAACTCTTTTGAGCCTTCTTAAAATTAGGCCAAACTATGCCCCTCAGATGCTTACAATTTATTGCTTCTGCTTATTTTTAAGAAAGCTTTTTCATATTTCCCGTAGACATAGTTTATCATAAAAGGCGTATTTCAATACAATACCTGAATCAAGGGCAATTTATTCTTTCCATACACAATCTATATACTCGGGTATCACATTGGAGATGTAGAACTTGTAACATCACTTTTATTTGTTGCAGAACAGAAGGAAATGACACAGTTCTTAAGAGAGATCAGAGTAAACAGTCTACCTCACCATTCAGAACTCTACAATTCTTCCAGTCTTCTTCGCTGAAGAGCACTCATTCTCTAATGCTTTGCAACTCATGGGGCCAAGAAAAGTGAGCTAACTCCTTGACCCACTCCATTTAGTCTACACAATTACTCTACCACTATCATACAATAACCTTTCATCTTTTGAAGTATATGAAATCCATTTGCACTAATTTCATCCTTGTTGGTGCCATTTTTTGCCCCAAAGGTCACTCTGTATAATTTCTCAATGTGCTTGACCCAGGATATACTTCATCTTATCCTCAAGGACTTTAGTATCCATGTTGATAATTATGACAACAAAGTCTGACAACCTGATCTGCCCCCCCCACATTCAACTACACATTAGCATGCATAAACCTACTTTTCAAAATTGACTCAACTCAAAAATTTATAATACTGATATACTTCTTGATCATAAGCTCTAGTCCTGATGCTCTCATTGCCACTAAATCTATTTTTCACTTTTGTTGTGTTCTTTCATCCCTTTGATTCTCATTCTTACAGTTTCTCACTCACTTTTGCCTCCAAATTTAGCACTGACCTATCACCTGCTGCTTTAATATTTCATAACTATCTTAAAATTACAGAATGTAAAAATTGGAAAAGACCACAGATAAAATTCAGTCCAAACCTTACCTACACTGCAATCTCCTCCATTTATTATGACAAATGGTCATATAGCCTTTGCTTAAGTCTTTGAGTAATAAGGAAGTCTCTACACCCTTCGAATATTTGAAGATATATGTTGTAGTTTCTCCCTTCCCAACCTTAAATCTTCTCCCAAGATCAAACAACTATTCATCCAATTTATCCCCTCATCCCATGTTCTTAGTTAATCTCCATTGGATGTTATTTAGTTTGTTAATAAGATTTCCTAAAATCTTGTTCCTCAAACTGAACACAGTACTCTAGCTCTAATCTATGTTCATGGAAGAGTATAGTGAAGCTATCAGCTCTTTCATTCTGACACCAGGATTCCCTAGTACAGTGGCATCAAACTCATTAAATAGAAACAGGGCGACTAAACCATATACAAGAATCCTTCTGTCCAGCTATATATTGACTTACAAAACTACATATTAACATCATGTATGTTCTATTGTATTTTTACTTTTAAAATCTTTCCCAATTAAATTTTAATCTGGTTCAAATGTTTGGATACATCTACCCTAGTTAAGTCTAAGGTCACATTTTGTCTATTGTCATGTCACACTGTTGATTTATATTAAACCTGCAGCCACCAAACTGATAATTTTTTCAAAGGAACTGAACTACTGTACTTCCTATCTCTCCCATCCTATACTAGTGAAATTTATTTTTAACACTATGAATAAAACTTTATATTGACCCTGTTATATTGCATCTTCCTATATTCAGCCCCACAATCTAGCTTACTAAAAGACTTTTTTCAGATTCTTACTCTGTCACTGAGTGGACTAGTTATTTCTCACAGTTTCATTTTATTTGCAATTTTGAAAAAATAAATGGCAATCTGTGTTTTCATCTAAGTCACTGATAAAGAATGTTCAAAAGCTTGGAGCCAAAATTAGAAGTGTGGCACACTCCACTAGATTTCCTCCAGGCTGACATTGATGTATCAATGACTAAGTCCTTAGTGAGCTACACTGGGCTGTTGGTCCAATGTCAGTCTGATGCAAGGCCACCCTTGGGCCAGGAGAGGCTGGGAAGGGAGCAATGAAGAACACGGTGAAGGAAGGGAGCAAGCTAAAGCTTAACCAGGCCCTTTACCCTAGAACATGGGTTCATGCTACCAAGCCCAAGGCAAGAAGGAACCTTCCTCTAAAATAAAACTGGAGACAACATCCAGGTGCTCTGAGGAGCCACAGGAAACCCTGGTAGGGATAGTAAAAAAACATTTTGGGGCACAGAGAGGTACAGTCTGGGACAGGCCCTTTCCTTCTATACATAGAAGGCCTGGGTGAGTTGACTAGGGTTGCCAGATAATGCTACCAGAGGTGGAAAACCTGTGGCTTTGGCCTTCTAGGTCCTTGGGTGCAGCCTTTTGACTGAGTTCAAGCTTTACAGAACAAATCCTTTTATTGAGGGGATTTGTTCTGTGAAGTCTGAATTCAGTCAAAGGGCCATACTTGAGGACCTAGAGGGCCACAGGTTCCCCACATCTGTAACTAGCCCATACCTGCTGCTAGCTCCTCAGGTCCACTTCTTGGACCACAGCACCAGCTTCCTCCTCCAAGGAGCTCAACTCATTGTTCAGAGGCCAGAGAACACAGACAATAAGGAAGAGGTCAATGAAAAGAAAAAAAAATAAAGCAAGGGGAGAGACCGGGAGGGGAAGGAAAATGAAGCAGAAAGAGGGAGAAGTTGCAGGTGGAGGAGGAGGGAGAGAAAAAAAGGATCAGAGTCTGAGAAGGAAGAGGAAAAAGAAAAAAAAAGGAGAGAAAAAGGAAAAGGGAGACCTCTTGTAATGGATGAAGATGCTCAACCCCAGCTACCTATGATCCAGATCCAGAAAGGTGGGCACCTGATTAATGAGGCACCCCAGGTTCCCAGGGAACATGTGATCCAGGCTACCCAACAGTCCCCCAAAGATTTGAAGACACAGTTTATAAGGGGCTTCGAGCAAAGTAAAAGCAAAAGTCAGAGAAGGAAAATGAGCTCCCTTCCTCTCTGACCTGGCTTGCCACTGGAGCAAGGTCAAGCGTGTCTGGGGGTCCTGGGACAGACCCCTACCTGCCAAGTTTCAATAGCAGAAACTTCCAGAAGCAGAGATGGAAATTCTGCCCCAGCCCTGATGGCTACCAGGGGGCTTTGACAGGTCCCTCAGGGCCCAAGCTTGGTGAGCACAGGTCACTCTCAAGTTCTGCAGCTGGTGCAGACTTTACTTCTTCCAAAACCTTTGCTTGCTCCTTTTCCTGCTCCTCCCTAAACCATCTAATCAAAGTCCTAGCTTTGTTCACTGACGCTAGGCTTCAATTTGTGCCGACCAATTCTAATCTCTCTTTTCCAAGGACGCTAGCTTTACAGAGAAAGCCCAATCAACTCCCAATATATCAGTAGCGTTAGCCCCGCCCTGACCAATCAGGACCTTAGTTCCTTCTCAGGGACTACCCATTCTGCTTCTGCAACAGCCAATTGATACCTGAGCTGACCAGTAGCTTGGCTCTGCGGGAGAAATTTCACCGTGGTGGTCTAACCGTCCTACTCCTGGCCCAACCTACCTTAGGGATGGCCCAATTGCATTAGTATTTGCCCAAATGAAGCCCCACCATAGGCCTGTCCCTGGAAAGGGTTTAGCCAATCAGCTGTCCCTTTTCCCCCACCCACACATCTTAAAGGGTCTCCTTGGCGAATGGGAGTGAAGATTATGAGTTTGCCATAGAATGCATTGATGTTCTGTCTTGGTTTTCTCCCTCCTCCCTTTATTTTATTTTATTTTTTTCATGTAGGGACATTTACCCATTTACAGACTGTTAAAGTTGGTGTCCACTGCTCTGCCTGCGTTCTATTTATTGTCCTTAGTAAGTATAGTGCAATGTCTCACTTGCAAGTTAAATCTGTAGTATTCTGGGATCTTCTTGGAGTCGCCACGCATCTTTCCATAGCCATTAATCTGCGATTTTTATTCTTATGTGAACACAAACTTTCATGGTACCGCTGTACGTTTAGTAAAACTACAAAACTTTGTTTTTGGCAAAACAAACAAACAAACCGATGATTTTTGCAGTTTGAAAAGAGTTTCAAATTCACAGCAGTGTTTAGCTAGTTTTCAACTTTGCTGCAATCCAGTCTCTTCCAAAGTCCAGTTCATTTTCCATAAGCAGAGAGAGTAGACAGATTTGTGGATACCATACAGTACATCCAATTGTGATTTCACATATGTTAATTGGAGCAATATTCATTCTTCATCCACTTAACATTTTGTTGTTTTTATTTAAGTTTACTAGGGTAATGTCTCTTTTTAAAATTTTAATAAATCATTAATGTTGTTATTTTAATAGTATACATTACTCTATGGAAATTCTTAAAAACATATTAAAATATCCCAATGTTTTGTAGAGTTTTTTTTTAGCATAGATGAGTATCGTGCTTTATTAAAAATGTTTTTTCTCCAAAAGTGTTAATATCAATTATTTTTCTAATGGTAAACATCTTTATGTCCCCAATACTAACCCAATTTCATCTTGGTAAATTATTATGTTAAATTGCTAGAGTCAGTCAAAAAGAATTCATTACTCATGACATCTGAGGCAATGTGCTAAGCAGTGGTTGTACAAATACAGACTGCTTGCTTTAGGTCAGTGGAACATTCTGCAGACCTCTACTTAAAAAAAAAATTTATAAATATAATGTGAATTTACCACCGATATGTGGAAGGAAGGGAGGCTACCAGGCAGGAAGGGGACCATGGGGCTGTGAAGAAGGGTGAGAGCACACTGTTCAAGGTCTCATGGAGCCAGGGACGAAGAAGAAGCAAGTAGAAGAATACAGTGAGTGGTGCCAGCAGCATGGGGGCCTGGCCTGGGGAGGGCCTGACACATGGTCGACATGGATGGTACCTAAGTGTTGGCAGGACAGAAGACAGGCAGGTAGGTGGATGGAAGTCAAAGGTCTCCTCTCCAGGGGGAGGTCTCAAGCCAACCCCCAGATCCAGAGGCTTAGGTGGCCCATCCCTTCACAGCTGTTCTTTTGCTTTCACTTGGAGGATATTTTTTAAAGAGTTTTAAATATATTAAGAAATGTGGATTCTTTCAGAATTCTTTATATAAAAGTTGAATTTGCTCAATGTGAATTTACATAATGTAAGAACTATCTGTAAAGGCAAACACACAGTCCTTGCCTTCAAGGTGCTCACATTCTAATGGGAAATACAGTATACAAACTACTACATATAAACAAAATACATTCAGGTAACAATGCTAACCACTCAGTTCCTCAATCTATGTACTGCATATGATCTACCCCTCTATGCCACCTCAGCCACACATAAAAATGATCCTGTTCTTGATCTTGCCATCACTCACAAATGTACCACCTCTATGTTCAAGAATTCTGAAATCCTTGTATCTAACCATAATTTATTGGCTTTTTACCTTTCTCTCTGCCTTTCCTTAAAAAAAAAAAATAACTTTTTGTCCTGCACCATAATCTCCAGTCCCTTCATCCTTCCATTCTCTTCACTCTCTCCTTTTCTCTCCATTTTGACCCTTTTGTGAACCATTTCAACTCTACGCTGTCTTCTTGTCTTGAATCCCTGATCTCCTTATGATATCCTTGATTACAGTCTTGGATCATCCCCACCATTCACCACTTTCATTCCTACACACATGCTGCTGAATGAAGGTGGGAAAATTCACTAAAATAGCCTGACTGGATCCACCACAAATTCATGTTGCACCATTTCAACTTAGCCTTAATGCTGCTAGATAATGCTACTCTACCTCCCTTATCAACTACTATTCCTCTGTTCCACAGTGGCTCTTCCAAACCTTTTCATCCCTCTTCAAACCTTTCATGGTTCCCCTTCTTACTACTCTCTCAGCTGAGAACCTTGCCTCATATTTTACAGGAAAAAAAAATTAAACTGTTTGCTGTGAGCTCCCTGTTCTCTCATTTTCCTCATTTTCTGTCATTCAGATGTCTTATGCCACTATCTCCTCCTTTTGCCCTCTCTCGCATGGCTAAGTGGTTTTACTCCTTTATAAAACCAATCCCTCTACTTCAAATGATCTCATTCTATCCTGTCTCTTCCAACAGATTTCCCTCTCTATCATTTTCATTCTCATTTATTTTCAATCTCTCCCTGTATCTCTAATCCTTATTGTCTACAAACATTCCCATGTCTCTCTTGTCCTGAAAAACTCTCACTTGATCCTCCTATCCCAGCTAAGTATCATCCTATATATCTCTTCTGTTCTTTCTAGCTAAACTTCTAGAAATGGCCATCTACAATTGGTACCTAAACTTTGTCTCCTCTCATTCTCTTCTTAATACCTTACAATATGGCTTCAGATCTTATCATTCTACTGAGACTGCTCTTTCTAAAATTACTGATGGTTTCTTAGTTGCCAGATCCAACAGTTTTTTCACTGTCCTCATTCTACTTGACATCTCTGCAGTCTTTGATAATGTTGATCACTCTCCTCCTTGATATTCTCTTCTCCCTAGGTTTTTGGGATGCGTCTCTCCTAGTTTTCATCTTACTATCAAAACTCTTTCTCTATATATTTTTCTGGGTCCTCTTCCAGATTATATCTTCTAACCAGAGGTTTTATGCTAGGCCCTCTTTTCTTCTCTTTCACTTATAGGATCTCATCAGTTCCCATAAATTTAATTGCCTTCACTATGCTTATGATTCTCAAATCTAACTATCCCGTCCTAGATTCTTTATTGGCCTCCAATCTTGCATCTCTAACTGCCTTTCAGACAGCTAGAATTGGATGTCCAGTAGTTATCTTAAAATTAATATATCCAAAGCAGAACTCATTTTTCCCTCTAAAGCCTCCTGTCCTCCTACTTTCCCTATTACTGTAGAGGAAAACACCATCCTCTGAATCCCAGTCTTGCAACACAGGGTTCACCCGGATTCCTCACTATCTCTCATTGCTTCCTGCCTACCCCCCTCTACTCCTTATCAAATCTGTTGCCAAGGTCTGTTGATTTCATCTTTATGGAATATCTCAGGTATACACCATGCTCTCCTCTGACACTGTCAACACTCATGCCTGGATCTTCCTGCGTCATGTCTTTTTCCACTCCAATTCATCCTCCATTCACCACTAAAGTGATTTTCCTAAAATATGGGTATGATCGTGTCATCTCCCTACTTGATAAACTCCAGTGATTCCCTATTGCTTCCTAGATCAAATTTGTGAGAATGATTTGGCTAATATAGGAATTATATAATCTTTTAAAATTTGTTATAATTCTCTTGTAAATCCATCTGGACCAGGCTTGTTAATGCCTGACATGGCCTCTGCTTTTATGGTTCTTCTACAGCTGATTCACAGACCTAGTATCTGCTGCAGGATTTCAGCTCAAGTCTTCCAGACTATGACTTCAGCATTCTGTCCATTTAGCTTCTCCGTTACAGAGTTCATTCCAACTCTCCAACATTTCTGAATTCCATCTGTCACTGTGATTTCATCCATCCCTTCTCTTGTGCTGGGATATTGTCCCTCCAGGCATCTCATTAGCTCAAAAAAGGTTGTCTCCCAAGGTACCAAATTCCCCCAGATTAAATCCATTATGAAGTTCCTACCCCCATCATAGGCATATACTCCTTTCCCTATGGGAGTGCTCTTCAGTGAGAAGCCTTCTCCATACCATTGAATTGAAAGTCCTCCTTTAATCCACCCAAATTCACTGTCTTCTTTCTGCCACCTATCTACCTTCCCATTATCCCACGACCCGCCTTCTCTCTGACAGACTATAAGAATGATTTTCCCTTCACTCTTCCCCTGCGGATTTGAAGGTGTACATTAATCATTCCTTTGTGTTCAACTTCACGTTTAGGGACACTTATACCCTGCAGTTTCTGTCCAATGAATTGAATTGACTCACTTTAGATGAGTCATGGAGTTGAATTAATAGTACTTCAGTTTTGCTCCTCCAACATTACTTCTCTTACCTTAATTCCTCTTTATATCACTTAAAGATTCTTTTTTAATTCTTTTATTTTTTAGAAAACACCTTTAAACATGGGCTTTAAACATTGACTAGTGTATTGCATTCCTTTTCTTGATAACTGTACTTATTTCTCATCTCATTCTCATCTACTTATATCTTGTTTATATTGTAGGAATAACTCAAATATCTCTTTTGTTCAATATCCATCTTTTTTCATTGACGATTAAGTTCAGGTTTGCATTGTATATGATTTTGAATTGTAGCTTGAGTTAATTTTTGTTGTTGCTGCTGCTATTATTTGGAATAGTTATATTCCCTCCTCTGATTTTTTTCAACATGTGGAATAATTTTGTGTTATTCAACTCTCCTTTGCTTTATGTTTGAAAGTCTCTTCTGCCTTCTGTAATAGGGTTTGGAACATAGTGTTTTATTGTTTGATTGATTTTTATTTTTCTTGGAAGCAATGTGTAGGTTCTCTTCATTTGTTCTTTGCTTTTTGTGTTGAGAAGTTTGGGTTGTTTCTTACATTATTTCCCGATGGTGATGATGCTGATGCTGATGATGACCTGCCATGTTTTTCAGGGATACCTCCATTGCTTAAGCTTTTCTAACAGATTGTCTTCAAATCCATTTGTTCTGATTTCTTTCAAGTTCCTGTTTTCTTTTAATATTGTTGCCTTTTATCTTTTCTTCAGTAAAATTTCCCTTACACTTCATTTTTTCATATTATCTAATTCAAATCTTTAGAGAGAATTTCAGTCATGGATTCAAGTATTGTCTAATCTACTTAATAAATTTAAATTTTTATGTGACACATTGAAAAAATCTAAATTCTGAACAATATTCATTCCTGATTTATTTTATTATGGTTTTCATATAATTTGGGGTTTTTTTAAATTGTTGTCTCATGCTGTCTTTAGAGTCTGCCAGTTTCTTTATTTCATTAGGCATTGATACACTTTCCTTTGTCTTGCAATATTTGTTTAGACTTTTTATTCTCTTTCAGGATTTACTGCTCATATATATATGTATATTTTTTTTTCTTTTCTTTTTTTGGAAGGGGGGAGGTAGGGCAATTGAGGCTAAATGACTTGCCCAAGATCACACGGCTAATTTTTTGTGTTAAGTGTCTGAGGCCAGATTTGAACTTAGGTCCTCCTGACTCCAGGGCTGGTGCTCCATTCACTGTGCCACCTAGCCACCCCTACTGCTCATATTTTCTTCTAGTTTAGGATCATCTCTGTTGATTTATCTACTCATGTTTGATTCTTTTATTGAGGGATTTTCTCTTGAAGTCTTCGGTGTTTTAGCCTGCCTTCCTTCCTTTCTTCCTTCCTTCTTTCCTTCTTTCCTTCCTTCCTTCCTTCCTTCCTTCATTCCTTCCTTCCTTCCTTCCTTCCTTCTTTCCTTCCTTCCTTCCTCCCTCCTTTCTTTTGTTTCCTTCTCTCTCCTTTTTTTCTTTCTTACTTCCTATCTGGTTCCTTTACACCTTTCCTTGTATTCACACCTCTGTGGCTCAAATACAACACCGCCTTAACTTCCATTTGTTGGCTATATCAGGTTCACTAGTCTCTGTCCGTGCCCTGACTTTCCTCTGGGATAGAATTGACCCTACATGGATCTGAGGACCCTTTCCTTTAGAGCCAATATGTGCATTCGTAAGATATGTCTCAAATTCCTCTTTAATTCTTTCTGTTACTTTTTTCCTTTCTTTTTTGTGACTGGGATGAATCAAAATCTGCTACTTTTTGAAGAGTAGGGATAGTTATTTATTTTGCTTTTTGGAGGGGGGAAAGCAGGGCAATTGGGGTTAAGTGACTTGCCCAAGGTCACGAGGCTAGTAAGTGTTTTAAGTGTCTGAGATCACATTTGAACTCAGGTCCTCATGACTCAAGGGCTGGTACTCTATTCACTGTGCCACCTAGTCAACTAAGGGATACTTACTTTGAACAGAGTTCCCTTGAAGCATTATGGGGTTTAAAACTTAAGTTTGATGTTGTTTAGTCATTTTTTATCCGTATTTGACTCTTTGTAACCCCATTTGGGGTTTTCTTGACAGAGACATTTGAATGGTTTGCCATTTACTTCTCCACTTCATTTTCATTCCATCCTCCAGATAAGGAAACTGAAGCAGAGTTAAGTGACTTTTCCAGGTATCTGATCTGAACTCAGGAAGAGGAGTCTCACTGATTCCAGGCCCAGAACTCTATACACTTTGCCACCTAGAGCATAGAGCATGCCTAGAGAGATGTACTGAGTAAAGATTTTTGAAGATTTGTCAATCAAGTCTAAATCAGTATCTATTGACAAATAATACTTAACTGAAAATGTCCTATATTAACGGAGATTTTAATCCATGGGGAGGTTTGTGGATAGGTTTCAGAGTTCTGTGATCTTCATGTGGAAAACAAAAATTATCACTTCATTTCTATATAAATGGTATCTTTTGTAAAACTACGACTTTTTGTGTACTTGAAAACATTATTATGAGTACATAGTTTTTATCATATTGCCAAAGTGGATCATGAAACAAAAACAAAAAGTATAAAGGGGACTCAGTTCAAGCAACAAAATGACATCTGAAAGCAGGAGCATCTGTAGAACCTCACCAACTATAAAGAATCCTTCTTCCCTTTCAACTTTACTAAAGACTTTTCCCTTTGAAAATATCATTGAAATATATGCTTAATTATTCTATGTCTCTGTGTTTAATCCTTTACTTGATATTGATACTCAGAAAATCACAAAACAAAGCTTTAGGGCCTCCTCTAGGTACATGAGGCATGTTTTGTGTAACTTCTGTTTGTGCCTTATTCTTTGTGATCATGAGATGAAGACAGAGAATTTGTGGGATGACACAAAAAATAATTCAACAGTACACTGTTGTTGTTAAGTCGTTTCAGTTGTGTCCTATTTGTGACTTCATTTGGGGTTTTCTTGGCAAAGATACTAGAGTGGTTTTGCCATTTCCTTCTCCAGCTCATTTTACAGATGAGCAAAATGAAGCAAATAGGGTTAAGTTACAGGAAGTGTCTGAGGCCAGATTTTAATGCTTCCTGACTCCAGGCCAGACACCCTCTCCACTGAGCCACCTAACTGCCCATCTTGAGATGAAGACAGAGGATTCATGGGATGATACAAGGAAAAAAAGAATCCTACAGTATAAGGAAGTGTATATAATTTTTAAATTGCCTCATTAATTCAAGGAAACTCTTACATTATTGAGATAACAGGTCCCCTAAAGTATTGGCACATATATTTGTTATTACTTTGTAACTAGAATGCTGTATTTGCAAAAACAAAAAAGTATATTCCTAGCACGTTTTTCTGCCAATTTGGGTGTAGTGATACTAATTATGGATACATGTTTTGGTGGTGTGGCCTGACGTGCTAAGCATACATTTTGCCAGTTTATTTCCATGATGAAAGGTAGGTGATTATATTAATCCAGGTACGCCCTGAAAAAAATCTTGCTCTGCAAGCCAAAGAATGCTCTTCCATCTTGTTTGATTCTTATTCATGTATTCTCAAAATATTCCATAGGGTGTCAACCCAATATCCTAGGGCCATTCCTCTCAACCTTGAGTGAATATCACTGGAGCATTTGGGCTTTTAGTTTGGGTATACCTTGTACTCACTACATGACAAGTTCATCTTTTCTTTCTCTAGTTGTGTGTTTTTCTATCCTTCATATCACTTCTGCCTAATTCTTCACTTTCAATGGATTGCAGATTGTTTACTCCAGTCATACACATTGCAAACTGTTATTTATTTACCATCATAAATTTTCAACTCTATGTAACTTCATTGCCTCTAGTCTCTGGGATGACATTAGTGTGAGTTTTCCCTCATAGAATCTCAGGAACTTCATCTTCTTCACAGGAATACCATGGGGCTGTTAAATGATTGAATAAAATCTGAATATACAACACTTTACTGTATTCCCTTGACCTGCTAATATCAAAGAAGCTTTTCACATTAGGAAATATCTTAATCTGACGCAAACTCTATTTTATGAAACTATACTGCCTCTTTTTTTAAAAAAATCATTTCAATGAGGCAGCTGGTGGCTCATTGAATAGAGCACCAGCCCTGGAATCAGGAAGACCTGAGTTCAAATCCCAGCCTCTGACACAACTCAAAAAACTGGCCATGTGACCTTGGGCAAGTCACTTAATCCCAATTGCCCTGCCTCCACCCCTCCAAAAAAGCAAAAAAAGAAAAAAGAAAGAAAAGAAATCATTTCAATGAAGGTTTTATTTTAAGAATTCAAGTCAGCTATATAGACAGAATTGACCATTTCATTTTAATATTTTTTTCTGCTGCAATCTACTCTAAATAACGCTATCAGGTAAATATATGTTTCTGGAGTATAGTTATCTTCATGTCACTTCCCTGCTCTAAAATATTCAGTAACTCTCTATTACCTAACACAGAAATACAATATCTAAGATTTGGAAAGGAAGTCAGAAGCCATGTAGTAAAACCTATTCCTGGACAAAGATTCCTTCTACTTAATATTGTTGATATGTGACCATCCAGATTCTGGAGACCTCTACTGTGGTGGAAAACTGATGAAAAATTACAGGTGAGCAGTTTATCACTGTGGTTATCATCATTCCATTCACCCTTCTCTAGTACCAGGAACCGTCGTTCCCTTAACTTAAGTAAAGAAACTCTTTGCTGTACATACTATTCGTTGAGAACCTAGATTTATTGTGATTAATGATTCCTTATACTACTCTTAAGGGAATTAATTCATCTTTTTATTCATACTTTATTTGTTTTTGCTTCCATCTACATAAATATCTTTTAAAAATCTGACTTTGTTAACTGTATATCTACAGGAGTAACTTTAGGCAGCTCTTTTTTTTCTTCTGGTCAGAACCATTTCTGCTTGTGATCTCAGAATTTCACAGGATCAGTGATTCAGAGCTGGATGTTACTTACAGGTCCATTCCTACCTCTTCACTTAAACTGAGGCTCAAGGAAATTTAATGACTTGCCCAATGTCATACACTTAGTAAGTGGCAGAGCAGGGCTTTGAATCCAAGTTCCCTGACTCCAAATTCCATCCACTTTTCACTTTACTACAGTGACTCTCATCTTTTCTAAGACATTTGTATCAACTTGCACTCTAGAATATTCAGACACTGAACATTACTTATCCTTTCTATGATTATTTTTATAATACCTCTAGCAAAATCTGTTCAAAATCAGTCAGGTTGTAACCTGGCTCTCCTGTTCTTCTATATTATGAACTTTATGGTGAATAGATTACTTGATCCCATCATTTGCATTTTAGTAATTATTTACACTCTTATTGGTAAGAATTCGATCTTGAATACATGTTACTTTTGGTACTTCTTCTGCAAAAGGAAAAAGACAAGGAATGTTTAAGAATTTATCAGTTGTTTTATTTTTGGCACATATATATGACCAGTTGAGGGGTGGGGGAAGGAGATGATCCTTGGAGCTAGGCTATGTTCTTTACATAGATTCATATGAAATTTTCTGAGCCTGCTTCCAGAAATTTGTAATGGTGTGTATAAAATGGCCCTAGCCTTAACTCAGAGCACACACATGTATTTTATGACTGTTTATCATCCACTTACTGAATGGTGAAGGAAAGCTTTTTCGTTGGTTACAGAACTAGATCTGGGCATGCCTACAGAAGTCATAAACAGGAAATTTTGCATTTTCTTTCAAGATAAGAGTAAGAAAAAGTGCTATAAACTTCTAGATGGGGAGCAGAACTAGTTCTTTCACCGTGTGCCCATGGATATATGGTGCTTCTTATTCTTTCTGCCTCTGTCATGTTTCAGCTTTCCTAATCTTTAGTGAATGAGTGTCAGAGACTAAATTGGCCAGGTCATGAACCTGTGGGTTTGAAAAGGTCAGAAGTACCAACAATTAGAGTCTACAATATAGTCTACAGGTAGCCATAGCAGCTAAGCTAACACTGAGGAGTAACTTATTTAAGTAAGCAATAAAATGATAATGATGAATAAAAGCATATAAATAAGTAATTAATCAATAAATTGATCCAGCTATTTATATTGCCTCTTGATAATCACCTTGATGCTTATACCTCTGTAACATCTTTCATAAATTTCTTTTCCTCTCTAGTCCCACAGCTATAATCCTAATATTATTCCTCATTCCTATCTTCCTGGCCTCCTGGCAAATCCTCCAAAGTATATTTTCCCTACTTCCAATCCTTGTACCAATCCTTATAATCAATTCCAGGTTAATATCCTTTAGGTAGAGATATTTTCAAATAATGTTTCTTCTCAGAAATTGTCAAAGATTCCCTATCTGCTATCAAAGTTAAGTATCTTTTCCTGACATTTAAGACCGTATAGCATAAGGCCATCCTACTTTATCAACCTTATTTCGTACTGCAGTCCTTCGTATACATTGTTTGGTCAAAATAAACTACCCCATATCCTACTCCAACCCTAACACACCCTGAATTTTTCTCCGTCTGTGCCTTCTCTCACTATTTCCTGTACCTGTAATAGTACATGCACCAAAGGATTTCTTTATTTATGTTAAGGGTAAGAGGTGGCCACTGCTGGAAAAAGGGGCAGATGGAATGATGATAAGCACAATGATAAACTTCTTGGCTGTGATTTTTCACCAGTGAGATCTTCATAGTTTGGATGGCCACCAGTCAACAGTATTAAGTAGAGGGAATCTTTGTTCAGGCATAGGTTTCACTACATGATTTCTGACTTCTTTTCCAAAAATAAATTGAGTAACAACAACTCTGGACCTCCTTGGAAGCTTCCATGAAAAATTGTTATTGATCTTCCCATTTATGTGGTCCATGTATCCTTAGTAAAACAAAACTAAAATAAGTTCACTTTACCTGCTAATCAGAACCTTGTCTGATTAAATGCACATGATGATCAAGGTATATACACTGAAAATGAAATAATTATTAATCAGAATAAATGATGTTACCTGAGAAATTTCTCAAGCTATTTTCACAATATTTTATTAAAGTAAAAAAAGACTACTTCTAAGTGACATTTCTCTATGTTTTTGGTAGTGAAACAGAATGGGATGATTTGCAATTCATGAGATTAAGAATTCTATTTTTGGATTTCAAATTAGAGAATAAAATCTTTAGTTCCATATCCAGATTAGCTTATTTGTAACATATCTCTTCATGTGAGAGGCATATGTGAAAAGGGTTTTTAGCTAACGGCAAAATTTTTATGTGTTTCAGATAAAATAGTGGTTCTTTTTCTTGTTTCTATAATGACCTTTCTTATGCTTTAAGACATACTCTCCTTTCTTAGTAGTCTGGGACTTGGTGCACAATTTTTTGTTTCATTTATCCATATTCTTCATGCTTGTATAAAATGTCATGATAGCATCTTTTTAGGATTCCCCTTTTCAAAATGAAGTTGCTGCTCTTGTCTCTATCCTGACAGGAAGTACTTCTGGCTGTTTGGTCATTTTTCTAAACCTTCCCTGGAATTTTCCAGTTCAATTCCTTTTTAAATTTAATTTAATTGATTAATTTACTTGTTTTGCAGTATGGAAGCCATACATAATGTTATGAGGTATTTCAGGTCTGGATACAGCATAATTTTGTGTCATGAATCACCTTGCCTTTGAAATATTTGACAGTATTAAGAAAAAAACATAATCCAAGATTTTTAACAGGGGAATTGAAGACTAGAATCTCAGAGATAGAAAAGGCTTTACAGATTATCTTTTCTAACTCTTAATTAAAGAATTTATTTTCTTTCAGTGACATCCTCAAGAAATTAACATCCACATTTTGACTGATTACCTACAGTGATGGTGAACTCACTACCTAATGATATAATTTATCCTATTTTTAGACTACTATAATTGTTTAAAAGTATTTCCTCCTATTAAATGGCAATGTGCTTCCCAAGTAATTTCAGCTCTTTTTTTTTTAACCTAGTTCTGACCTGCGGGCCCAAGTATACCACATCTAAGACAATACTCATGTCTCTCCCTGTTTATTCCTTTAGATAAAGATTCCTACACCCATGTACTGAGCATTTTCAAAGAATTTATAAGTATTTAATTTTCCAATTCAGTACCAGTATATTAGAAATTTCCCTAATATTTTAATCTAATTGTAACCTGAAGATATCAATATATAGTCATCAATGAATGATTTTTTAATACTAGTGCAGTTAGCTCATGACTGATGACTTAACTGGATATAAGAGCAATTATGAAATAGTTTCATTACCATATGTATAGATATAGGTTTCTTCAAATATTTATTATATTGTTTAATACAAATGATTAATTTCTTGGGATATAAGTTATTAAATATATAAGAAGTAGAATTTTAAAAAAATCGTTCCCCCTCCCAATTTTTTTCACCTTGAAAATATAAGTCATTTATAGAAATTTAATGTGAAAATGAAATAATAACTGAAGTGATTGAATCTTGCCCTCGGTACCATCAATATTATGGGGTCTGTCTCAGTTAAAAATCAGGTTCTAAATACTACTACAAAGAATGGAATGCTCCCATAGTTTATTTAGGTAATACACAGAATATTTGGAATTGGTTTTTAGGATTTGTCCAAATGCCATGCATTCCAGGGCATCATACTCTTTGACAAAAGCTATCTTAGTTCATTTCTCCTTTAACTTTCTGGAAAAACCTTAGATACAGTAGGCAATTACTGGTACAAAGCAAAGATGACAAGAACATATTTCTCAGTCCTAATGGCTATGACAATTACTTAATATTTATCCTAGGGCTTCGTGAAGTCTACAACCTATTTTATTGGCACTCTCTTTTAGGTTGTTGATCCCAAGCAATCTGTATATGGTATGTATGAACTCTGCTTTTCCAATCAGGAATATTGTGGAAGTTTGACAAATTGCTTGGGGGTATCTTTCATATCTGATGATGTTTAACAGTGCAGGTGAAAGCTAGAGATATCACATAGCTCATTGTGAGAAAGCTTTTTTTTTTTCTTAGAGTTGCAGAACTATATTCTTTCATCAGCCATCCATCAACCACTGAAGAGCCTCAATCATTTCCTCTTTCTGTTCAGATGAATAGAGCACAGGCAGTACATCATCAGGTGTTAGTATACCATCATCTGAAGAGGTATAATGATTGCCCCCATAATCAGTATTATTACTGTTCTTAGTCTTTGCTGCTGCTCATAACTGATTTGACTGAACTGATTCATCATCCAATCAAACAGCCAATCACTTTGGTGAAAATAAATAAATAATAATAGGTGAACTGATTGTAGGAGTAAATGGATTAATCAATGAAAATGCTGCTACCACATGAGCTTTGCAATGGCAACCTTAAAATTTTGAAGTCTTAGCTACCAAAAAAAGATTAGGTGGAGGAATAATGATTGGAAATTGAAAGTCATTTTTGTTCTTGTAAGGAATCGTTGATCTGTGTACTACCAAGAACATTATTTGTCTTAATTATTTCTTTCATCATTTTTACAAGTGAAAACTATATTTTCGCTTGTCATTAACTGAAAAGAAAAGCATTCATGTATATGAGAAATGAAGACACTATTTTAACTAATCTAAGTTGTATGCTGCTTATAGCTTTTGTTTTGTATGGTGTACATGTGTTGGCTAAATATGGCTTATGGGGAGATATCATTAGATATCTGGAATCTTGTCCCCCTCTTTCTAGGAGACACTGTGATTCCTGCCTTGAGGGGAAGAGGCTGTTAATATGACTCCTTTGTTTTCCTTTTAGAGGGAGAAGAGTACTAGACTATAGTTGTTACCCATTTACATCTTCCAAATTAATGCCAGTATAGGAACAAGATTTTTTTAAGCTCAAAAACCCCTTTTTTTTCCCTTTCCTGGCCATTATTTGAAAGGGAGAGAGTACCTTGAGTTTACACACACTAACCTGAGTCCTTCTAACCAAATGCTAGTTACATAAAAGACCATAACAAATAGAGAATAATAAACAAACCCATTTAGGATGTATTTTGAAATATATGCTACAATGCATTAACTCCTTTTATGGGAGCTGAAATATCTCTCAGCCAAAATAGAGTGGTCACACACTTATTTAAATGGAAATTCCTTACTTTCAGTAAGTACATGACTCAGAACATGTTTAGACACTACGTTTCCTAGATGTGTGTTGCTTCCCAAGTCTTTTTTTCTTGCTCCTTCCTGGAACTAATACCTTAGAAAGTCTAGAACTGTATCTCTCCCCAAATTCTCACATTAACTTTAACCCTCACATAGGTTCTTAGTGTAGAGAAATCATTCTCTCTACCAGTTAAGAGAATTATAATAAATCTTTCAGGATGGAAATAAAATAAGTTGAAGTATCCTTTCTATAGTATTCTACTTTTAATTATTTTTCTCACACCTTTCTAAATGTTGAACAAAGTATCAAATTCTAAATGGTAGAGTCAATGATGAAATTTTAGCATTCAAAATACCTCATTTTGAGCAATTTGGAAATATGCCCAAAAGGCAATCGAACTATGCAGACTCTTTGATCTAGTAATACTACTACTAGGTCTGTATCCTAAAGAGATCATAAAAAAAGGAAAAGGACCTACACGTGCAAAAGTTTTTATAGCAGCTCTTTTTGTGGTGGCAACGAAATGGAAATTGAGGGAATGCCTATCACTTGGGGAATGACTGAATAAATTGTGGTATATGAATTTGTTAGAATACTATTGTGCTATAAGAAATGATGAATAGGTGGATTTCAGAAAAAAAAAATCCTGGAAAGACTTACATGAATTGATGCTGAGTGAAGAAAACAGAAACAGGAAATCATTGTACACAGTAACAGTAACATTTGTACAATGTTCAACTATTACTGACTTAGCTCTTCTCAGCAATATAATGATCCAAAACAATTCCAGAAGATTAATGATTGAAAATACTTACTGCATCCAGAGAAGGAACTATGGAGTCTGAATGCAGATTGAAGCATACTATTTTCACTTTTTTTGTGTTTTTTTTCTCTTTTATTCTGTTTCTTCTTTCACTATATGACCACTGTGTAAATATGTTTATATGGTTGCACATGTATAACTGATAGTAGATTGCTTGCCATTCTGGAGAGGGGGGATGGAAGGGAAGGAAGGAGAAAAAAATTGAAACTCAAAGTCTTATAAAAAATGGATGTTGAAAACTGTGCATGTAATTGGACAAAAACAAAATGCTATATACAATTTTTTAAAAATGTTTAAAGTACAAATACACATTACATATATATACACACACACTATATATATACACACATACATACACATACACTCTCTCTCTCTCTCTCTCTCTCTCTCTCTATATATATATATATATATATACACATACATATATATGCATACATATAACTGTGAAATACCTAATTTCAAAACAATGAGAAATTGTCAGCTTTGCATAGGACCTCATACTCAGTCAAAATAGTACCTAACTCCATTAAAGATTCAGGTCATAAGACCTTTCTAGATTCTTTGATTCTTTGATGTGGGTCACACAACTTGCAGCCCCAGGGGCCTGCCCTGGGTTGCTCTCTGGAGGAATTGAGGAGACCAGAGACAGGAAATGTTTGCAGCTCATAGTTTATTCCAACACGGCCACTCACAGTAAGCAGGCAAGCTACTATATTACTATAAGGTTAGCATGATTCATGTGTGACCGCCTGGTGCACAGGGGGTGGAGGCCAATGAGGAGACTCCAGACCAGTGATGTCAGCAGTTGCTCAGCAAGTGAGAGGTTTCTTTAAAAACATCCTTGAGAAAAACCACTGCACTGCAGGTCTCAGTGCCCCCTTATCTCTAAGGAGTGCACAGAGTGGCCTTGGGACTGAGGGGCCCAGAGGCAGCTCTAGATTCCCATGAGAAAGTAGGTACCTTTTACTCAAACTGGCCTCTGCATCTCTTAATGTTGCCAACTCTACCCCACAAAATCACTTTGCATTTTCTTTGGATATATTGTATATTTACCTGTTTTTGTACATGTTGCTTTCCCACCAAGTAAAATGTAAGATCTTTGAGGGCAAGATAAAGAGATGAGAATAGGGATAATATCTGGACCTATAATTTTATTGCTATAGGGAACTCCAAAGTGAGGAAAGTCCCTGTACCATGCACATCAAAACTCTGCCACTTATATTCTTAGAATGTTACCTAAAGCATTGTAAGGTTAATGTCATTTGCCAGTGGTCACATAGTCAATATGTGTTATAGGCAAAAGAAGAAACCAGGTCTTCCTGGCTCCAAAGACAGCTATCCCTCCACTAAGCCATCTGTTTTTCTACTGGATACATGGTAGAAATTTAATAACTACAGGTTGAAATGTAGGTGAGTTTAGCCTTTGATTTTCTATTTAATCTAATGTTTCCCATGTTAAAATCTCCAGCATTAATTGAAGTTGCTGCACACTATTTTGAGGCCTCTCACCAACCTCATCGTCACTTTTTATTTCAATTGATCAATATTCTTCCTAAAACAGTACAAAATTTCAGTATTCAAAATATAATTTGAGCAGATTTGAGAAATAAAAAGAGAGACAGAGAGAGACAAAGACAGAGAGACAGACAGAGACAGAGAGAGACAGACAGACAGAGACAGACCTTTTAAAACAGGGATATGTGTTTGCTGTTGTTGAGGGAGCCTAGATTTTTATTATAGTGTTGTGGAGAATGCCTATGAAGTTCAGTGACTGGTTTGTGCCTTACAGTATTTGAATTGCCATGGACAAACCACATTTATCTCTATCAAATTTCATCTTATTAGAAGCAGACTATTGTTTTAGCCTGTTAAAATCTCATTTGCATCCTGTACCTGCAATCAAATAGCCAATTCTGCCCTTCGTGCCAATGTGGAGCACTAGGGAATCAATCACCATCAGTGAGAGGAGCCCACATAATTTGTTCTTTGAGCCAAGGTTTACACATATGTTATTCCATTTGATTTTCAGAACAACCCTGTAAGGCAGATACTGTTTTTATCTACTTTTTAACAGATGAGAGAACTGAGGCTGATAGGTGATTTGCTAGTATTTATGACTTGAAGCCCAGCACTTTATCCAAACTGAATCACTGAATCATTGTGTTTAAAACTGCTTCATCACACAAAAGGCCTGGCCACATTTTGGGAGGATTTTTTTCCTCTCTTCTGATTCATAGTAAGCTAAATCTCCCCTCTTTTTTTTTCTCCTCTCCTCCCCTTCCCTCACTTCATCAAGCATCTTCATTGGGTTGGACAAGTTTTATTTCCATTAGTGACAGAAAGAAAGGAAGGAAGCAAGCAAGGAAGGAAGTAAAGAAAGAAAAGAGAGATCATACTTCACCAAAAGTCTGACAAAGTTTATGTCATTGATGTTTTCCTGATGAAAAGAGCAAAAATGGACATTGAAGGCCCCCTGAACAGATGTGATCAAAATTGAAGGGAAAAAAAATAATGAAATCTGTATATTATCGGCTCTCTGAAAGAAACATCTCTTGACTGACATGACAGACTTGCATAATGAGGATATTTGTAGTCTCTTTAATCATCTGAGAAAGCTATTAGCTGAATTTGAACTAAGTATAAGATAATCTTCCACTTAGCAGGTATTCAATCAAGTGAAAATCTGCCTACTACATAATCATTTTTATCTTGATGAGAAAGTAGGAAACATCCGCCACATTAGGGAAAATGCTAGTGAGGTCATAAAAGTGTCCTCCCTTCTGCCCTTATCAGACCCTTCCAAAATCACCTCAACGCCAAATTTTTGATGAAGAATTCAACAAGAAAAAGGTTAAAGAGAAACAATTGTCCTCCATTCATTCAACTGTGCCTAAATTTTCATGTATCCTGCTGTTTGGTTTTAGTCAATAGGTGTCATCATTGATTCTCCTGCTCCAGAGGATCAAATAAATCTTAAAATCTAAATAAATTTTAAATTATGGGAAATAAGGGCTTTTAGTTTACCTATATAAATCAGGACCTGAGAAATTTTAACTTTTGGGGTAAGATTTTGAAACTTGGGGTAAAAAAGGGGACCTGTATGATATGAGAGAAAGAACATTAGACTTGAAGTCCAAGGTTTGGGGTTCAAATTCTGACTTTGTAATGAGTAATTTTATGACTTTGATCAAATAACAACATCTTTTTGTTTTCAAATAAGTTTCACTGATATCTTCTTTTTCTTACATTATCATAAGTATACCCAAAATTCTTCCTTTTCTCCCTCCCAGGAAGCTATTTCATATTAAAATAGTACTTTTTCAAAGAAAAATAAAATAAAATAAAATAAAAAGAGGGGGAAAACTCAGAAAAACTTTTGAAGACATTAAAAATGCCTGAAACGTAAGTAATATGCAGTACCCGGGAACCTGCTTTCTCCATTAAGAGGTGGATTGGGGGAGCCCTCTCATATCTCTGTGTTTGAGTTATGTTTGATCTTTATACTTTTGTTATATTCAGTTTACATTTTTTTTTTGGTTTTGTGATTGTGATTGCTTGGGTAGTTGTTCTTTCCATTTGCATCGCTGTAATATGCATTAGTTTTGTCTGTGCAGAAACTTTTCTCAGTTCCAGTTACTCACATTTATCTATTTTACCTTTTGCAATAGCCTCTGTTTTTTTTTGTTTGTTTGTTTGGTTGGTTGGTTAAGAATACATCTTTTTATAATATTCCCTTGCATTCAAATACCACAATGCATTTAGCCATTCCCGAATAGATGGGCATCTCCTTTCTTTCCAATTAATTATTTGCTATTGCAAAAAGTGTTATTATAAATATTTGGTGTCTAATGGGTTTTCTTCTCAAAATAACCTCCTAGAGGTATAAGCCCAGCTATGGAGTTTTTGGTTCAAAGGGCATGGATATTTTAGTCACCTCAGTTGCATTATTACAAACTGCTTTCCAAAATAGTTGTACCATTTTACAACTCCATCAACAATGTAATATCAGTGTGCCTATCATTCTATAATCTTTCTAAAACTGACTGTAGATATCCTTTTTTGCTCATCTTTGCCAATTTGTAAGATATAAGGTGAAACTTCAGAATTCTTTTGATTTGCATTTCCATTATTAGTCATTTGAAGCATTTTTTCATGTGGTTGTCAGTACTTTGAAATTCAGTATTAAGAAATGTTTGCTCATATCCTTTGACCAGTTATCTGTGGGGGAACAACTATTAAACATATACACATATGCATAATATTACTTATAGCTTTTTAAACATATTGGTTACTAAAATCTTTGAAAGAAATTTGATGAAAAGATTTTTGGGGGCTTACTTATCTTAGGAGCATTAGTTTTGTCTGTGCAGAAACTTTTTCAGTTCCAGGTACCCAAATTTATCTATTTTATCTTTTGCAGTTGCCTCTATTTTTTTTTTTTGATTGGCTAAGAATACATCTTTTAACCTTATTCATGAGAGCTATATAATTTGCTTCTCTTGTCATTTTCAAATGATTTTTAATCATCAAAATTTTTACAATCTTCTATTTTAAGGTCACTTATCTATTTAGAATAAATTATGGGATGAACCTAGTTCTGCCAGATTGCTTTCCTACTTTCTCAGCAGTTTTTATCAAATTAGGAGTCTTTTTTCTAGAGATTTGTTTTTCATTTTATGAAACAGTATATTACTGAATTCCATTGTTTCTGATTCTTTTTTCTCTAGTTTTTTCCATTGTCTCTATTTTTTAACCAATACCAAATGGTATTGATTACATGCCACTTTGTAATGTACTTTAAGATTTTGAAGTGCTTGTCTACCCTTTCTCCTACCTCTCTTCACGATTTCTCTTGATATTCCAGATCTCTCTTCCAAATAAACTTTGTTATTATTTTATCAAGTCCTATAAAGTATTTCCATAGTAATTTGATTGGTATAGCATTTAAAAGTGTGAATTAATGTTAGTAATATTGTCATTTCATTATATGATCCTGGCTTAACCATGTCAATAAATATTTCTCCAGCTATTTAAGGTATTCTTTACTTCTTTAAAAGCACTTTGCAATCTAATTCTTACAAATCTTTTTGTTGTTGTTGTGCTTTGGTAGGGCAATTGCCAGATAGTTTAAGCGTTTTATACTTATTTGGGATTTCTGTTTCTATTATTGCTTCTTAGATTTTCTTCTCCTTATACTGAAGTGCTGTTGCTTTTTGAGGGTTTATTTTGTAACCTACAATTTTGGTGAAGCAATTGTCTCAGTATCTTTACTGATTTCTTAAGATTTTCTTTTTTTAATTTCTTTTTTGCCTATCCTTATCCCTTTATTCTTTCTCTGTATATGACTCTTACTTTTGGGTTTAGATATGTGCTGTTTTATGATATGGAAAAAGACTTTTCTATGTTTCTAGTTGCTTTTTGTTTTTTTTTCTTATTTAATCGCAGCCTTTTTTGGAATCTGTTAAAATCATGTGGTTTTGGATATTTTTAATATGATTATTTATATTGATTGTTTTCCTTATATTGAACCATCCTTGCTTTTCTGGTATAAATCACACTTTGTCATAATGAATGATTTCTTGGATAAATTGCTGTAAGCTGTTTGATGGGATTTTGTTTAAAATGTTTGAGTCAATATTCATTACTAATATTGGCCCATAGTTTTCCTTCTGTGTTTTGTCTTTCCCCGGTTTCAGTTTTAGAACTTTATTTGCTCTTGAAATGATCTTGGTAGGGTTCCTTGTTTCTCAAGTATTGACAATAATTTTTGAAGTATAGGAATGAACTGTTCTTTGAAATAAAATTTTCCTCTGAACATGACTATTATGAAAATGTTTTGCATGAGTGCTCATGTATAACCTATGTCAGCCTGCTAACCATTTCAGGGAGGGGGAAGGAGGGAAGAGAGGGAAAGAATTTGGAACTCTTTTTTAAAAATTAATATTAAAATTGTCTTTTTTTGTAAATGAGAAAAAATAAAATGTCATTAAAAGAAAAAAAAATTTCCTAGGAATCCATCAAGAAATGGAAATTTTTTTTTTTGATAGATCCTTTATACTAGATCTATTTCCTTTTCAAAAATTGGGTTAAGATCTCTATTTGGTGTTCTCCCAGTTTGGATATTAAGTGTATCTATGTCTATATGTGTGTATATATGTATGTGTGTATGGTAACGCTCTTTTTCTTTTGTTTTCTCAGTCATATGAGCACATAAGTGTATATAAAATGTCTTGATTATTTCTTTAGTTTTTGTTATGCTCTCATCTTTTCATTTCCTATTTTAGTAATTTAATTTTCTGCCCTGTTTTTTTAAATAAGATTATCTAAAGATTCATCAACTTTTAAGTCCTTTCAAAAGTCAAATTCTAGTTATATTTTTGAGGGGTTTCTGTCTTCAATTTATCTATTTTTTCTAATTTTAATATCTCTTCTTCTGTACTTTTTTAAGTTTGTTGTTTATTTGTTGGCTTTCTAATGTTTTAAAGCATATTCAATTCATTAAGCCCCTCTTTTTTCTTTTATGTTAATGTATGTTTGTAATAGTTTGATTTTTCCCTGAGAACTTTTTTATCTGGATGCCAGAAATTTTGGTATGTTGTTTCATAAATATACATTTGTTTCAAATAATGATTAATAATTTCTATGTTTTTTTTTCTTTTATGTACTCATTACTTTCACTAAGACTTCATTTTCATCTGAGTCTTTGATTTGTGGTTCCTGAAACAATGACTGTTTTTATTTTTAGTGTGTTATGATCTGCAAAGGATATATTCATCATTTTGCCTTTTTATATTTGCTTATAAAATCTCTATGCATGAATATGTAGTCAGTTTTTATAAAAATTCCATCTGATCCTCAGAAATGTGTATATTCTTTTGTTATAATATTTAGAAGATGGTGTATGTCTTTTATCTTTACTTTCTCCAGCAGTTTGTTCAGTTATAGATTTTCTCTTTTGTTTATCTTTCTTTTAAACTTAACCAGCTTTGAAGGAAAGAGCTTAATTTAAGTTTCCTATCACTATTGTGTTACAATCCATGTATTATTTTAGCTTAATGTTTCTCTTTTTGAATTTGAATACAAAGAAATTTGGAACATAGATGTTAATTATTGATGTTGGTTTATTGTCTACAGTTCCTTTTAGCATAATGCAGTTTTCTCATTTATCATAATTTTGATTTTATTTTTTTTAATTAATTTATTAAATTTTTTTTGAGTTACATATTTTCTCCCCGTCTTTCCCCCACCCACCACCCCAAAACAGCCATCCCAGTGTTTCCTCCCTCCCCCAGTCTATTCTCTCCTATGTCACTTTTTGGTAGGGCAGAAT
>CM053582.1:277889509-277916807 GCA_028627135.1 Pseudochirops cupreus | reverse complement strand
TTTTTTTGTTTTATTGAATTGTTTTAATACATTTACATTCAAAGTTATGAGAGTTAGATTTAAATTTTCATCCATTTTTGTCTAATATTTTTTCAAGTTATGATTTTTCCCCTTTTCCTCATAAATACAGTACAATGTTCCTTCAGTTACTTTCCTAAACCATTTTGTTTAAAAAGTGGCCATATTCCATCTGGCTCTCTTCTCCTAACCCATGAGTGACATGGGTGAAAGCATTCTCATAAAATTAAAGAGATAGTCACCAACCTTAAGCTAGGTCCTAGACCTCTTTAGGCCTAAGTTTCACATTCTTATAAATCACTTGATTTTGGCGAAAGCCCCTTCTCCCCCACCCTTTTCCCTGTATGGGGCTTTTTGTGATGACCCCCTTCTGCTAAATATGGATAATCATAGCAATATGTCTTTGTATTGGGTAAGAGGAATTTTCTGGGTTCTTGCATAGACTGTGAGGCCACACAACCCCACCAATGGGCTGATGGTCCAGCTTTAGGGAAGGATTGGTGAGAGAGGATCTGGGGATTTTGGGGGTTTTTCATAGAATTGTTTGTGTAAGGGTATATAACTGCTTGCTTGACTCTTATTGGGTACCTCCCTTTTCCAGGCCTGTCTGGAATAGTTGATGCCCAACTCTCATGAGACTTGTCTTTGGAATAAAGAGCTTCTGTTTCTAGTTGGAGAAACCTCTGAGTTTGATTTGGGTAAGGGTCTTTGGGGGTCTTTATCCCACATACCCTTATTCTAGGTTCCCTTTTGATCTCTCCTTCCTTTTGGAGTTTTGCTTCCTAATTCCTTTCTCTTCCATTGTTTTATCTGTTTATCCAGTTTGTTCCTTTTTTTCCCCTCTCAATCAAGAAGATTCTTTTCTTTGCTCCCACTCAACTGATTCTGCTATTAGTTCTTTAAAAGCCATTTTTGTACTTCTTGTCATTCTCTTCCTTATCCATCCTCTTGTTCTACTCTAGTCCCTCATTCTCTGGTTCATCATTTCTATGTTTATCTAGTGCCTCTATATTCTCTGAATTCCTCATATAACCAAATTTTCCAATATATTAATTCTGGCAATTTCTGCTACTGCTTTGTAAAGCTTGCTCCAGATTCCCCTTTTTCATTTTACCTTACTCCCAGAGCATTTTCAATTTCTGTAGGTAACAAAAAGAATATTATCCACAGGAGAATCCCAGTCCCCTTGAATATTCCTCTGATTTTTACCTTCTTCCTCATTATCTTTCTCCATTTGCCTCAAAATCTACTTGTTTAATCCTTCCAATATTACTTTTTTAGGTGGAGGTTTTCCCCTGAAGTTCCTGTTCCCCTCCTCTCAATTGTAGGAGTCTTTTCAAGCACCAAATCCCTTAGACAATACCTAGCACCAGGTCCCCATTTTCCTTCACAGAACATCTTTCATTACTCTTAGGATCATTCACTGGCCTAAGGCTATAATAATACTATATAATACTTTCAAAAAACAATATTTCTTCCCTCCTTTTAAGTTCTATCCAACCTCCTCACCCACTCTCCTGAAGGCTCTTCTTTTCTAAACCAACTTCCCCCTCCCCTCTTTGCTGACCTTTGATTTGAATCAGGCACACAACTAAGATCAGTAGGTCCCTCTCTCTTTTTCATATACCCTCTCATTAAATAAAGTGGTCTCACCAAAAAACAAACAAAACAAAAACATTGATTCATCTGTAGGCAAGGTATTACTAGGCTCTTTCTATAGTGTTCCAGTCTTGGCTTTCCACTAACTTCATCTGACTTCAGCCTTCATTCCTGCTTCCTTTTGTATATTTAGAAAGAAATCTTTTACTGGTATGTCCCCTATTACTATGTTGCTGTTTATGGCTGCTGTATTCATTCACCCCTCCTGCATTTCTGTTACCTGTGCTATTTGAAAATAAGCCATGTCTTCAGGTCTAGTTTTCTTTATAAGAATGTTTAAAACGCCTCTTTATTGTTGAATATGCATCCTTTTTCATTTATTATTAACCTCAGATTTTCAGGTAAAGTCAACCTGCATTCTATCCTGAATTCCATTGCTTTTTTTAAAAATCATATTCCCTTCTGTATTTTTTTGTTGATGCAGAATAGTCTTATGTTATACAGCTTTCCTTTCCTTTGTACTTGAAGTTTTATTCACATGTAGAACTGATTGTTGCTAAATTGAATTAAAAATTTAATCATGTTTAGGAGTTAGCAGCCTTGGATTTGTTTGTTTGTCTGTTTTATTGTTTTATCCCCTCTGGAGGTGGTCTTTAACATTTGATTTTCTTTATTCAGAAGCTCTGGGCAGAAATTCTTACATTATTTCTTGAATTGTGGTGTTAAGGTTTCTTGAATTGTCATTATTCTGGGAGATCTATAAAGTTTAGGTTGTATTTACACATCCTGTTTTAACATAAGTATGTTTTGCTTGGATAGAGATTATATTTTATTTTAATGTTATAGTTTTTTGATTTTTTTCTTTTAGATTGCTTTCACTTCTGCATGTTTGGATTTTCAGTCCCTTGTCGTCTTTTCTCTTACTTCTGTGAGACTTGCCTTATTGATTGATATTTTTCTGTTCTGCCATTTTTTTTTCCTCTGCAGGCCATAAGATGTATAGGGTGTTCAGGCAAAACTGATATCTCTGGTGTGAGACTGTTGAGCCCTTTTCAGGGTTACTTTCCGCCTCTGATATCTACTTGATTCACTCACCTCTCACCTATGGATCCAAAAAGCTGTAACATGCTCAGTGACCACACTCTAGTAAACTGTTTCCATAGATGGGCTAAATCATGTTGAGGGTAACCAAGAGGTCTCAAACTCTTTGGTGAGTTAGAAGGGTGTATGCCCCAAGTACATGAAGACTTTCTTTGGCAGAGTGAACAAATGAGAACGATTTACTCCAATGGTCATAAAGGCAACTGAAGCAGGCACTGTGGAGTGCTTAGAGCAGTGGTTCTCAACCTGTGGGTTATGTCCAATTTAAATACATCCTGCTTGTCAGATACTTACATTATGATTCATAACAGTAGCAAAATTACATTAATGAAGTAGCAATAAAAATAATTTTATGGTTGGGGGTCACCAAAACATGAGGAACTGTATTAAAGGGTCGCGACATTAGGAAGGTTAAGAACCACTGGCTTAGAGCTTGGTTAGACATCAAAGATGGCAAATTCATCCATTGAATCCTGAGCCATTGCCAGTTGTTTTGACTTTGTCTTGCCACTGGACTTAGATGACTCTGGAAGAGAGAGTGAGGCAGGCAACATTGAGCATTTGCTTCACTTAAATCCAATTTATGTTCTACTCAAAAGATATAATCCATACCATTTTTACCTACCTCAAAGTCCTGTGACAACAGGCAAGTGATGAAGCAGCAGGTGCAGATATACTGAGAGCTGTAATCACAGCATTACACTTGGGCAGCCCAGGCCATAGGGTTCTCTTCTCACTGGACTGAAGCAACAGTGGGATTCAGAAGCCCTGGTGTCTGATCAGCCTTTTCTAAGGACCACACCATTCACCTTCTCGTATGAGGAAAGGGCTGGAAAAGAAGCCCTAATAATTGTCTGCTCCACCCAACCTAGCCTGCTTGCTGAAGCAGGCAGAGGTCCTACCTTGTGATTGAAACACATAAAAAAGCACAAAAACTTTCGTGAAGATGGTCCCTCTCTCCATCATTACGTGGAACGTGTAGACACTTATGGACAATACACAATCAAGTAAACCTGAAAGACAAACAGTTCTTGTTGTGAGCAGACTCAGAAGGACTCAGGAGTATCACATCCAAGGAGCAGCCCTGAGTGAAATGAGTCTGGCAAATGAAGGCCAGTTTACTGAAATCAGAGCTGGATACAGTGGCCACAGGGAAAGGGAGCATCACGAAGCTGGCATAGATTTTACAATCAAAACTAATCTAGTCAACAAACTTGCATGCTTACCAAAAGAAGTGATCCACAGTCTTATGACAATGTGATTGCCACTTGCAGAAAAGCTCCATGCCACCATCATGAGTGCTTAAGCTCCCACCATGACAAACCCTGATGAGATCAAAGAGGAAAAGCTTGTAATACTGAGTGACTTTGATGTCAGAGTAGGCATAGACTATGAAACATGGCAGAACATCCTTGGGAATAATCAAGTTGGAAATAGCAACAACAACAGTCACTTACTGCTGAAGACTTATGCCTCTAATCTCCAACATTATCTTCCATTTACCTAAACATAATAAAACTTCATGGATACACGTTTGCAGCAAACAATGGCATTTAATAGATTATGTTATTGTAAGGAGAAAAAAACAGGATGCGAGACTGACAAAGGCAATATGTGGCACAGAGTGCTAGATCCTAGAGATATCCTATCCAAGCTAAACATCCACATTCAACAAAAGTGGTAGCCCCACTGCAAGGCAACTGCCAGAAGACTTAATGTCAACAGATTATAGACTTTCTCCAAGTGTGAACAGTTTATTACTAACTTGGAGGAAAAGCTGAACCAACACACAGTTAGCAACAGTGGAGCAGAAAAGGAATGGGCAGCTTTCAGAGATTTGGTGTACAGCACCACATTTACTCATCTGGGCCATAATGCTTGCACACATCAAGATCGGTTTGACAAAAAATATGGGGAAATTTAGAAGCCGCTAAATGAAAAATAAGGATTCCACATGGTTTATCAGCAGGATTGTTCTTCAGTCTCTAAGCAGGCAGTGTTTAACTCCATTAAAAGTAAAGTACAAGTGAAAGTGAGATGTAGGATTCTTGGCTCAGTAAAAAATCAGATAAAATTCAGTTTTACACCTATAGTAACAATCCAGAATATTATATGATGCCCTTATAGGAAGACTATTAATAGCAACTCAATTACTCAGTGCTGATGGAGCCACAGTGATCAGTGACAAGAACATGATCTTGGAGAGATGAACTGAACATGTCCATAGTGTTCTCAATAGACCATCATCAATCAATGCTGAAGCAACTGACTGTATACCTCAGGTTGAAGTCAATCCCTTGCAAATTGAAGAATAGATTTTGAATGCTGTTAGGCTCCTTTCATGTGGTGAAGCACGTGATGCTGATTCTATTCCAGCTGATATTTATAAGAGGGTGGTGGGGTTAGTGTCTGCTGCTCACACAAAAGCTGACTGAAATTTTCTGGGTTATTTGACAAGAAGAGGTTATCCTCTAGGAATTCAAGAATGACTCCATTGTCCATCTCTAAAAAAGAAAGGGAAATAGGTTGTGCTGTGACAATCACTCTCTTCGTTATTGCTGGAAAGATTCTTGCCATAGTCCTTTACCTGGAAGATGGTCATCTACTCAAGAACCAATGTGGCTTCAGAAAGGTCCAAGGGATGCTTGATACGTGTTTGCTGCTCACAACTCCAGGACAAATTCAAGGAGCAGATTAGAGGCATGTATGCAATGTTCATCTATCTAATGAGGGCTGTTGACACTGTCAGTTGGGAGGGCTTATGGAAGATCATGGAAAATTTGGTTTTCTGGAGAAGTTTTTCAGAACTATATTCCAGTTTCATGACACTATACTTGCAAGGTTTCTTGATAATGGATGAATTTCTCACACATTGCCAGTCACCAATGGAGTGAAGCAGGTCAGTGAACTTGCTCCCATGCTTTTTAGCATGATGTTTTCTTTGATGATGTCAGATGCCTTCAATGAACACAAAGATGGCATAATGTTAAATTCTGCACAGATGGTAAATTATTTAACTTTAAAAGGCTACGAGTCAAGACTAAAGTGGAGGGAGAATTTCTGTCCAACATTTTTTTTTCTCAAATATCTGTGTTCTTGATACAACCTCTGAGGCTGAAACTCAACAACTTATGGATCAAATGGATCAAATCTCAGTTATAATAAATGGAGAAAATTTGAATGCTGTGGAGAAATTCACTTACTTTGGCAGTATACTTTTCAGGGATGTCCACATAGATGATAAGGTTGATGTATGCATTTCTGGAGCTAGCTCAGTATTTGGAAGACTCCAAAGGGAAGTGTGGAAGGAAGAGGTATCTGCCTACCAAAGGACTATGCAGTCATTGTACTGACTGCATTGTTATATGCCTTTGAAACCTGGCCAGTATACTAGTACCATGCCAGGAAATGGATTGCTTCAATTTGAATTGTTAGGAAGATCACCTGGCAAGATAAGGTACCAGACACCGAACTGTCAAGCATTCAAACTCTACTACAGAGAGCACAACTCTGATGGACTGGCCACAGTATTTGAATGTCAAAAGTACATTTGCCTAAAAGACTGATTTATAGAGAACTTACACAAGGCAAGTGCTCACATGGAGGTCAGAAGAAGTAATACAAGGACTTTTCAAGTTCTCTATGAAGAACTTTAAAATTGATTGTGAGACATGGGAGACACGGTGGCAGGACAGCCTAGTACACCATGCCAGAATCAAAGAAAGTGCTGTACTCTATGAGCAAAGCAGAATTTAAGTAGCTTAAAAGAAACATGAGATGTACAAATTTAGCAACATCTCTGCTCCCAATATTCATGTGGACTATTCGTGCCTGACTTGTGATAGAGAGTTCTGAGCTCATATTGGTCTAATCACTCACAATCAAGTACATTGTACCTTGACTCCAATATAGCAATGTAATTTTGCTCCTCTTTGAGAATGAAAGACAACAATCACCTAACCCACAGGTCATAAATTCTCCTCTCATATTTATTTTTTCTCTTTTAAAATACTAAGGAGGAGCATGTTGTAGTTCCATGTTCTCAAATCCCATGGGTTCTTCTGTTTCGTTGAGTCTTTGATCATTTTGCGTTATTTTTCAGTACTTATTTATCAGTTCACGAGCTCAGTATATCTGGAGGCCATATTTCCATATGCTATTTCCCTGTTGATTTATCTTGTTATTTTGAAGGTCTTTGAATTTTCTACCTTCAAGATCTTTGGTAATTTCAATCTCTTCACAACTTATTTTCTTCCACTGTTCACTTTTTTACTTCTTCTCTGATGCTCAATTCATGGTTTGGCTCTTTAAATCTCTCCTTCCATTGACATTTGAAGGAACAGAACTGACTATAACTACATGTTCAGCTTCTCCCCTCATACTTAGTGAAGTGCCACATAACACCCTTCCCCCATCAACAGTGTCTTGTCTTGTTTGCTCTCTTCTCAGTTGTCTGGCCCAACAGTTTATAGCACTGCCATGATAGTACTGTTGCAGTTTGAGATGATTTCTGTCATTTTGGGTTTGGGTTTCTTAGCTTTTGGAAGGAGGAGGTGTAGGACATGGGATTGAGCTCTATTTTAAGCCTAGACATGTGTCCTTCTCTTTTCCTTCTGTCCCTCCACCGTCCTGCAGAGATATTTTATAGCACAATATACCACCAAGGTGTTCTTACTTAGGGAATTCTTCATTTTGGAACCAGGATTTTTATATCATTAGAAAAGAGTGGAGACTCAAGGGAGTTGGATTTTCTTATACGCCTCTGGGTTGGTGTATGTAAGGTGGATTTTGTTAGTCTTTTGAAAATACTAGTTCCCAGGATCCATGACCATAGCAATCTACTAGTTCCCAGGCTCATGGTTTGTAAACAATCTCACCATGCTTGCACATCATATTATAATCTTAATGTAAACATTTGAGTTATTTGTAAATACCCACTGGGCATTCACTGTGCTATTGCTAAAGTTAATGTAAACTTGTGAGGCTATTGCTGGCAAAATGCCTTCTTTGTGTGCATCTCTATAAATCAAGTGAGCATTGGTCAGTAAGGAGGGAATGCATAAGCTGGAATGCTGTGTGCCTTGACCAGCCCCCATTAAGGCTTGGGGGAATTTTGCATATGTGTGTTAGTCTCAACTGACCCCCTTTGAGACATAGGGGAAGATCCTGTAGGAATTATACTTCTACTCTTATTCTTGCCATCCCCTGTGAGAAAAGTAATTAGGGGATGCTAGGAGTTAGTACTCCCATTATCAGCAATCCCTTGAGAAGAACAAAATAATTGACCCCAAATTATGTTTCCATTCCTGTCCTTCTGTTTGCCCAGATCAAGAGTGAACTTTCTAGAGACTGGAACCCAAAAGCTCCTGTGTCTCCTGCCTGACACATTGGGAAGTTGGTGTTACCTCTCCTAAAGTTGAGTCCTTAGATCAGCCAGTATGGCAACTCTTCAGCTAGTCTGGTGGATGCTTGGAAAGGGTAAGCTGTGTAAGCTCAGAGTTGTCGTTAGTTCATTTATAAAATAACAACAACAACTTTCTTTTCAGTTTTGGATGTCATATACCAAGGAGACAACTGATGTAGCATTATCTTTTAGCATATCACGTAGCATGAATATATATTATAGAGAGATTTGAGAGCTTGTGGGGATTAGAAAAAATGTCTGCTTTTCCATTTTGTCGTTCACATGCTTTGGAAGTCAAGTAACTTAACTTCTCTACATCTCAGAGAAGTTTCCTCATCTGAAAAAAGATGTTGGACAAATGACTTCTAAGCTTCTTTCCAGCTCTAGGTCTATCATACCAATGAACTGGTTATATTTTTAGTGTATAGAAATGAGCGAAGTTGTTCTGGGCCCCCTCAAGGAACTCAAGGAGGTAGCAGATGGGAAAGATTAAGGTAACACCACCAACACTATGAATGATTAATGGGAAAAATGCATGGGAGGTTATGTGTGTGTGTGTGCATATGTACATATAAATATATGTTCATAAATAAACACATGTGTAATCCACATATGGATATGTATTTGTATGTATATATGTGTGTGTACTGTTTTTCCCTTTATATTATAATCCTCAGGGAGCTAGGCGATAAGTGGGTTACTAGTGCTAGAGGTTCACATGTTTTTTTGCTGCTTTCAGTGGTTTTTCAGTTGTGTGTGACTCTGACATGTCATTTGGAGTTTTCTTTGCAAAGATACTGGAGTAGTTTGCCATTTCCTTCTCTAGCTCATTTTTCAGATGAGGAAACTGAGGTAAAGAGGGTTACAGTGATTTGCCCAGGGTCACAAAGCTAGTAATTTTCTGAGGCCAGATTAAAATTCAGGAAGATGCGTTTTCCTGAATACAAGTCCAGCAGTCTATCTACAGCACCACCTAACTGCTTTTTCTTTTCTGCTATGGAGCTTCAGAAATAAATATCTTTCATCCATTTTTTTTTAATATTAGGAGAGCCTGTTCCTGAAAAGAATTAAGGGCAATTCTATGATCTTAGTAGCATTTCCTCTAGTGTGGTACATTTAAACAATTACAACTTAAAACTACAGTAAAATATTTGAGACAACCTGTAGAATTATATACTGAGTAAATATAAAGAGAATCAATGCAAATAAATACAAAGTGTGGAGGGAGAGCGCTAGAACTTGGGGGGGTCAGGAAAGACTTCACGTAGAAGGTCACACTTGAGCTGAGTCTGTAATGTAAGGAATCTATGAGACAAAAATGAGGAGGAACTCTGTATATCACATATACATATATATATATATATACATAATATAAACATATTTACTTGTACATACACATATACACATATATACACATATATAGTGAGAAAGGACTTTATAATACATATGCATATATATATGTGTGTATGTAAATATATATCAAATGTGTCCTCTATATGTATGATATATATGTTATCCCTCTTCACTTTTCTTTATAGTAATACAACACTGATTCAGGAAAAAGAGTAGCTTTAATAGGTATTTGATAATTTTACAATACATTTAATAGCTTTAATAGCTTACCACTGCACCAAGACATTTGTGATCCTACGTATATACACTTGTGTCTTCTTTAGGTTGTAATCGCCCTGAGAGAAGGGATCCCTCTCTGTCTCTCTCTCTCTCTTTCCTTCATATTTCTGTCCCTGAAAGCTGGGCAGTAAGTACCTGGTGCTAGAGATGGATTCCTTTCTTCTCTCCTCTCAACTTTATTGGACTAATGGAGCATTTCTGGACAGAACTAAGGATATTTCTTTTATCTTAACAGCATTTTCCTTAATCTGGTGTGTGTTTACTACTTTCTTATGAAGCAGATCCTGTAGAGAAAGAATTTGTTTGTTAATTATATTTGTATATAGACAGAGCCCAGTTACTTGTTTGCTTGTTTTAAATAAACTGCCTGAGCAATGGGGACAATAACATGTAGTGAATTTAATATTCTTTTATAATCATATAACATATAAATGTTAAGGAGGTGCTTTATAGTTATAACTAAATACATATTTTTGTGTAAAGAAAATTTGTCCCACTGAAAAATTTAAAAATAAACTCATTTTTATCTTGAATATATATATATATACATATATATGTATTTTACAGAACTTTTACAAAGTAAATATACATACTTACATCAAAAGTAGGAAATTATTTTTTTCTGAATGAATTGTTTTATTAGTATAAACTCATCAAAGTATATTTGATTTCAAGGAAGAGAAAATTCCTAAGAAAAATCTCAGCTCTAAGACAGTATTAAAAGGAATGAGATTATGAAGCCAAAAGTCAAAGTGAGACATTTTACAGTCTTATCTGTGAAAATAACTTGTTAGCTAAGAAGCATTATTTGAAAGTAATGGACAAAAAAAGAAAGATTATCCAGAGCTCTGAAATCAACAAATATTTGCATAGTTTTTTTTTATTCAAGCAAAAGTTCATCATAATAACAAATAGGCTGTTTTATAGACTCATGAAAAGAAGAAATAAAATGGGAAGAAGCACATTAGTCAAGCTAACAGCCCAACCAGAGAGGACAAATAAAGGTTATCTGTCTAGTTTTTAGCCCAGAGAAGGCATTTCCTAGTCGAAGTTGTATTCTGCTCCAATTGAGAAATGTAATTACTTCTATTCTGTAGTGATTTTGCATGCATAGATTATTCCTCAGGACATAATAGGACAAGCTATTCTTCAGGCCAAGACCCCTTATGAATAACTCACATGCAAATACCCTAAGAATTAATCTCATTTAATATAAGATTTCCCTTACTAGGGAACTTAATATTAAATGCCTAAGAGTTAGGGTTAGAGTTGAAATTGTTTAGCAAATTAGCTTGGGGGAAAATGGATGTGTGTGTATGTATGTATATACATATGTGCAAACATAGGCACATATATATACACATATATACATGTATCTATTCACACACATATGTCTCCTGCCCTGAAAAAGCTGATTTAAGTTGACCTCAGTTTATTCCTCAGTATTAGTAGAGTTTTCCATTTCTAGCTCTGTTAAGCCATGGACTGTTCTATTTTGGTTTTGTTTTCTTCATCCCCAGTACCTAATATCATGCCTTACATAGTAGATGATTAATAAATTGTTTTTAGATTAAATTGCATTATCATGACCTATAGACATGTATTGATTCAAGAATCTAAGTCTCATTTGACTAATACATGTTTGTGTGTTATAGGAAGGAGATATGTTTAGAAGTACATTGGCTGGATTTCGCAGAGTTGTGGTGGCAAGCTTTGCAGAAGGAAATGGACAATAATTACGTAACAATAGAAATGGTGGATAAATTATAATCTCTATCACTGGAGAGAATACCCATAGCCATGAGATCATGAAATTCAGTCAGTCAGTAAACATTCATTAAATACCTACTGTGTGCCAGCCACTGTGCTAAGCTGGGGATAAAAAAGAAAAGCAAAAAATCATCCCTGCCTTCAGGAAGTTCACAGTCTAAGGAGGGAAATCAATAAATAAAAACAAAGCTAAAAGGAGGCTAGGGAAGGCAGGAAAGGAGAGCATTTGATTAACCAAAAAAAAAAAAGTTGAGGGAAAGCTCAAATTTTTGCCACTGGGTCTCTACTAATCGAGGTCTTGACAAGTTCAATAATTCAATCAGGAATATAGGCCCTGGTCTATCTACCTACTCAAAATCCAACAGTGAGCTCAGAGATATTTGCTGTCTGCTGGCACTTTCATCTCCTATTACCAGAAACTTATAGTCAACCTAGAAATATAGCACTAGGAAAAAATTGCATTTTTATTTAAATTTTGCAAGACTGTGGTGAAAAATTGTCCAATGAATATTTCCATTAGTAATCTAGATTGTTATTACTGGGGAGAGGTTTAACTTAGAAGAGCTGAAACCCACAGATTACCTTCTGGAATAGACTGCATGACATTTCCCAGTTCTAGGTCACTGTATGCCCATTCTAGCATAGAAAAATAGCTACCATGTATAGAACCATAGCACAGATGCGTGGCAAGAAGGGAAGTTTCCTTTCCTTCATTCTTTTATAAACAATTGCATGTAATTTTAACGTATAATTGTGTGCACTTTCCTGCCTTTATCAATCTCACGTTGGTAGAAGCCACTGAACTAATGCATAAAAGTCATCCATATATATGTTGTCCTAAGACAGAAATGAGCTTCAAGGAACAGCAAAAATGGAAGGATAAACCCACCCATTTCATTGATCATTGGGAAAAGTTTCAAGAATTCTAAATTATTGAGTTACCTTTTAGTATATCTCAGCTTCATGGACTAGAGGAATTCATTACACTACACATGGGAGACATTCTATAAACCATTTTGGGCTCACAGAAAGGTGATCCAAAGGATATAAAAGTTGTATTAGCTGTTCTCTTATTGCCAATGATTAAACTCATAGCTTCCAAGTAGGGGGTGATGATGCAGAACCATTGTTGTAAATGACTTGTTCACGAAAGTGCTGAACCTTTGCTTGCTTAGGTATATTTTTAATATTGAGATGAGCTAGCACAGCCTTGAAAGTAGTTTCCAAAGAATCTAACAGGCCATATAAATCTTCCCATGCCCTGCCCCATGCAAGCCAGTTCTGCAGCCAGGATAGATCTATTGTGCATGCCAGCCAGTCCCAAAATGCCCACCCAATTTGAATGAACACTATTATTCATTTTAGCACTTTTCAAATCTAATGATGGCAATCAATATAATAAAATAAACTGAGTACTTCCAAACATGAAAGTTAAATGCTCTTTGCAGCCTCTCCAATTTTTTTAAAAGGATTTTTAACTGCCTATAGGAATGCTTACTTCATGTTATCATAAAATGTTAGAGTAAAAGGTAATTTAGATACCATTTAATCCAACCACATAATCCTGCAGGGAAGAAAATAGAGTCTCAGGGAGATGAAATGATTTGCCTGAGAGAACAGAATGAGTTGAACCCAAAATTTTTGTGTTTCCAGTGAAAATGCAAACATGGAACCAAACATTTTAAATCTCAGTCCAGAGTGTTTTGCATTGCATGATGCTGCCATGAGGAAAAACTAAACATATTCTCTCTCTGTTGTTCACTGTGACATGTTTGAGTGACTGACGCATCTTTCTCCTTTTTATGTCAGTCTACAATGGCCTTGGTTTCTTTTATAGATCAGTACAAATTGAACTTTCCAAGAAAAACATTATTTATAAATTTATAAGTAAGAATGATAAATTAATAAAAAGCATTATTTATAAAAGGGCACATTTAGTTTATACCTAAACCTGTCAACTTTGAAGATACATTTCTTTATATTTTGTTTTGTTATTTTATGCCAAAAAAGGATTAAGGAAAGGAATAAAACCAGAGTTTCATTCAGGGAAAATCACATCACATTTCTTTATATTCAGAGATCTATGTTGGAGGTGACAGGAGGAAGGAAAACTGCCCCCAGTGAGATTTGTAATTTCACTGTGATCTTCAATAAAGACAGGCCCAGGGACTGAGATACTGATAGGGAAAAGATATCTCATTTCTACTACGGTCAATCAGTGTCTTTTCTTTTAAGTTTTTCTGGAAGAAGACATTTTTCAAAGATATGCAAACTGACAACCTGGAAAGATGGAACTATTTGTTTCCCCCTGTCAGAAAGAAACTGTTGGCACTTATGGTGTGAACGGTAAGCTTCCCACACAATGGTCCATCAGCCAACTGCACTGTTCATAAATGGAATATTCACTTGTGGGAAGTTATGATGTGCTCTCCTCTATTTTCATTTGATACTTTTCCAAGTGAAAATTGGGAATTAAAAAAAAATACTGCTAACTAAATTCCATGAGTTGAAGAAACAAAAAAATCTTATTATCCATTTGTTAACCAGGATTACTGGATGGCTGAAGGCAGATGGCAGTATGGTAAAAACAAACAAAAACAAAGGAACAAAAGAGCCTCAAGGAAGCTTGCTATTGAAAAACAAAAGCCCAACAATTATTTTTACTCTTAATAATAAGAGAGAGAAACCTTGATGTAGAGATTCATCTTTGAAGCCAGGAAGACCTAGTTTCTAGTCTCTCCTCCAACATATACTATCTGTGTGACAGTGGGAAAGTAATTTCACTTCTCAGTTCTTTAGTCGATTCTCTATGCCTTTAAATAGCTGAATTTAACTGACTCACATTTATTAAAGGAATTTCCTTACCTTTCAGTACCTATAGTAATAGATCAGAGGTCAATTCTCTATTTTAACAACAACAATAATAAACAATGAACAAGTATTTATTAAACACCCACTATGTGCTACCAGGGGTGGGGAACTGTGACCTTGAGGTCACACATCATTGTCTAGGTCCTCAAGTAAGCCTCACTATGGACCTAGATGCTGTGATGATGAGGACTTATAGTAACATACTTGTACAGTGCTTTAAGGTTACAAAATATTTTCATATGTGTATTATGGTCCTGATAGGCAAATTCCAGAGACAATTTGTCATCTAATTTAATTCATTCTCATAGTAGACTTTTGAAATCTGTCTGGAACAAATACAGAGTTATTATAGCTCCCTACTGTAATGTATTCAGAGACAAGCCAAATAATGAAAGGTCAAAGGATCTTTCTTTAGGAGTCTCTTCCTATCCATGTTATCCTGTTCCAGAGTTGTAATGGATTCCCGAACTTTATTGAAATTTCCTGTAGGATCAAAAATAGTAACTATTAGTAGTTCTTGGGAGTTCATCAGACAACTGGGTAAGACCTCAGAACTGACCTAAAACAGAGTTGACAGATTTCTGTAAATCTAACCCAAACTTCAATCATTCTTCAGAAGTCGTATGGCCTACCATCATCCAAAAGTCAGAAATTTGACTTGGAGAGTCTAATGGGCCAGCAATTACAGATGGCAAATTATGGTGCTTTAAAAAGAGTTGACACCTTTAGTCCGTCCTATGCTTGTGTTGTTTGCTTTCTCCAATGATCAAGGGAGAAGATGAGAAGAAATATTAATTTATTATCACAAGTGGTCAATTTTGAAATATCATTCAGTTTTTTATTTCAGTTTTTTCCACCTTGCCCCTGTGATTTTAGGGAAAGAAAAATTAAAACTCTAATCTTTGAGAACAAAGACCAAAGTAAGTATCACTTGAAAACCAAAACAAATCTCAAAGAATCCTAATGTGCTTAAGACATGAGAATAAGTTTATCTATTTATTTTTATTAAGAATATATTATATTCTTAGCTGATAGTCTACATTGAAATAACTTGGTAAATTTGTAGACAAGCCATGAAAAAAATATAAGCTGTATTATCATCATCTATGGCCCATTTTCTCATTTATGTTACAAATTAATTATAAAACTGTGCGTCAATTATGCTGTCTTCAAGAATGAGGGGAAAGCTAAACCCCCAAGAGAATACTTAATGAGAAAGACTTGATTAAATAAGAAGCACAGAGAAGAAGGTAATGAATCAAACCTAAAGCAACAAAATGGAGCAACTCTTTTGGGATTCACTTAAAAGTATTAATAGATGTGTTATTGTGCATATTGCAAGCCAGAAAACAAAATTAAAATAAATAACACTTCATTAGATGTGTAAGGGGAACATTGTAATATACTAGAGAACATTTACAAGATATACATGTGTTATATACATGTATGTAGACATATATCTATACACATACATATATACACCCAAATATAAAAATCAGATTTTGTTAAAAAAAAGGCCAAAATACATGCCTTTGGCAAGAAACAATGATAATATTTTCTAGTTGTGCTATATTTGATACTTTCTGTTAAGGCACATTGGTACTCTAATGGGTTATTTCATCAGGATAGATACTTTACTCCTGGACTCTGGTGTCAGACATTAAAAGTTCTCCGTATATTTTTACAACTGTGTTTTATTCTTTTCCACATTTTAGACACCTGATGTGTTAAGAAACCTTCCTCTTAATCTGTTATTGTTTCAGTAGTACCAGCATACCATATGATTTATTCATCTATCTTCTCCCATTTTTAATACATGACCAAATTACTTTTTTTTTTATGGTCATTTATATTAATGGCTATTATGTTAGTCCTTGAATTGGAATTATTGGTAGTGTATTATGGTCCACTTACACCCACCATATCTTTCTTTTGTCCTTTGGCGTTTTGGTAACTAATTCTTTTAAGACTGCAATGTTATAATATTCATGGGAGAATATAGAAGTTAAGGAGATGAACTTACAATAGGCAATTAGTTTGTGAGCATGAATAGAAGTAGACAATTTCCCAAATGATATTCAGTCAAATAACTTAATTCTGGGCTCAGTTCATTAGTCATTTTCACTGTTTATTAAGGATTCATATATTGTAAGACTAAGTAAAAAGGCCTTTAGAATGTGAACTCAGTGATAGTAGAGATTGTTTCATTCTTTATATTTGTATGCAACACTGAGTACAATACCTACCATATAGTAAGTACTTAATAAATTGCTTGAATGGGTTGCCTACGAAAGGGGAAAGTTCTCTCTCTCTCTCTTCCTCTCTCCCTCTCTGTCTCTCTCTCTCTCACTCTCTGTCCCTCTCTCTGTCTCTCATTCATATAGATATAAGTAGAGATGATATGTCTATATCTACATATCCCCATACATACATATATTTTCATGTATATATGTAAACATTCTGTATTTGTACATACATTATATATTTTTGTGTGTATATATATATATGTTTATGTTTATAACCTATTGCTTTTTCATAAACAAGCCATACAAAAATATAAATTATTATCACTTTTGTCAAATATAGCTATATCTAAGGAATATATATTTTAAGGAATAATGTTCAGGTATTGTAAATGAAAGTTCCAGAGATCAGGTAATTAACCCTTTAAGAAATGAAAATTTTCTACTATTTGAATGTTTCAAAAGAAGTGTTATAAACCCTTCCATTTTCAAACTTTGCGATTATTGTCAAAGGCACTCCCAATTTGTCGGTCACACAGGTTCACAACCTTGAGGTCGTCTTTAACTCTTCCTTTTTTCTCACTCTATATATACAGTTCATTGCCAAATTCTTGTCATTTATATGTCCACAAAATCTCTTATCTATGTTCCCCTCTCTCCACTCACACACCCACCACCATAGTACAGGCCCTCCTTACCTTTCCCTTGGACTATTGCACTGATTTTACAAATGGCGTCCTTACCTCATGTTTTTCTAATTCATCCCTCATTAAGCTGTCAGAGTGATTTTCTTAAAGCATAAGTCTTTCCATATCAAACCCCCACCCTGAATTCAATAAATTCCAACAGATACCTACTAAATCTGGAATCAAATATAAAATACTCCATTTGTCATTTAAAGCTCTCCACAACCAGATCCTGTCATGCCACTCTAGTCTTCTTATACTTTATTCTTCACATATTCTATGATCCAACTTTGCTAGCCTACATATTGTTCCTAAAACAGGACATTGCATCTCCCAACACTCTGCCTTTGCCCCAGTTCAGTTGTTCCTCAACCCTGTAATACTTTGTCTTCTCACCTACTTTTAGTTTTCCTGGCCTCCTTCAAAACTCAGCTCAATTTCCATTTATGATGGAGGCCTTTTCTTGTCTCCTCAATAACTAATGCATTCCTCTCTGAGACTACCTTCTATCCGCTCTGTATATGACATTTTTGTACCTAAGCATTTGTGTGTTTATTTCCCCTATTGGAATGTAAGATCCTGGAAGGAAGGCACTTTTTTTTTCTTTCTTTCTTTTTATCTTCAGTGCTTAGGACTGTGCTTGGCACATGGTAAATGCCTAACAAATGGTTATTGACTAACTATATGCTAGTATAATGATATCCTCAAGGCTAATACCTTATAAAGGCTATTGAATGATTTTCCCTGTGTTCCTCAGAGTTCCGCATTGTAGTATTAGGTGTTTTTAACATCTTCTTCTTTGTGGCCCACCTCACTTTTTTCATCTTTGTTAAAGGCATTCCAAATAATACCAGCTGCTAGTTATACCCCACCCTCCCCACACATACACTATCTCAAATAATATCTGCTGACTTTAATATTTTGCTCAAATGCTAGAGAAGTAAAGGATGAGGATATCTGAGAAAAGATCTTCAGAGTTGGCAATTAAAGGCCTAATAATAGTCTTAGAGAAAGCAGTTTTAGTTGAATTAGGATCTTAGAAACCAAATTTCAAGGATTTGAAGAAAAAAATGACAGGAAAACAAGCGTGAATAACTTTTTCTAGGAGCTAGGCTACAAAGGAAGGAGAAAAATAAGATGACATAGCATGTTGGATGGTAGAGTCAGTGAAAGTGCTTTGCTTTGTTTTTAAGTATTGGGGAAATTTAGAGCTTTTTTAACACAAAAGAAAAAAATATGGATAGAGAAGGATTGAATGTTTATACATTCAACATAAATATCTTTATGTACATATACACATAAAGAAATAAACCACACACATGCACACACATTTATATATACACACAAACATGTACACACATATATGTATAAATGTATATGAATATGAATGTATACATTTAGACAGAGAGAGAGAGATTTGCAAAATAATTTGATGGAAATAGTAAGGAATGGGATCAAGGGCAAGAGTAGAGGTTGAACTTGATAAGAAGGGAGACCTCCTTTTTATTAGAGATAAGAGTAAAGGAGCGTGTGTAGTCAGACGTATCAATGGGTTTTGAGATACTGAATGGAGACAGAGAAAAAAAGCACAAATAAATGCCTTCTCTAACATGAGGGGATTTCCTTTGCTAAAGGACAATGATGGTTTTCAGGAGGATGAATAAGTGAAGAAAATGTTTGAAATAGCTGCTCTCAGGAATGCAATACAACCAACTAGGGAAGAATGAAAGTTTTGCCTTGCTGCAGTGAGGACCCTATTACAATTATGTAATAATAATTAGCTGAATCAAGAGAATTATGTGGTTTGTTACAGAACTATTCAATTGCATAACGTTTTCCTTGGTAAACACATCTCTTCACACACCTTAAACTAAAACCTCTCTGTGGGTGTCTTTCAAAACATTTTGTTAAGGTCTAACATTTAACATCATATATCACTACTGGATAATTCCAATTGGCTGTCTTGCTGGCACAACACATTTACCATATTCAAAATGGAACTTGTCATATATTACCTTTAAAACTGCCTTTCTTCAATAGTTCTATTTTTTTATTTCTATACAAATATCTTCCCAGTGATTTCGGTATAAAACCTGGAAACTACCTTTGATGTTTTGTTGTTGTTGTTGTTCCACACCTCCTTTCTTAATATTTAATACATTGCCATAACCTGTTAATTCTATACTCATTACTTCCATTTCTTCTCTCCTTACTCTTAACCATCTCTTTGCAATCTGATTTCTGACCTGACTACCCATTTGAAACTACTTTCTCTGTTGTTATTATATAGTTGCCAAATATGATCTCATGGTCTTTTTTTTTTTATCTTCTTGATTTCTTTCCTGTCTTTGACACTGTCGACTACCCTCTCTTCTGTGGATTTTGTATTTCTTCCACTTGTCTGATTTCTCATTCTCAGTCAGAAGATTGCAGACAGTTTGGGGAATAGTTATGAGTGAAGCCAGTTCTCGTGGCTTTCTTGGGCACTCTTGATCTTGCCTCAAGATATTTGCTCTGAAATCTTTCTGATTCAGAGATCTTTGACCATGTTACTTGCTTTCTGGAAAACCATCAGTGGTTTCCTATTATTTATCATATTAACTACACACACCTCAGCCGGCTATTTAGGCCTTCTAAATCTGACTCCAGCTTAGCCTTCCAGTCTTTTTTAATATCAAAGCTTTATACACATTGAATTTTCTATCCAAAATAGAATAGTAGGTATTCTCCAGACATTTCGTGCTCTCACATGACTTTATTCATTTATACAGGCAATTTTGCCTGAAATAAATTCTCTCCATATTATCTACCTTTTTCTTCTATTAAAGATTTTCTAAGGCAGTGGTAACTAACTTGGGGTCCCAGAACATTTTTTAAAATTATTTTATAATTGTAATTCAAAGTATAATTTGAGTTTGTAATCCTATGTATTTTATTTTATATATTTAACAACATTATTTTAAGAAGGATTCCACAGGCTTCACCAGAATACCAAAGGGGTATATAACAAAGCAAAAGGTCAGAACTTCAAATCTAAGCCATCACCTCCTTACCTGCCATCTCCATGATACAATTTCTTCCCCCTCAAATTTTCTTAGGACATTTTGAATCTCTTATTCATCTTTATTTTATTCTACCATATGCATATACACATACATATGTGTATGTGTGGGTGTATTTCTGTGCGTGGAAAATCACTCCTCCTCTCTGAGGTCAAATAATCCAATGCAGTATTTCGTTGTGTCCCACCGGGGATGCAAAGTCTAACACAGCACTTTACGCATAATAACTGCTAAATAAATGTTAGTAAACCTGGAAATTCCTTAGCTGTTAACTATCTTCCTATGGTACTTGATACTGGGGTTTGTACCTCAAAATACTTCTATATTCACACAGGATCTTTTGTTTTTCCTCCAAATGCTTCTAATGATAGTTCTGTATCACTATTGCTACTAGATAAAGCAAAACAAAATTTAAAACCTTTGGGCAGATCTATATAACCTGTTGAAAAAGGACTAAAATAATGGCATGTTTAAATATGCCACTATGCAAATGTGACTAGTTTTAAAAATTTCAACAAGTATTTCATATCTATGGATTGTAATGTTGTAATGTCACTATAATTTTAATGCACATATAGGAAGTTCCCTTTTACTGGGAGCCTATACAGCAGAAATTCCTTATTAATGGAAACTTAGGTCCAGATTGGTAATTAATGTCTATAATGACGACCCAGAGGCAGAACAGAATTCTGAAGTACCTTCACAATGACCAAGGAACATTAAATTATATTCAATATAGTTTAATATTAAACAGCGTAAGTTTAGTTTTGTTACACCAAATTCAAACTCTTTTTAAAATGGTGATGTATAAGTAGTATATATAACTTTCTATTAAGCAGAACATCATGTCTCCTTAACATGAAGGTAATAGAGTACTTATAGTACTTAGTTCTCTGTGACTGGTTTTAGTGGGAAATAGTAGCTGAGAAATCTCTTTGGTGGCATCAAGCACAGAAGGGCACTGGAAATTGATGTTAGAAGGCTGGAACATGGATCTTGGTTCTGTTATTTGTGAATAGGGCAATTATGAGCAAGTCTCTTTACCATGTGGAACCTCAGTTATCTATGTGATAGGGCATTGATAATTATCAACCTCCCAGGGTTTGTGTGATGGAAAGTATTTCAATAAGTGTAAAGCACTGTGTAAAGATGAAATATTTGGTCCACAAAAGTGGTATGACTTCTGGAACCAAGGTGGTGGAGTAAAGGCAAGGACTCGTTTGAGCTCTGCCCCCGAACCCTCCAAATACCTTAAAATAATGACTTTAAACAAATTCTAGAGTGGTAGAATGCACAATAAGACAGAGGGAAACAATTTTCCAGCCCAAGACAACTTGTAAAGTTGGCAGAAAAGGTTGGTTGCACCAAGGTGAGAGAGGATCATATTTCAGTGCAGGCCATGCCAGTGCAGACCAGGCCTCAGCAAACCAGGAACAGGTCTCAGGGTAACTGAATCACTGGCAGCAATGGCAGTTTCCAGACCTATCAGCCCACAGATGCCAAATATAACTTAGAAGATCATCAGGAAAGGTCTGTTCCACCTGGGTGAGAGTGAAATATAGTCTAGAACAGGACATGCCAGCACAGTCCTGACCCCAAGAAACCCAGAGCAAACCTTGGAGCCACTGAATCAAAAGCAGCACTAGATGCTTCAGGAGTTTTCAGCCTACAGATGGTAAGGGGGTCAAAGAACTGATCAGAAGGAGATTACAGGGATGTCTTTGATAGCACTGGGACAGGACTCTGTTGCGTTGCCCATACTTGGGTCTGGGCCCTGTCCTGGGTAACAGTCTTAGGGCAAGGAGAAGCATTGCCATACCAGAGCTTATAGCCACAATAGGGCAGGGATCCTCCTCACAGTTCCAGGGCAGAAAAAGAATGCTTGTGATCCCTCACAGACTAGAATGCAGGTCAGGAAAGTAGTAATCAAATTTTTCTTAGCTCATACCTCCTTGGAAGAAGTGAAAACTTACAGGTCCCTATAAGTGTCTCTGAAAATAGCTGCACAAAACCCCTAAAGCTTGGGACAGTGCACCCTCAAGCTTGGAAGCAGAGCCCAATTTCACAAGGAGTTAAAATTCAAGTAATCAGCTGGGAAAATGACCAAACAACAGGAAAAAACAAACAAACAAACCCAGATCATATAAAGTTACTATGGTGACAAGGAAGATCAAAACATATACTCAGAAGAAGATAACAAAATCAAAGCTCCTACATCCAAAGCCTCCAATAAAAATATGAATTGGTCTCAAGCAATGAAAGAACTCAAAAGAGATTTTAAAAATCAAGTAAAAGAGGTAGAGAAAAAATTGGGAAGAGAAATCAGAGTGACACAAGAAAATCACAAAAAAAATCAACAGCTTGATAGAGGAGAACATGTAAAAAATTAATGAAGAAAATAAGAAATTAAAAAACAGACTAGACCAAATGATAAAAAAGATACAAAAAAAATGAAGAAAAGAATACCAAAAAAATCAGAAATGGACAAATGGAAAAAGAGGCACAAAAATTCATTGAAGAAAATGATTCCTTAAAAATTAGAATTGAGTAAATAAAAGCTACTGATTTTATGAGAAATAAAGAAACAATAAAACAAAACCAAAAAAATGAAAGAAAATAGAAGACAGTGTGAAATAACTAACTGGGAAATATCACAGTACTCTACCACTGACCTGAAAAAATATATCCAATAGAGATCGTTTAAAATTTTTGGAATACTGAGAAGCTATTATGAAAAAATAAGGCTAGATATCATCTTTCAAGAAATTCTCAAAGAGAACTGCTATGATATTTTAGAACTAGAGGGTAAAACATAAATTGAAAGAATCTACTGATCACCTCCTGAAAGAGACCCCAAAATGAAAACTGCCAGGAATATTATAGACAAATTCCAGAGCTTCTAGGTCAAGGAGAAAGTATTGCAAAGAGCCAGAAAGAAAAAAAATCAAGTATTATGGACAGAATAACACAAGATTTAGCAGCTTCTACTTTAAAGGACTGATGGGGTTGGCATATGATATTCCACAGGGCAAAGGAGCTAGGATAACAACCAAAAATCACTTATGCAGCAAAATTGAGTATAATCCTTTGGGGGGGGGGGAAGGGAATGGAAATTCAAAGAAATAGAAGACTTTTCAATATTCTTGATGAAAAGATAAGAGCTGAATAGAGAGGTTGACTTTTAATAACAAGACACAAGAGAAGCATAAAAAGGTAAACAGGAAAGGGAAATCATAAGGGACTTAATAAGATTAAAATGCATTCCTACATGGGAAGATGATACTTATAACTTCTAGGAATTTTCTCATTACTAGGGCAGACAGAAGGAGTATTTATAAATAGAGGGCACAGGTCTGAGTTGAATATGAAGGGGTGATATCTAAAAAAAATAAAATGAAGGGGTGTGGGAGGGGAGAGTTAGAATGGGATAAATTATCTCACATAAAAGGGACAAGAAAAAGCTTTTAGAGTGGATGGGAAAAAGGCATAGGTAAGGGGGAGTGAGTGAACTTTACTCTTATCAAAATCGGCTCAAAGGGAAAATAACATACACACCCAAATGTGTGTAGAAATCTAGCAAACCCTACAGGAAAGGAAGAGGGGAAAGAGATTAGAGAAGTAAGAGGTCATAGAAGGGAGGACAGAGCGGGTGAAGGTGTAGTCAAAAGGAAAACACTTTTGAGGAGTAACAGGGTGAAAAGAGAGAGAAAAATAGAATAAATGGGGTGGGAGGATGGATGGAGAGAAATACAATTAGCATTAGTAACTAAGAAAAAACAAATTTGAAGCAAGTTCTCTGATATAGGCCTCATTTCTCAAACATGAAAAACTGAATCAAATTTATAAAAATAAGAGCCATTCCACTATTGATAAATGACAAAAAGACATGGATTTTTCAGATGAAGTAATCAAAGCTATCTATAGCCAAATTTAAAAAAGTATTCTGACTCACTACTCGTTATTGATTGGAGAAATTCAAATTAAAACAATTATGCGGTAACAATCTCATACCTATTAGATTGGGTAATAGGACAGAAAAAGATAAATGATGGATGGTAGAGGGGATGTGGGAAAAATGAGACAGTAATACACTCTCGGTGGAGTCGTGAACTGATTCAATCATTCTATAGAGCAATTTCTAACTATGCCTAAAGGGCTATAAAACTGTACATTCTCTTTGACCTAGCAATACCACTACTAGGAGTGATAATTTTAAAAAAAATATTGAACTACTTGAAAACCATCAATTAAAAAAAAAAAGAGTCTACACATCATCTTTCAAGAAATTTTCAAGGAAAACTGTGCTGATATTCTAGAGGCAAAAGGTAAAATAGAATTTGAAAGAATCTACCAATAACCTCTTGAAAAATATTCCAAAATGAAAACTCCTAATAATGTAATATTCCAACTCCAGAGCTAATGAAACAAAAAAGAGGCAAAAAAAAAAAAACAACAAAGGAGAAGAATGTATATGTACAAAAATATTTATAGCAGCTCTTTTGTGGTGTTGAACAACTGAAAATTGAGGGGATAATCATCAATTGGAGAATGGCTGAACAAATTGTGGTATGTCATTTTGATGGAATACCACTGTGCTATGAGAAATAACGAGCAGGAGTGCTCTCAGAAAAACATGGAAAGACTTACATGAACTTAGGCAAAGTGAAATGTCACATGTACAAAGTAACAGCAATGTTGTAAGATGTAAGACTGACTTAGCTATTCTCAGCAATACAATGATCCAGGATAACCCTGGAAGACTTATGATGAAAATGCTTTTTATTCCCAGATAAAGAACCAATGGTGTCTGAAAACAGATTGAAGTATACAATTTTATTTTATTTTTCTTGATTTTTTTGGGGGGGGAGGGTGTCTATTTTCTTTCACAACATGACTACAGTAGAAATGTTTTGCATGACAGCACATATATAACCTGTGTTGAATTGCTTGCCTTCTAAATGAGGGGGAGGATATAAGGAGGAAAGAAGAAAATTTGGAATTTGAAGTTTTAAAAACAAATGTTAAAAATTGTTTTGCATGTAACTGGTGAAAAATAAAATACTAAATAAATAAAAATTTGTCAGCAGCAACTACAGGGAAAAAAAGTTGTAAAACTACTTTTAGACTATTAGAGTCATGAATTTATAGCAACGGTTATTGACACAATTTCTATTCATAGTACTTTAAAAGTAAGAGTAAAGTAAGATATTGGAGATGCTTCTTGGTGAAAATAAGCAGAGCATCATTTAGTCATCCAGGAATTTTATTTTTCATTCCACAACCAAGATTCTAAGCCTATTTAGCAAGTTTTCTCTCTTATTAGTTTTGTTATTTGACATATTTCTCTGCATCTAGTAAACTAAAATTACTATAATTCAAAATACAGAAACTGTCAAAATTCTTTGAGTTGTAGCCATATACCACAAGTCTCCTGGGTTTCTTCTTATCATAGCATGAATTGAAAATGTTGAAGACATTCTTTCTATATAGTCACAATGCTGATGTGCTAATGGTGAATCAATGCATTGTACTAAATGGACATTAAGAAAGTTTAAGTTGTAAAACATGGCAAGCATGGATTTTTATTTTATTTGACTACATTTTGTTTAGTATACAAAGTAACAGAAAAGGAGGAAATATCTTTCATTAACATACCTTCCCCAAACATAAATGAACTATTGAAAGACTGCTATAAATCCTAGAACATGAATATCATCAATCTCGTGTCTCTTCTTTAAATTTTTTTAATAAGAATGATGGCATTCTAGAAACCACAAAAGTGGTCAAATTTGTTTTTCCAATGTTTAAGACCATATAAAAATGTATGTAGATAAATAGATAGATACATACATACATACATATATACATACATATATGCATACATACATAGAGATATGGAAAGTGGAAAGAACATAGGACTTAGAATCCAAAAAACTAGACTGATGTTTCAGTCTAAGTGACCTAGGGACCTAGGGAAAGATATTTATAAGCTCTGATATGCAGAATCGAAAACAAAACAAAACAAAACATTTTTACTCCTTATGTAACGGGGTTATTGATAAGAAAGTGCTTTGTGAACTTTAAAGTATTATATAAACATATGTTATTGTTATCAGATAAAGTAATGTTTGAAAGTGCTTTGCATGTTATAAACTACAATATGAATTGGTTATTATTATCGTATATGTTATTATTCAAAGTTAGGTGGGATTGCAGAGGGAAAAAGAGTAGGTACCATAGTGAAAAGAACCAATCAAACTAGCCAAATATTGTAAGCCTAATGGGGATCATTGCTGGTAGAGACTAGGAATTGACTTCCTGAATGGCAGAATCTCATTATTCCAGAGTCCTTGCTAGCATAATACTGACTGCAATTCCATGACAGTGATTTTAAAGATGTGTCAAGACATAATACTAATGCTGATGTTAGTGTAGTGGCAGTTGGTGGTAGGAACTATGCTTTTTGTATAGTAGAGGATGTAATATGGATAGAAAGGAGAATATTTTTGTGTAGTGTCAGTAGCTATGTTGCAGGCATGAATAAATGAATGAGAAATAATTTATCCAGTTTTAATACATGCCAAACACTGAGAATACAAATAGAAAAATGACAATTATTCCTGCCCTGAGGTCGGGAGGGTTGCGGAGAGAGGGGTTAGATTCTAGGAGGAATAGCCAACACATTCAAGGGAGTGGAGGTCAGGGAAAGGATAATATGGTTTATAAAGTTACAAGTATGGTGGAACTGTAAGAGAATAGATCACTATCATGTTTCTTGTGCTGGAGTGTCAAACTTTCTTTTCAGTTCTGGTTTTTTCAGCAGGAATGTTTGAAAGTCCTCCACCTCATTGAATGACCATATTTTCCCCTGGAATACGATGCTCAATTTTGCTGGGTAGGTGATTCTTGGTT
>CM053582.1:277870421-277889009 GCA_028627135.1 Pseudochirops cupreus | reverse complement strand
CAATTTTTCTTCCACTTCCCTTATTTGGTTTTGAAAATCTTTCTTCAGCTCATCTCTAGCTTTAAGGCATTCTTCATGTTTATTGGAGGCCCCTGGTGGGGGTGCTCTGGCTGTGCTCTCCTCCTCCCTCTCTCTCCCATGATCTTTCTTTACCCCAAAGAAGGTATCAAGGGTTTGGGAGCTGTTCTTACTTTGCTTCGTATGCTTATTCTTACTCACGGTTCTTCAGACCGTAATTTTTTTTTAAATCTCTGTGGGGCTCTGCTTCCAGAAGGGAAAGCTCTGTCCCAAATCGCTGGGGTCCTCCCAGCTGTCGTAGCTCTTAGGGAGAGGTTGGAAACTCTTCCTATATACTTCCGGCAGACTGGATAATAAAGACTCCAAGACCGAGGCCCAAGACGGCAATCCAGCCAGGCACTCAACGCGAGAGCTCTGGCCGAGAACAATCGCTCATTCCCCCTGCTGCCTGCAGGCCACGGGCAGGAAGCTGCAAAGCCAAGGTGGGTGCAAAACCTCTGCCTTTCGCTTTTCTGCCCTGGAGGTCTTCTGGCCAGACTGCTTATCTCCCCCTTTCACAATTCCCATTCATAGCTGCCACTAATCCGCTCACCTGAAGCTCCTCAGCTCCTCCACTCCTCCCGTCCAGCCACCTCCAGGGCATAGCCGCGGCTTCAGGCCAGGCTGGTTTCGGTTCACAGTGCTGATATGGTTCCCTGTAGCCGAGCTGACTTTAGTGGGAAGTATCTTTGTGTGCATTTTGGAGTTCTAGGATTGGTTTAGAGTCCTATTTTATGGGTATTTTGGGGTGGCTATGTGAGAGCTGCGATATGTTGCCACTGCTACGCCACCATCTTGGCTCCGCCCCCCGAGAATAGATCACTATAACTTTTTTCTAGCAATAATGACAGCACTGACTTGATTATAATTCCAGAAATGGGAAGAAGTAGGAATGTGTTGGTGTGGGGGGAGAGGAGGGAAGATTTCTGCAGAGTATTCACAGTGCGACAAGATAGCTGGTAAGGAGTTACCTGGGGAAGCATGACTAGAATTGACTTAGATGTGGTGAGTTACATCTACAAAAGAAAAGAAGCATATGTAACTTGGCTTAGCTATAGATCACCAAATGAAACATTCACCAATCAGCCTAGTGGGCATCCAAGGGCAAGAGTTCCAGACCTGAAAAAGTTGTCATTTAGGACATGGATGCCCAAGGAATAGGGCCTCTGAAGCCTATTTCTGTCTTAGATTTCATGACTGATTAAGAGGGAATGAGAGTGAATTTTAGGACAAGTTCAAAGGCTGCCACAACTCAGCTTTGCATTGAGTTGTAAAGTGAGAAAAACTAGATGTAGGAGCCTTGTTCCTGGAACCTCAATTATGTGGTGACATGAGAAAAGATCAAGGCTTGTTGACCCAAACTGGTCCCATAGTGACATGTCTGAATCAATGTTTTACCTCTATGCAACAGACATTTATTAATTGCCTATGCTCAGGATACTTTGTCAGTCACTGAGTATAGACAGACCAAAACAAAATAAGTCCTGACCCTTAAGAACCTTCTTTCTGATAACGGGAATACAAAATGTATACAAATAGGCAAATACAAAGACTTTTGGGAAGAGAGAAGGCACTGTCAGGGTATGACAGAAGGCTTCATAGAAAAGGTTGAACTTCAGCTGAATGAACCTTGAAGGATAATAAGGATTGTGGAATGCAAAGAACAAGGAAAACATTTAAGGCATGGGGAAATACACTAAGGCAGGGAAGAAAATGCAGCTTTGAGGACAACATTCTATTGTATATCTAAGATAGAAATCATGAAGTAGAATAATATAAGTTAAACCTAGAAAAGAAGACTGGAGTCAGATTGTGGGGATTTTTATATTCCACAAGGAAGTGTTCATGATTCATTCTAGAGGTAATCAGGAGCTACTTAAGGTTTTTAAGCATGGGAATAATGTGGTCAGACCCATGCCTTAGGAAGGAGATTTTGCCTGCTGTATAATGATGAACTGGAAAGTTGGACATCTGGAAGTACAAAAAACATCTGGAACATTTATATAATTAATGTACATGGTGAGGTTACGAGAACCTAACATAGTGTAGTGAAGGCAGTGAGTGCAGATCATATTTTTGTTTGTTTGTTCTTTAGAGATTGTCATTGAAAGGGAACAGAAATATAGGGCAAAAGCTTGAACAGCTGGCTCTTTCTGATCTCCATTTATAGAAAGAGTGGACTGAAGAGGTGGCAGATGTGAAATAAGGAAAAAGGAAGCTTAGGACAAATGGCTCTGTGGCAACTACAGTTTTTCATTTTGTCTTGTTGTATTTTGTTCTGTTTGTTGTTCTTGTTTAGGGCATAAGGGGTATTCCACGAAGAGGAAGAATGTTAGTGCTAGTATCAGAATTGATGTGAAAGATCCCTGAATCTTGAAAGAGAGAATGATACTTTTTTGTTTTCTCAGTAGTTTTTGTTTTGCTTTGTTTTTCATCCTTCAGGCTATATCCAAGTCATATTTACCTGTATGGGCCTAAGTTTTCTTGCTTGCAAATTGAGGGCAGTGAACTCGAGCAGGCCTTATGGTTGAGCTATTAAGCCACAGATTTCATAAATATTCTTTCAGTCCTGTTACCTACTCATCCACCCTCAGTAGATGTTTCAGTGGAATTCCAACCGATTATTTTTTTTACTGTACTCTCAGTGGTGTTTTCTGATGACAAAAATCCAGTCTTTGCTGTGGAATGATGTGTGGTAAGTGTGACCCATTGTTTAGCAGCAACTCTTGTGACCTAACAGATGTTTCTTTCTCATTTCAATTTGAGGGGATGTTTATATTCATTTAATGACATGTAACTTTGCATCATAGAGCAGTTGTTCAGTAGCTTTCACTTGTGTGCAACTCTTTGTGACCTCCTTTGGGGTTTCCTTGGCAAAGATACTAGAGTGGTTTGCCATCACAGAGCTAGCTTCAATAAAAACAATAATCAGAAACAACTGTAATTCATATGGCATATAATCTGAGGTTTATACAGATTGGATTTGTTCTTAAAATCTTTAAATTAATTCACTACTTGACTTCTACCTCTTGCTCAGGATGTCCCTTGCAAACATAAAAAAGTTTATCTTGTATATAGGTATCTATAACAAAGAAAAAAGAGTCCTAAGTTTCCATGCAGGAACACAAAAAGATGCCTTTCTTTCAGTCTCTGATGTGCCTACTCTTCTCAGAAATATATACAGTTCTTCAGATTTATGCTCCTACTAGTCTCCTTTCAGGTTTGCTAGACATCCAAAAAGAAAAAAAAAATAACAATCTACATCCAAGGGATCAATATCATTCTTCTGATTTACATTACTACTTTAGAGGGTTTATAGTGTGGGAGGGGAGGGGGGAAGAAGACTGCAGCCTTGAGTCCACCTGTGGCCCTCCAGGTCATCAAGTGTGGCCTTTTGACTGAACCCAAACTTCATGGAACAAATTCACTTAATAAAAAGATTTGTTCTATAAAACTTGGATTCAGTAAAAAGGCCACACTTAAGGACCTAGAAGGCCATATATAGCCTCAAAACCACAGGTTCCCATCCCTGCCTTAGAGAATGGACATGTCTGTGAAGTCGTTAGTTTAGACAGAGAAGTCTACTGAGTGACCTCTGTCCTACTCAGACTACAGTTGTAGAGAACTATCATACTTGGAATCTTATCTTGACACTCTAAAGGTGTTTACTTTTTAATTATGTGATTTTGATTTTTCCACCAAAGGAAAACACATAAGAGTCAGGTGGGAGCTGATAGTCCTCTTTGGGACATTCGTAATGCAAGTAACTCAGTTAGGGCAAGATCTGGATTGGCTCGCCTACATCATGACTTAGGTCTTTGCTATTCCTTAGCTCTGAGTCCCGTTTGGCTCAAGAACTCCTCCTTGCTGTGCCACCCACCGTCTATCATCATCTGCTGCTATCCTTGGAGGGGCCTAGTTCCATGGAGCATATGTTTTCTTGACACATGTAGTTCTTTAGAGCATATGGTAACCTGGAGGGATCTTGGGGCTTCCCTCCAAGGAGCCTAATCTGTGTGTGTTCAACTGCCTTCTCTGTCTAACCTCCAAGTCCTTGTTTTACTTCTCACCTTTTAAAGGCCAGATGAATGAACTGGCTATGAATCAATCAATCATTTGACATGAATATTGGTGATCCACAAGTACCCAGTACTGAAGAGGTAGGGAAGGGGATAGATTTCTAGGAAATCCTTTGAGGGTTCTTAGTCTGAAATGCATTACTGGACTCAAGCAATCTTTTGCCAGAGTTACAAAAGTTTATTATTACACTGACTTAGCAGCGGGCAGGGGAGGAGAGTAAGGAGACCTGCAAGCTTACAGGGATCTAAGGCAAAATTATAAAGTTTAATGTTATGCTTTGCAGCGGGCAGGAGAAGGTTAAGGAGACCTGCAAGCTTACAGGAGTCTAAGGCATTCATTATAAAGCCGTAAAGCTAACAACCAAAGGTTAATTATGATAACTAGGTGGGCAAGGGTGGACTTAGGGAGGAGTCTGGGAGTTTAGGAGTAGTCAGTGCTTAAAGGGACATGCACTTTTTGTAGCAACTGTGCAGGTGTATTGCCCATAATTCACTGGGATGTTGCCCTCGTGGGGACAGGGAAGAGGTGTGGTTTTTGCCTTGTGACATCAGTGCGTTACTTTTGGTCAAGGCTGAATGAGATATGCCCAGTCTGTTACTCATCTTTGACAATATAGCTGTTGGGGGGGGAGGGGGAGAATGGTTTGATTGTGCCAAGTTTGGAAGCTAGACTTGATTAGGGATTCAGGAGGTACCATATTGGGAGGGAGTTATCTCTTCTGATAATGTTGTTCAAGGTGTTTGGGTGCAGCTGGCCACTTAGAACAAAGGAGGTCTCTAAACTGAAGAGTTTGTTTATGAAATGCCTGGGTGATGTATTCATAGGTGCTGTAGCTAGGCAGACTGCTGGCTCAGGGAAGAAACTTTTAGGCTGGGGGAAGGGGAGAGGCAGAGTTAATGCCTTTATGGCTGGGGGAAAGTATGACTTTTACAATTTAATTGCACAGGCTTATTACAAACTGATATTACACAAAAATATGATTTTTTTTACAAACTGAGGTTACAGACAAAAGCTCCAGACCCCATCAGTACTGTGCATAGAATTTATACCCTTTCAAGGCTTGATATTGTCAAAGAAATTTCATAACTCCTTAAGAAGACTTCCTCAGTGCCAAAACAAAGTCATCATCATTGGAGGCACTAAGAATACTTAGTTTAAAGAGGGGCATCATCTATGTCATAATAAAGGTATCATTCCCAAGACAACAGTGAACCTAGGGTAATAACTGGCTTTATCCACAGCATAACATTTTTCATTCATGAAGCTAACAAAACCATTCAATTAAAATTAATTAATTAATTATTAAACAAAAAGCAACCAACTGTATGCTTAGGTTATAAAGTATAAATTTTAATCAAATAGGTACTTGTGGATCACTGATGTGTTCAGAAAAAGGATAGATCTTTGATATTGCTTTGGGGGTTGTAAGTGAAGCCTAACAATAGCTTATGTCCTGCACAGATGACATTCCTAGATAGGTGTCATATTTAGAATCTTATTGTGATAATCCATGGGTATTGTCTTTTTAACCATATGGTTGAAATTATTAATATGATAAAAATACACAGTTCCCACTCACCATGACTTAGAATTGACCATAACATCAATTTATTTTTACAGGAATTTCATTTTTCTGTTACCTGAATAAAGTTTTTTACAAATTCTTCTGAACTAAGCCTCATCTTTAGTTGCTAAAACTGAGGGCAACCAAGAAATGAGGTTTATAAAACGGTAAAGACAGAGTTATAACCACTGGAACACTTGGAAATAGTTATTCATTTGGGAATGTCTGGATGCAAGGTGGAATCCCTCCTCACCAACAATTACAGGTTAAATGTCCTGAAATCTTAGCTCATTTTTAACCTTTAATGCTTTCAAGCATAACTATTTGTGGTATTCTGTTAGTAAAAAATTCCCATATCCATCTTGGCAGCCAAAATTTATTTTTATAAGAAATCAACCCCTACATGTGGGCTTGGACATTAGGCTATTTACTGGGAAGTCAATTCATGAAATTAACAAGGTATTTAACTAAAATGGAAAACAAGGTGTTCCCAATGGTCTAGTATAATTTTAAGTTTGGAGGACATATTATATATCAAAACATTTATATAACCATGGTGCATTTTATTTTGTTAATCTGTAAGCACTCTTCTAGGCTCCAGGTACCTCAAAACAGGCTATTTTTTTTTCATTGTGATTACTTTGTAAGCTCCTTGAGAGAAGAAATAAGTTCATTTGTGTATTTGTATCTACAGTGGCTTGCATCAAACTATCAGAAAGTACCAACTTAAATTTATTATTATTGTTCAGTTATTTCAGTCATGTCCAATTTTTTGTGATTCCATTTCAGGTTTTCTTGACAAAAATACTTGAGTGGATTTGTCCTTTCCTTCTCCAGTTCATTTTACAGATGTGGAAACTGAGGTAAACAGGGCTAAGTGACTTACCCAGGGTCACACAGTTAGTAATGCTGCCTGAATCCACATTGGAACTCAGGTCTTCCTGACTCCAGTCCCCTTGCTTTATCTACTGTGCCACCTAGCTATACCCTAACACATTTCATTAATGCTTGTCAGCTAAATAATTGCTAAGCAGATGTGCTCTGAAAGAGAATAAAAATGAAGACATGGAATATGAGGTCATCTGTCTAAAAGTAAGCTATTATACTAGTGATAATATCCTGGGGATATCCAATGTTCTTGGTTTCCAGAATAAAACCATTTCTAAAAAATGAAGAATAGTATTTTTTTTAATCTGTAAAATGGGTTCATAACTATTTTGTCTACTTCAGAGAATTATTGTGAGGTTATAGGCTCTTATAAATCACAAAGTAAAGGAGTTATATAAGCATAGGTTGTTACCCAGTAATCAGTATGCTACTTACTATTATAATCTTCATTTTAAGACATTTTACAATGCAGACTGTTCAATGTTAAATGGCTGATGACTTGTGCAAATGAACTGTTCTCAGCTGCTGCTCTTGAAAACAGTGACAATGCCTCCCTCAGATACACTGATACAGGCCCTAAAAACAGTAGAATAATTTTTCCCTTAGTGGACTAATATATCTTTAATTCCTTTCAGAATAGAGCCCCTAAATATTTGATAAGAGAAACTGAAGAAGTGTTAATAGTAGTTCAGAATTTTACCCATTTGCATTTATCAAGTACTGTAATTTATCATGAATTATTTTAACTGTACCCCTTCAATTGCTCTTATCAAGTCCTCAGAGGTAGACATCATGTCTGTTGATATCTGGCAACTAGTAGGGGGTGAGATGTGGAGGATTTGTTTCATTATATGAAATAAATAATATCTTTCTCAAAAAGAAAACATTTATAAATTTGTTACTTATTGCACTTAAGTAAATGTCTTATTATTAAACATAAATTATCTCTTCTTACAAATATTTAATATGAGGAATGTCAAGAAAAGCAATAATATGCTAAGTCTAGTGAGTTTTGTTGAATATTACACACTTAAACTTGAGTGAACATTAAGCATACTTATTTGTAAAATGGTAAGCTATAAGCAGAAAAGGTGGATATAGCCTAATATGAATTAGAATTCAAATACGTGAATAATAGTCCTAGTTTGATGTCAACTCTAATATTAGCTATTAAATGCAAGACTTTTAAAAATTTTAACATTGAACTCCAGAGTTTAAGTAACAAGTGAACTTAATGTGTCTAGGTAAGTAGTAAAAAAAATGTATTTCTCACTGATTTGCATAGGCAGGTGCTTGAATAATAGAAAAATAATCAGAATTTTTTCTAAAAATATAATTTTTCTGGGTCTAAATGTTTTTAATGGAACATATTTTTTAAAGAATCAAAAAATTGTCAACCCATAAGATGAACATTGCATATGGGGAACCAGAAAAAAATCAACTTTTCAAGGAAAGAACTTTTTAGAGTAATCATTTCTATCCCAGGGTAAGAACTTTTGAATGAGTAAGGAGAAAAATATCTAAAATATCTTAACTTAAGAAAGTTATTTGATACTTTATCAGGGATTTATTTAATGGTTACATCTATAGGAGGCAGATAAACAACTTGTCTTCAATTCCTCAGAAAATTCTAGAAGATGTATTTAAAGAGATGGTAGATGAACAGCTTAGTCAATCAGTCAATAAGCAGGCACTTTGCCAGATAATGTACTAAGTGCTGGGGACAGAAAAAAAAAAAAGGCAAGATACCATCCTCCGAAAACCAATCCTTGCTCTTACAGAGCTCACACTTTAATGAGAAAATTGGTGATTATGAAAAGCCAACATGGTTTCATCATGAATAGTTTAAGAATAGGTCATGCCACATAATCCTCATGTCTGATTCTGAAAAAAAAAATGCAACAAGAAGACTGGTTTTCTGGTCTGAGTCTTACTCAAATATCTAAGGCTCTGGCAATTTCTCTCTCAACTTTTAGACAGATGTAAAACTTCAAACTATTTTTCTACTGTCTTTTTAGGTATTGGAAAGCCTGAGGCTATATCTCATCAGTGTCCATGTTTGGTCATTTTATGGAATTCCTCAATGAAATAGATCTGACACTGTTTTCCAAGCATATTCCCTCACTCAGAGGCATTGCTCTGTAGCTAATGCCTAAGAAAGGCTATCAAGTGCATAGATCAATATTAAACAACATTGATGAGAATCCTGCCCTGGATTTTATGACTGAAGCACTACTATTATTTCTGTTTGAGAAACTCATCTCTTCTACAGGTGTGTACAGTTTCTTTCAAGGCGTCAGAAAGATTTGAGTTTTATTTTTGCTGTGTACCACCTATAAAATCTGAGATAGCTTTGAGTTCCTTTCAGTAACTTTTCATTACTGTAGCCAAAAACGAGAGCATATTCATTTCTCTTGACTTATTAGGTCCAATGAAAAGGATAGTTATAATAAGGAGGTCATGCTAATATTTCTGATTCCCTGGACAGTACCTGAGGTGTTCCTTCTCTGTCCCTAGACAGCTATGTGGTACATTGGATAGAGTGCTGGTACTGAGTCAGGAAGATTAGAGTTCAAATCTGGTACCAGATGCTTCACTTGACCTTGGGAACAGAACTTAACCTTTGTTTGCCTCAATTTCCTCAACTATAAAATAGGCGTAATAACAAGCACCTACCTCTCAGGGTTGTTTTGTAAAGCACTGCTCTAAGTGCCTGGACATTAGTAGGTGTCGTATAAATATTTATTCCCTTCCTGTTTCCCCTACCAGTCAAAGCAGAGAAAGAAGCAATTATAGAACCAGGATCATAATGTTCTATGAGCCTTCTTCTCCAATCGCCATTTCCCCTGCAACTGGTTTCTCAGTCCTTTCAAATTAAAACTCTCTTCTCTAATTCATAAACAAGGAGACAATTTGTACATTAAACGCTTCAACATGTTACCCATACATACATACATACATATATATATATATATATATATATATATATATATATATATATATATATATATAAAGGTCCTGTCATTTCATTAGTGTGGGAACTGTTTCAATAAATTAAACAAATATTTATACCTTATAGTATTATAGAATTACCTGAGACTCATGAAGGCTAAATGACTTACTCTTGGCAAAAATCAGTGTCAGAGGCAGAATTCGAATCCAGGTCTACCTGAATGAAATTTCAAGGAAAATATAATTGAGTTTTAAAGGAAAGACATAATGTGCCCCCCCCATAAGTAAATTATAAATTTCTTTGTTTTGTCTACAGTGTCAAAACAGAATAATACTGTGCTATATAGAGCTGCTCTGGTCTTGGGATTTCTTCTACACTCCATTAACAGCATAACTTCCCTTCCATGTTCTGATAGAAAATGAAACTTTAAAATTCCAAGGGATGGAGACCTTAGAAATCACCAAGTTAAACTTCTTAATTTTACAGATGAGGAAACTAAAGCACTGCACATCACTCACTCAAAAACATAAAAGGTCAAATTGTAGGACTAGGACTATAAACCAATTCTCTTGATTCTCTAATACAGATGCTCAGTTTTCCTTCTTATTAGTAAATGTTATATTCTCAGACGAAGGCTAATAGTCAACGATAATCAAACATTATTTCCCTGGCTGAATACGCTCTTTTACAAAAGCAAATCATAGTTCTTAAAGCTCTCCAATTGTTGTATTAGAATATGGTCCACTGATCTCCCTCAGCCACATAAGTAGTCCTGGAGTTCTTTTGGTTAATGGTCTCTGTTTATAGGCTCCAGAGATTTAAACAAGTTATTTAACTCTTTTGGGGGTCCATTTTCTTACCTGTAAAATGACGTCACTCAATAAGATGATCTTGAAGGTACCTTTTATATTTATATCTATTATATAATAATTAACATAGCCAGAACTTAGGATTCTATCACGTGGGACAAATTAATTTGAATGAAAGCAGTTTGGTTGGAGTGGTGTAAAAGAAATCACCATTCTTGTGTGTGGCTGTAGTATGTCTTAGATAATGGTCAGTGAAGGTGAAGACATTGAGGAACTGGTCTGCAGTTTTTAGAAGGGGCAGAAAAATTTGGAGAAAGAACGCTGAAAGTCAGGTAATGATACTGTTGAGAAGGATGGAAAGTATGATGGAGGCTCATTAAATGAAAAACAATGATATGGGTAGTGTTATGTGAACTTTAAAGAAAGAAAGCTCGTCCTTCAGTGATGATGGTGCCAGAGGGGAGATCTGAAAGTATCTTACTGACATCATTCTTTCCCTTTCCTCCCCACTACTTATCAGGGAACTCAAGCTATGACTTCTCTAATTCACTCCAATTTCTTTCTTTCTTTTTTAAAAGTATTTTATTTTTCCCCATTTACATCTAAAAACAAATTTTAACATTTCTTTTTAAAACTTAGTTCCAAATTATTTCTCTCCTTCCCTGCACCCCTCATTGAGAAGGCAAGCAATTCGGTATAGGTTTTGGATGTATAGTCATGCAAAACATTTCCATATTAGTCATGGTGTGAAAGAAAAAAATATACCTGCCCCCTCCCCCACCAAAAAAAAAAACCTCGGGAAAAATAAAGTAAAAAAAAAAAGTATGCTTCAATCTGCATTCAGATACTATCAGTTCTTTCTCTGGGGAGGGATAGAATTTTTCATCGTAAGTCCTTCAAGACCTTTGTATTGTTAAAAATAGCTATGTCATTCACAAATGACCATCTTACAATATTACTTTTACTTTGTACACAGTACATTTCACTTTGCATCAGCTCATACAAGTCTTTCTGGGATTTTCTGAGAGCACACTGCTCATCATTCTTATGGAACAAAGTATTCCATCACAATCACATACCATGATTGTTCATCCCTTTCCCAGTTGATAGGCATCCCCTCAGTTTCTAATTTTTTGCCACCAGAAAAGAACTGCAATAAATATGTTGGTACATATAGGTCCTTTTCCTTTTTTAAAAAATTCTTTTGGGATACAGACCTAATAGTGTTATTGCTAGGTCAAAGGGTATGAATGATTTTATAGCCCATTGGGCAAAGTTCCAAGTTGCTCTACAAAATGGTTCAATCAGTTCACAGCTCTACCAAGAGTGTGTAAATGTCTCGTTTTCCCCCACAATTCCTCCAACTTTTGTCATTTACCTTTTCTGTCCTATTAGCCAATCTAGTAGGTATGAGGTAATACCTCAGAATTGTTTTAATTTGCACTTCTCCAAACAATAATGAGTTAGGACATTTTCTCATATGGCTAAAGACAGCTTTTATTTCTTCATCTGAAAATTGTTCATGTCTTTCAATCATTTATCAATGGGGGGATTGCTGTTACTTTTATAAATTTGATTCAGTTCTCTATATCTTTAATAAATGAGGGTTTTATCAGAGAAACTTGCTTCAATTTTTTTTCACAGTTACTAATATTATCTGTATTTCCCGTCATCTTATGACCCCCTCCATGTTTCATCTATTCTCTCTTTTCACCCTGTTCTTCCTCAAGTGTTATGCTTCTGACTATCCCCCTCACCCAATCTGCCCTCCCTTCTATCACCTCCTCCCGCCTTCTTTTAAGAGTAAGATTCACTCATTCCTCCTTACCTCCCCTCATTCCCCTCCACTGTAAAAGATTTTTCTTGCCTCTTTTTATGTGAGATAATTTACCCCATTCTATCCCTCCCTTTCCCTTTCATTCAGTACATTCTTCTCTCACATCTTCATTTTATTTTTTTTAGATATCAACCCTTCATATTCAACTCACACCTGTACCCTCTGTTTCTATATACTTCTTCTAACTACCCTAATAATGAGAATGTTCATAAGAGTTACAAGTATTATCTTCCAATGTGGAATGTAAATAGTTTAACCTTGTTGAATGCCTTATAATTTCTCTTTCCTATTTACCTTCTTAGGCTTCTCTTGAGTCTTGTATTTGAAAGTCAAATTTTCTATTCAGCTTTCGTCTTTTCATAAGGAATGCTTCCAAGTCCTCTGTTTCATAGAATGTTAATTTTTCCCTTGAAGGATTATGCTCAGTTTTGCCAGCTAGGTGATTCTTGGTTTTAATCCTAGCTCCTTTGCCCTCCAGGATATCATATTCCATCCCCCCAGGCCTTTAAAATAGAAGGTGTTAAACCTTGTGTTATCCTGACTGTAGCTCCATGATATTTGAATTATTTTTTTTTCTTTCTGGTTACATGAAATACTTTCTCTTTGACCTGGGAGATTTGAAATTTGGTTATAATACCACTCGTAGTTTTCATTTTGGGATCTCTTTCAAGAGGTGATCAGTGGATTCTTTTCATTTCTATTTTTCCCCCTGGTTCTGGAATTTCAGGGGAGTTTTCCTTGATAATTTCTTGAAGGACGATGTCTAGGCTCTTTTTGTTGCTTGTGGTTTTCAGATTATCCAGAAAGTTTTAAATTATCTCTCCTGGATCTGTTTGCCAGGTTAGTTGTTATTGCAGTGAGATATTTCACATTGTCTTCTATTAAAAAATTATTTGAATTTTGTTTTATTGTTTCTTGATTTCTCATAAAGTTACTATCTTCCATTTGTTCAATTCTAATTTTTAAGTAGTTTTTTTCTTCAGTTAATTTTTGTGCCTCCATTTGACCAATTCTGCTTTTTAAGACATTCCCTTAATGGCTTTTTGTACCTTTTGTACCATTTGGCCTAGTCTGGATTTTTAGGTATTATTTTTTTCCAAGTATTCTTTTGTTTCTCCTTTACCAATTTCTTGAGTCTTTTTTCATGATTTTCTTTCATCATTCTAATTTCTCTTCACGATTTTTCCTCTACCTCTCTTACTTGATTTTCAAAACCTTTTTGAGCTCTTTCATCGTCTGAGACCAATTTCTATTTTTCTTGGAGCTTTGAATGTAAGAGCTTTAACTATCTTCTTCTAATTGTGTATTTTGATCTTCCTTAGCATAGTAACTTTCTAAGATCAGAATTTCTTTTTCTGTTGTTGTTTACTTCTTTTTGCAGCCTATTTCTTGTCTTTTTAACTTTTTGCTAAAATAGAACTCTGTTTTTGGGGTAGAGGGCACACTGTCCCAAACTTCAGGAGCTTTGTGCATTTGTCCTCAGAGATATTTCTAGGCACCTGTAAGTCTTCAGTTCTCCTCTAAGGAAAGACATTTACTACTCTACTGGCCTATGTTCTGGTCTATGAATGACCACAAGCACTCTTTTCTTCCCTGGAACTATGATGAGGGTCCCTGTTCTGTGGCCACAAGCTCTGGTGTGCTAGTGCTCCTTCTTGCCCTAGGACTGCCACTCAGGACTGGGACGCAGATCTGAGTATGGACAAACCAACAGAATCCTGCCTCAGTGTTAACAAAGAAATTCCTGTCATCTCCTTCTGACTAGTTGTTTGATGCCCTCCTTTCTATCTGTGGAATGAGAGCTGTGGAAGCAGCCACTGCAACTGCTGAGTTAGTGGCTCCCAAGGTCTGCTCCTGGTTTGCTGGAGCTGGGGATGTGCTGGTGTGTTCTGCACTGGACTGTGCTCCATTTTCACTCAAGTACAATATACATTCCTGCCAAACTTCTAAGTTGCCTTTGACTGGAAAATTATTTCATCTTGTCCTTTTGTGGGTTCTGCTGTTGCAGGCATGTTTAATGGCATTATTTAGAAGTGTTTAGAGGGGTTTGGGGAACAGCTCAGGCGAATCACTGCCTTTTCTTCGCCATCTTCTGGCCTCCATTTTCACTGCATCCTTATAGCCTTCCTTTGGAAGTTATGCAGTAGAAAGGTTGATGCATTTAGACCCAGTACCTAAACTCATCAGGCTCTTCTCTTACTACTTGTGTGACAAGGACAGTCACTTTGCCTTTTTTTTTTTTTGACCATAATTTCCTTATCTATAAGATGAAGAAGTTGGAGTAGATGATCTCAGAGGTCCCTTTCAGCTCTAAATCTTGGATGCTTTGATTCTAGCATTTTCATCTTACACATTTTCCATCTTTTCATGTTTGTTGAAGTCTAAATTTCTTCTGAAGATGTCACAACTTTTGACACACTCTGAATTTCACCTTTGCTCACACATAACCAGTGCCAGGAGAAACAATTCTGAAATTCCCTGCTCCCTATTGTAACTTTTAGACTCTCCCTCTATTGCTATAACTCAGTAACTACCTGCTTTCTTTTCATGTTCACCATACAGTCTGTCCAGATTCTTTTTGACTTCCCTTCCTCTCAATATGCTTAGTACCTGGTCCATAATCACCCCACCACAACACTTGTATTCTTGAATACCCTGGCCTCCCGGTTCCTCAAGTTCCATATCTGATCTACCACACTTATAGGCATAAGTGATTAAAACTTATCATTCCCCAGCTCAGCTCAAATGAATAAATGCCAAAATTAATAAACTCATAGGTCGAGAAGAGGTATCATGGGAGTTAGAATTCATCTAGTCCAACTCCCGGATTTTATAGATAAGGAATCTGAGGCTCACAGTGGGTTAAATGATTTGCCTGCAAACACGTAAATAACAAGCTTAAAGTCAGCAAGACTCATCTTCTGAGTTCAAGTCTGGCCACAGATACTTACTCCTGTGTGACCCTGGACAAATCACTTAACACTGTTTGCCTTAGTTTACTCATCTGTAAAAGAGGCTGGAGAAAGAAATGACAGATCTCTTCAGTATCTGCCAAGAAAACCCCAAATGGGGTCATGAAAAGTCGCATACAATAGAATATGAATGAACAACAACAAAACTTGGCAAATCCTGGGTAAATTGTTTCAATCTGCATGCAGAGTCATAACTATCTTTCTAATCCGTGAAGTCCAAGTGAAACAAGTGATCAAAATCCCTCATCAGATTCAAGGTGCAACTGGCCACCCCAGCTCATCCTAGTCTTGTACTTATTCAATGCTCTCCTTTTGACCCTCATTTTGCCTTTCATAGCAGGCAGCCTCAGAACATGTGGAAGCACAATATTTGCATGGCAAAATAATGATGTTCACCAGCTCTTGCTCTTTTTCAAAGCTGCCTATGGTTTCTTTTTTTTTTCTTTTTCATTTCAGTGGGAGGCATGGACGAAAGGGCAGCAGCATTATGTAGATTGATTTGCACTCGTCCTCTGGCCAGTCCCTTGTTTCTCATTTGCCTGTCGACAGATTTTATGAAGGACACTAAGTGCACAGTTGCCAGCCTCTTTTATGAGTTCATCTGTAACATCAGAGCATGTGCCTTTCCCAGTTTGAGCTTGTTTACTGCCGTTTCCATCTCTGCCAGAGAAGGTGAAGGTTATTTTACGGCGGTGCAGATGATTGCCTCACACTTGGTACTGTCTCTAATGTCCCTTGATGCCTCATATAGCTTCTTGAAATATTCTTTCCAGTGGTTCTGGATGTCTTCCTGTGCTGTTAGCACTTTGCCATCTGCTGCCCTGATGCCACTACAGTCTTTGGGTAAAAATTAGTGTTTACAAATCCCCTCATAGTCTGGTTCCCTGCCTCCTGCCCCCAGATTTCAGGATATTCAGGTCTTTTTCTGGGAGTTTTGATTTCTCACCAGGTTGGATTGTAATTTCTTTGCCAGTCACATTGCTTTTGTGGGGTAGAGGTAGGGGAGCAAAATATTTTACTAAAATACAGCATTGCCAATGCTATAATTGCTGCTTGTGAAATGCAGATATTGAATAAAAGAAAGCAATAACTTATATGTACTGAAAGCCTTTGGAAACCTCATCAGTCTCCTAAATAAAATTTTTACACAGTCAGCTCACAAGAAAGTTCAATGCAGTTAAATATCATTTTTAAATTTTATGTTATTGTCTAAGTTTTATTTTAGCTGTGTGTGGTTGGTCCCAGGGCTATGTTTAACATGCTGCGGGAAGGGAAAAAAAGTACATTCAAATGTAGAACTGCATTTTTGACTAGAGAAACAGTATTGCAATCCTCAATAGTGCATTCCATTCTTATAACTGTTATTTAAGACTTGTATAAATTTCTATAAATCTTTGAAAGCAATTATCACTTTATTTACACTTCTTTTCCTCTTAAACTATCATCATTGACAATTCCCAGGAACGTGTTTAAACATGTTTGCCTCTTCCATCAAAAAATCCATTGCTCAAAAAATAGAAAAAACAAGCAAAACATTTTAACTTCTGACAAGACGAATTTACACACTGCCCCTCCCTGCCCATGGACCCACAAGTAATAATTGTCATCATAATTTTTATTACCTTCACCATTTCCACAATGTTTTTCTTCCTTCCCTAATAGGAACCAGTTGTAATTGGGGGAAATATCGGTGATCATAAATAAAAGCAATGTGGAGACATATGTTATCAACTACTGTCTACACAGTGCCCAGAAACCCAAGGGAAATTTTCTAGAAAGTTAGAAAAATTACAAAGGATAAGAAAACCATCTGGCTTTAATATAGATTAGACCTTCATTGCTAACGTCCTTCCGCACACATATACCTTCTCCTCAATAAGGTGACTTTAATTCATAGAGCTGTGTTAGATGGGATATCCCTTTTCCCTCCTTTTTCCTCCTTCCTTTTCCCTCTTTCCCCCACGGTACAGAATAACCCTGCTACAGTTGAAAGCATCAGTAGACATGTTTTAAGCACCTACTATGTGCCAGGAACTGACTTGTATAAATTTCTATAAATTTCTGGAGGCACAAAGACACAAATGAAACAAACCCCTATCCTAAATGAGCTTACTCAAAACTTTGTTTCTGAAAGCTTCAGAGAAAAAACAGAACAAACAAATTCATTTGAAGGATATCATAGGTAGAGAGGTACAAAGCCAAGACCTTTAATTTGAGAGGTATGGGAACAGCTCTTTGAGAGTTGTCTGAAGTTAGCTCAGAGAGATTCAATAGGCAGCGATAAAAGGGAGATTCGCATGCAAGATTTCTTGGCTTCATGTCCAGTGTCCTATGCATTTTGAAAGTTTCAAAAACACCTATAACCTTTTATTAAAGACTAAAACATGATTGAAACTCGATTTGTGATTTAGCTTCACTGGTGAACTTTGGCCATGACAGCATCAGAGAAAAGACCTGAGACACAGAGTTAACTTTGAGCTTAAGTCCCAGTTGTTCTATTGACCCTTGAAATTATTTTATATTAAATTTGTAAACACTTTGTATTTATTTATCAATATACATGTTACTTCCCCCTCGGTGAGGAAACTTAAACTCCTTGAAAGAAAGGACTATTTCAGGGTTGGAGGGTTTTTTTTTCTTTTTATATTTGTTTTTGAATCTCTTAGCATAGTGCCTGACACCTAATCAGTGCAAAATAGGCTTTGATTAATTTGATATTAGATTTGTGATTGTGGGCAAGTTAAAATCTCTCTGATCCTCTGTTAGTTTATTTTACAAAACAGAAATCATAATGCTTGTGCTACTTAACTCAAAGAGTTGTTTTAAAGAAAGTCCTTCATAAACTAAATTTCACAAACTAATATATCAATGAAAGTTATTAATATTAATTTATTAACCAATAAAATGTATTAGTGTCTACTATGTAGGCACTTCCTACACTGTCATGTGGGTAGAATCATATGATGAATTGTGCTTTAGGACAATCGCTTTTTCAGCTTTTTAGAGGATAGTTTAAGGCATGTAGACCAGTTAGGAAGCTATTACACTAGTTCAGAAAAGAAGTGATGAGTTCCTTAAATGGATTAGTGGCTGTGTGAGTGAAGAAGACGTTATCAATGGGAGAGATGTTGCGGAGGTAGAAACGAGAATCTGCCAAATAAGTGGTAAGTTCTTGAGAGGAATACAGTGTCATATGAGGGTTGTGAACCTAGATAATTTGGAAAGACGGCAGTGGACTCAGTCAAAATATGACAGTTTGGAAGAAAATGGATTTTGAGGGAAAAGGGAATGAGTTTAGTTTTGGACAAGTCTATGGAATACCCAGTTTGGCCTTTTCTCGTATTATCCTTTGTGTACTATTTGTTTATTTTTGGTTTTTTAGAACTTTTTAGAAATTTTAGAAATTTTTAGAAATTACCTGAGTGCTC
>CM053582.1:277834499-277869921 GCA_028627135.1 Pseudochirops cupreus | reverse complement strand
CAAGAAAACCTATGCAATAAATACTAAACATTATTTTCAAAGCTGTCTATCTTTCCTTTGCTTCCTTATATGTTTTCTTTTGTCCTCTGCTGTGCACTTTTTACTTTATCTTTTCCTCTTCCCCCTAACCCCCCAAAGAAGGCACTGATTAAGTGTGTGTGTGTGTGTGTGTGTGTATACATACGTATATATGTATACATATATACATATATATGTACATACATATACATATATTCATATATACATATACATTCAAATACATCTATGTAAGACTGCATTATGCTTATTTCCACTCGTCATCTGTTTCTCTGTAGGTGGATAGCATCTTCCTTTGTAAGACTAAGTCTTTCCACATTTTTCTAAATCCACCTTCTATCTGCAAGATTGTCTAGGAGAGTTTTTCCCCCAGTTTTTCTGCATTCTGTCTATTCTTAGTTAAACAGATTTTATTTATACTGGAACATTTTGATTTAAAATAATCAAAATTATCCATTTACACTTCAACACTGCTCTCACCTTATAATACATTTTAAGGTCTGATACTACAGAGTATCGTTCCTTCATATCTTTTCTGGCCTGGTTTCCTTGAAGTTTCTGACGCTCTGCTCTTTCAAATGAACCCTGTTATTTTTTTTCTGACTCACTCATAATATTTAAATAATTTATTTTGGATGGTTTTACATAAATAGATTAATTAGGTAAAATGGTCAGTTTTAAAAATTATATTAGCTTTTCCTGCCCATGCATGATAAATGTTACTTCAGTGACTTAGATCTAACTTTGTATAAAAGAGGTTTTATGTTTATATTTGTACAGTTCCTGTTTTGGCAGGTATAATCTCATATGTTTTTAAAATTGTCTAGTTATATTATATAGTCAAAAACTGTTGATTAATATATATGAAACATAGTGTAGTTTCCCTATTTTTATCTTTTGATTAAATCTGATTTTAGCTTTAACTTTGTTTGAAGTCCTGATTACTATCCCTGCTTCTTTAAACAATAAATTCTACTGACTTTTATTTTTATTTGTGTGTATGTCTCATTTTTTTAAGAGCATTTCCTAAAAGCAACATGTTGTTGAATTCAAAATGTTAATCTGCTCTCAGTTTCCATCTTATTGGTAAATTCATTCCATTCACATTCTAAACTGTAATTACTTCTTGTATATTTTCCTATTTTCTGTTTTCCTCACTGTCCTTTTTCACCCTATTCCTATTCCTCCTCACTCCTCTACTTTACTTCTACACACTGTGTTACCTTCCTGTTCCTTAAGCTACCCCTCTCCAAGAATCCCTTCCTTATCTTCTCCCTCTACCCTCTTATTTCTTTCTGAATTTAGGAGATTTTTATATGCTTCTAAATATATGCTTTGTTCTCTCTGTGTCTCATTCCCATTAATCTACATACCCTTCTTTGCCCCACCCCTTCCCTTATCCTATTTCCTATCCTTTCCTTATCCACTCCCTCCTCCTTATCCTCTTGCCTCCTTATTTTCTTCTGAATTTAGAAGACTTTCACACACACACACACACACACACACACACACACACACACACACTTCTTTAACCCATTTCCAATGAGAGTAGGGTTCCAGAAGTATCCTCCCTCCTCCCCATCTAACTCCTTTGTATCAGTTCTTCCTCTCCTCATTTGCATAATTACTCTTTCTAGCTTTTTCTGCATCATTTTGCTCTTTAGAATCAAATCATACTCAACTCTATCATATCCTTCCTTTTGAACTACCCAATTACTAATGACAATCTAAAGTATACAACTTACATTTCCATGTATAAAAAGGAAACAATTTGTCTTTATGGAGTCCCTTGTAATTAGTATTTAATGTTTACCTTATTTTTTCTCTTGGATTTTGTATGTCAAATTTTCCATTTATTTCTGGTCTTTTTGCAATAAAATCCTGAAAGTCTGTCTGATTGAATATTTTTCTGTTGTTGTTGTTCAGGATTATACTTTGATGGGTTGGCTGTTTTCAGCCTCGCCTTAAGAGTAGCTAGTCATTGCCAGGTATTGTGTAATTCTAACTGTGACTCTACCATATTTGATTTTTTTTTCTTGTTGTTCATAATATGTTCTTCTTAACCTGCAAGTTTGGGAATTTGGCTATGATATTCCTGTAGATTTTCCTCATAGGTTCTCTTGCAGGTGGTGATCAGTGAATTTTTTTTTCTATTTTTACTTTCCCCTCTCATTCTAATACTTCAGGACAATTTTCTTTAATTATTTCTTGTATTATTATATTAAGATTCTTTTTTAATCCTAGCTTTCAGTCAGTCCAATTATTCTTATGTTTTCTCTTCTTGATCTGTTTTCTAGATCAGTTGTTTTTCTTATGAGATGTTTCACATTCTCTTTTATTTTTTTATCCTTTATATTTTGTTTTATTATCTCTTGGTCTCATACTTTTACTGACTTCCCCTTGCCCAATTCTAATTTTCAAAATGTCATTTTCTTCCTTAAGATTCTAGATCTCCTTTTTCAATTGGTTGACTTTATTTTCATAATCTTATTTTTTTTTTTTTTGGATTTTTCTTACTTAAAAAAAACTTCGATCTTTCTTACTTGATTTTTCAAGTCTTTTTTGAGTTCTTCTATGAATTCTTTTTGCCAGGTGACAATTTAACATCACTGTTTGGGTTAGGAGAGGCTTTTTTTTTTTTTGCTTCAGTATCTTTTCTGAAGATGAACCCTGCTCTTCTCTATTTCCATAGTAACTGCCTATGATCTATGTCTATAGTTAGGTTCTTTATCCTTTGCATGTTCATTAAAAAATTAGCAGCTTATTATTATTAGCTTATCTTTTGTTTGTGAATCTATATCTAATATCTATAAGCTTTATCTAATCCTGGGGTGTAGAAAATGGTAACTCTGACCTCAGGTCATTCTTACTGTTATTTTTTGAGCTTTCTCCTAGACCCAACTTCTGCATTCCTTTCTCCCTTCAAACTGTAGCTAGAGTCCCCAGGCACACTATGCTGGAAATCCTCTTGCTCCCTGAAAAATCCTCCAGTGTCTATGACCTTCAGTTCTCCCCTCTGGTCTGGAATTGAGATCAAGAACTCAACTGTCCTGTAAATGTCCACAGCCAACAGTATCCCTGCCCCACTGCTTCTGCTCTTACCAGGTGTGTTCTTGTTTTTCTTTCCTTAGGGCCACATCTCACAGGACAACTGAGCCTGGTGTCCCTTGTCCATAGAGGTTCCCTCAATCCTCTCTCTGCTCAGACACTTGACTCCCCATACTGTCTGGAGGTGAAAACTTCTGTGGTTGAAGTGAAGCTACCACCCAACCCAGTTGCCCCTAGGGCACAAGGCTTACTCTTTCAAGGGAGGTATCAGGGAGGTGTTTACACTTCATTCAGCCAAACCTCCATCCTAGATCTTTCTTTGGATCTTCTCCAATTTTCCCAGGAAGACTGTTGTTCTGCCCCACCTCTTGTTTATTTTTGCCATCTATGTGGACCCTGAGGTGTTATTTTGTCTCCTTTATGGAGGAGCTCTGGATGAGCTTGTTGTTTTTGTTGGTTTTTTTTTTGTTTTTGCCTATTCTGTCATCTTCCCAGAAAACTCTTGCTTATATTTCTAAGAGACTAGAATAGTCTGAATAGAAATTTCATTGATTCTTGTTTATTTGTATATAGTGGAATTAATCTCTTTTCCAAGGATAAAACCAAGGTCCAAAATTGAAACCAATCTATGATATTTAGCACCAAGAGACAAGTCATAGCCTCTCCTTGCATGAATTCAGCTGGGTCTATTTTGTGTTGTTCTGTGTGGGTAAGATACTGCACGTCTTCTACTTATTCATACCTGCCATTTTTACTGTGTTAATTGGCTTAGAGCGAGAAAAAAAAGAAAAAGGGAGAAAACAAGTCTTTATCTAATGCCTACTCTTTGCCAGACACTGTGCTAAGTGCTTTTTACAAAAATGATTTCATTTGATCTTCATATGAAGGAAATTGAGGAAAGCAGGTTAAGTTACTTGCTCAGGTACACACAGCAAACACTTAATTGAAGCTACATTTTAACTCATGTCTTTCTGACTTCAAGCCCAATGCTTTATCTATGGTGCCAGCATCTCCTTAGTGTGAATATGATCTAGGAAAAATGGAGGTGACAGTTTCTAAGATATCCACTTCTCACTCTGTAGGATACATGAGCTTATTATTTATATATTTGATATAGTTGTTGGATCTGTTGGCTATAGTTTTTTTAAAAATACCTATAATTACTGGCATTGGGACAGGGGAGGAATGAGGAATTAAAGAAAAGGATAAGACTCTGTGGCAAGCAAAAAACCTCATCTCATCACTCGTTCAAGCAAAATTAGAATGGATTCCAAGTTTAAAAAAAAAAAGATCTACTGTTTTTACAGTTGAATGTTGGCAAGACATTCTCTTTTAAAGTATAGATGATTCACTCTTAATTCAAATTAAATGAAAATTAGAGTCAGTCTAAAATGAATATAGGATTTTTCCTAATTTCAGCAGAGATTCTTTCCTTTCCTTAATCTGAACAACATAGTCAATCAGAGAACAGAGGGAGAGCATGATAATTTTAATGTGAGCAAAAGTGAGTTTAAGAAACTACTCACTGTCTTGTTCCCAAGATTTGTGGAAAAGATGCTAAAGTTGATCCTGCAAAAGAATCATAGGGTCATTGATTTATTGATGGAATGGATTTTAGAAGGCATCTACTCAAATCCCCCTCAGAAGCTAATATTCAGAGAGGTAATAGAACTTTGACAGCTCTTCTATAAGAAATCTGTGACAACTGGAATCTTCAATGGATATCTTTTAAATACCTGCATGTAATCTGTGAAGTAAATGTGTCTTCATCTAGTTAGCAAGTATTGGTGGGTCATTTATTCAACATACTGTCTTTTATGAATGACAGAATTCAGATGCTTTCTGTCACTGTTTTCTCATTCACCCCTATCTCTCACATCATATGTTGGCCCTTGTCATTTGCAAATTTACCCCCTTTACATGGACAAGTGATCTCATTCCAACTTATTTTCTCTAGCAGATTGTATCTTCTATCATCCCCATATTAAAACATGTTGATCTCTTCCAGTCTACCAGCTGCTTCCCTAAAGCTGACAAACATGCCTACATCTCCTCTGTCCTCAACAAATCCTTTCTTCTTCCAACCATTTCCTACTAAGGTCTCCTATTTCTTTTGCCTTTTGTGGCTATACTCCTTGAGAAGGCCGTCAACTAATAGATGCCTCTACTTCCTCTTCTTTCACTTTCTTCTTAACACTCTGTGGTCTGGCTTCTAATCTTATTCAACTGAAACTGCTCTTTCCAAAGTGATCTCTTAAATGCTAAATGTAATGGTCTTTTCTCAGTCCTCATTCTTGACCTTTTTGAAGCCTTTGACACTGCCATTTGCTAGCTTTTCTTCTGCTTGATATTGTCTTCTCTCCAGGTTTTTGGAACACTATCCTTTCCTCCTACCTACATGCCTGTTCCTTCTCAGTTTCCTTTTACTGAATCTTTATCTAGTTCACATACACTATAGGTATCTCCCTTGCCTTTAAACTGGGCCTTCACAAATTCTCCTCTATCATATTTCACTTGGTGATCTCATCAGCTCTCAAGCTGTTGATTCTCAAATCTATTATTTTTCCAGCCCTAGCCTCTATGCTTACATCCATTTTCACATTTCTATCTGTCTATTAGATATCTCAAACTGGGTTCCCATAGACATCGTAAACTCAATATGTACAAAACTGAACTCCTTATCTTTCCATTAAACCCCTTCCACTTCCAAACTTTCCTATTACTGTCAAAAATGCCATGATTATCCCAGTTCCCCAGGCATTATACTTGATCTTTTACTCTCTCTCATCCCTGCCTATCGTGTTCAATTTATTGCCAAGCCCTGTCAATTTTACCTTTATAATGCCTCTCAGATACGCCCCCGTTTTCTCCTCTGATACTGTTCCCACCCCGTTCTGGGCCTTCATCTCCTCACACCTGGACTATATAGCCTGCTGATTGGTCTCCCAGACAAAAGATTCTTCTTTCTCCAGTCCATTCTTTTCTTGGCTGTTCATCATTTTCTTAAAGTACAGGTTCAACTGTGCCACCTCCCTACTAAGTTATCTCCATTGGGCCCTTATGACTTCCAGGATCAAATACAGAATTCTCTATTTGGCATTCAAATCCTTTTATAATCTACTGCCTCCTACCTTTTCTAGTTTCTTTTTTACACCTTATACTTCACGAATACTCTTCAATCTCGTGACACTGGCTTCCTTGTTCTTCCTTACACAGGAAACTTGATTTCTCAGTTTTGGGTATTTTCTCTAACTGCCCTCTACCCCATGCCTGGAATGGTCTCTCTCCTTATACTTTCTTGTACTTTCTTGTCTTCCTTCAAGTCTCAGCTAAAATCCTACTTTCTATAGGAAGGATTGCCTAATCCCTCTTAATTCTGATGCCTTCCCTCTATTAATCATTTCCTTTTTATTCTGTTGGTAGCTTCTTTGAACATAGTTTTTTGCATGTCATCTCCTCCATTAGAGTAGAGAACTATCTTTTGCCTTTCTTTGTATCCCTAGCATTTAGCAGAATGTCTGAAATATAGTAGGTACTTTAACAAATATTTATAAGACTGACTGAACTTTGAGGTATTTTAACATCCCATGGGTACCACTGCAGCCATCAGGCTTTCTGTTCCCTTTCAAATGTCTAGTTCTTCCAGCAAGATGGTGATGTCCTGGAATGACAATTATATAGCATCATAATGGGATTGAGGGAGGCAATAGTGTCAAAAAGATGACTTTTGGTTTTAGAGAACATCTTGGGATTTTTGACAGTGATGAGGAATATCCTAAATGTAAGTCAGTCTACTCTTCTCCTATTAGTAATTATCTATCGGCAATGTTTTTCCATGATGTAAGTAAAATATATTAACTCAATGGGTGGTCCATCCAACTATAAATCACAGTGAAATGAATATGTATTTTTTATTGCTTTGCTTTTCCCTGTGTATATTTTTCTGCCACACACTCTTCAGTGGTTATGGATCTCATTAAAGATGACTAATGGGATCCTGAGACTTGGTACATACCCATAAACACACATATGTGGAGTACCTTACCATCTCACCATTTTTGGGCTTTAGAGACTCTAGTTTCTATTTGGATTTGTCACTGGATATCCTTTATGAGGATAGATCATTGTTAGCTATTATTTCTATTTTGTAACTTACTTTCATATGTATAGTTATGATAGAATTGTAACAAATTATCTCTGTGGTAGTATCTCTAAAATCTTGGATGTTTTTAATGTGTATAGCAGATGAAAATCAGAATCATGGAATCTCAGAGGTTTTAAGGGACTTTGAGGCCATTTAAATAATCTACACAGGTAAAGGAATTCCTCTAAAACTTACCCTATAGGTAGTCCTTTAGTTTGTACATGAAGATATCAGATATGGAAAAAAATTGATGCTATCTCTTTAGGCATTCATTCTACTTTCACATAGCCCTAATTTTTCTGATGCTTTCCATATGATGAGATTCAAATAGCATGGTTAGTGAGAAACCCAGTATCTCAAGTACCACTTAAAGCCACTTTAGGAGAATAAAATTCAAGTAGGCTGGTCAATGAAATACTGAAACTAACCATGGCCCCTCTGCCCCTCTGCCCCTCTGTCCTGGAGTGAACCATGGAATAGAAAATGCCCCCAAATCCCTGGTCACCTCATCTCTCCACCCAAGGAAGGTTTTAGTCTATAAGAATCCCTAGCCTCTCCTGACTAGGGGGAGTCCCCCTTAAGCAGAGGGCTCCTTAAGTGAGGGGGGGGCATGCCTCTTACTCAGGCATTTCCCTTTAGCAGGTGTCCCCCTTACTAGGGTTTCTTCCTTGAGAAGAAGGTATCCCCTTTAATCTGGGTTCTCCCTTGATGAGCATCAGTCTTAAGGACCCTTCCCTTTTAAGTGGCCCTCTCCCTTGGGAGGTGTCCACCTCCTTAAGCTGCGGACTCTTTTAAGCTGCATCTCTCTTAAGGGGCAGAGGAACCTGTTTGGTGTGTTGTCTTATCCCAATAAACACCTTTACTTTATTTAGAGATGACCTGAGTGAATTCTTTCAAAACAACCTTGAACCTCAACATTTTGGGGTACTCCTGAACCTCATTACCTATAACAATCCAAAATCTTGTCCTTTGTAACTGTAGCTCATTGCTCCTGGTTTGGGCCAAAACAGCTAATATGCCATACCCACTACCACATATTCTCTTAAATATGCTAAACATTTACAGTGGCTTTAACAGAACCTCATAAAGTTTGAACTTGAGGACCTTCACCATCCTATTTTCCATCGTTTGGAAATCTCTTAGCAATATAACACTTTAGCTGTATTTTGACTTTGGAAGAATACAGTGGTACCATCACTTCCTTCAGACAGCTAGGTGGCTCAGAGAATGAAGTGCTGGGTTTACAGTCAGGAAGACCTGAATTAAAATCCAGCTTCAGATACTTAATAGTTCTGTGACCTTGGGCAAGTCACTTGACTTCTCTTTGCCTTAATCCACTGGAGAAGGAAATGGCAAACCACTCCAGTATCTTTGCCAAGAAAACACCTTCACAGTATGGTCCATGGTTAATGAAGAAACATAATTGAAGAACAATCACCTCCCTCGTCTTGTGCACCAAGACTATCATAATACCAACAAAGATCACATCAACCTTTTGGGGCTTGACATAATTAGTTTTTAGTTCTCCTAATTCTCCCAGATCATTTTTGTAGATGAATTGTTATTTACTCAACACTCCCCCATTGTGAAGTTGTTAATATTTTTAGCACAAGTATAAGATTTTACATGTATTCCTGTTACATTTTATTATATTTAGCTTAATATTCTAGACTTTGGGGACTTTTGTGGACCCTGAGCTGTGGAATTTTTGTCATCTACTATTTGAGCTGTCTTTAGCTGTCATCTACAGAACTGGTTAGAATGTCATTTAGGCGAGATAGTGGGTAGAGCACTGGACTTGGGGTCAGGAACACCTGAGATTGACTTTTGCTTGAGACTATCTATGTGGTTGTGGGTAAGTCACGAAAGCTCTGACATGCTCAGTTACCTCATTTGTACAAAAAGGACAATAATAATACCTAATCTCACTGGATTGTTGTAAGAACTGAAGGAGAACAATAGTGTAAGAATTATGCAAGGACGCTGTGAAGCAGATGGTCTCATTCAGTGTTGTAAAGTTACTTGTCCTGAAGAGAACCCTGCAGCTTTGTATAAATATACCTCCGCCCTGCTGACTGAGATCAGAGGGACTTCTTTAACGGTTGTAATAGTATTTGGTCACTTCCTCTACTTTATTTCCCTTGAGCAAGCAATGTTTTCTCATTTTGACAATAAGCCCTATCAGCTGGAATGTGAATAACCCCACAAAAGCTTGCCTTTACCATGGAATGAATCCCTCATTCACTTCCTCTCCCTCTCCTGTTAAGTGCTTTACCTATCCTAAGATGATTCACAATGTTGCTGATTGGCTGTGTACTCTAAGAGGGCCTGAAAAGTTATTAAACCAAATCTCTAGCCTAGGAAGCTGAGATGTCACCAGCAATCTGTCTTCCTCAGAATGATAAATTCCTTAGAATAATAAAGCCTTTTTCTTTTTACTTTGGTTACTGAAGTCATTTAAGTCTGAATCAATTCCCACCTCCCCTCCCCCAATAGGATCACACAGTCACAAGAACCAGCTGATGGTTGACGTTTTCCATGGGAACTGCAAGAACCCAGACTGAGAAATTCACCTACAGAATTAAATAAAAGAATAAATCTAATGCTTCACAAATCTTAAAGTACTGCATACATGCAAGCTATTATTACTACAAATATAATTTGTGCCTTTATTTAAGTCAGGGGTTTTAACCCTTTTTTGTATGTAGTAGATCTATTTGGCAGTTCCCAAGATATTTTTTAAATCATAAACTATTAGGTTACAATGGAAACCATTTTTGTTGAAATAGAGTTATCAACATGCATTTAAAAATAGTTTGTGGACATCAGGTTAAGAACTCCTGATCTAAGTCATTAATAAAAATGTTAAGTAGCTTAAGGTCAAAGTGGTCCCTGGGGCTTACCACTAGGAACTTTCCAGTTGAAATTGGAGCATCAATGAACGTTCTTTGAATTCAACTATTTAACCAATTCTTATTGCTCCAATTGAATATTGCCTAGAATTCTCATCTCCATTTTTTTCCCTCCGAGGAAAACATCAGACACTTTATGAAAAGCTTTGCTAAAGTCTACATAAAATATCTATAGCATTTCTCTTACCTATCACTCTAATAACCCTATGAAAATAGGAAAGAAGTTTTATCTAGTATGTATTATTAAAAGTAAACTTACTTTGGTTCTTTTTCTCAATATAACTCCCATTTCTAGATATCCTATGGCCATCCTTTTAAGAATACATTGTAAATATTTACCAGGCACGTTCACTGCCCTATAGGTTGAAGACCAAACTCTCTTATTTTTAAGGTGAGGTAAAACATCTAAGTGGCACTGTTGGTACAGCTTTTGTCTTAGAGTCAAGAAGACCTCAGTTTAAATCCAGCCTCAGACATTTACCAGCTGGGTGATCATGAGCAAGTCCCTTAACTTTTGACTACCTCAGTTTCTTCATCTATAAAATAAGGAAAATAACAGCATCTATTTTCATAGGGTCAGATGAGATATATCTAAGGCATAATATCTGACATGAAGTAAATGGGTTCATAAATGCTCATACCCTTCCCCCCTTAATGATAACTGAGTCTTTTGCCCTTTTCTCATAATCCAATTACCTGCAAGTGCACTGCCCAAAGGATTATACATTTTGATGGCTGAAACCTGGCAAGATATCAGGTATAGGTCTCCTTCTTAAAGACCATGTCATAAACCCAATTCACAAGGGCTCTCATTGATTGGCCAACAGTAGGTCCCAGATATACCCTCAATAGTGGTCGTTGTTTGGGCCTGATGGCCCAAATAATAGTTGTTTCTATTTTGGCCATAAACCCTAAGAGTTGTCCCCTCCCAGATTGATATTTTTAAATTAAGTAAAAAGGACCATTCCTTGCGCATTTTTTATTAAATCCTTAATCACTGAATGCGTATTGCCTCAATCAAAGTGAGAACTCAGAAAGACCTTTGCTTAAAAAGGCCAAAGTCTTCTACTGAAACTTCTTGAAGTCATGGTCTTGTTCTTCCACAATGAAGGACAAACAGCAAACAAGCAAACATTATCCAATATCTCTACCATTCTGCCTCATCTTTTACAGATCATTGATGGAGACTTATCAATTATATGGGTATTTCAGTTTTTTAAAACCCTGGAGATGGTAGAGCCATTGTGTTTTGAAGGAAAGAATACAGTACCTGGAGCTGGAGAAACTGCGTTCAAATTCCTCCTTTAACACACCCTGGGTGACTTTGGGCAAGTTGATTAACTTTCCTGGATTGTTTTCTCCTCTATAAAATGAGAGTCTTGGACTATAACACGTCAGAGTCCCCTTTCACTTTGCAATTTGTGGTGCTGTGCTCAGAACTCCTTTCCTTTACTTTCTCTACACCCTGTGAAGCCATTTCTCTAGAGATTGAAGGTACATATAAAGCTATTCTTTTTTTAAATTTAATTTTATGTTTATTTTTAGTTTGCATCATTCATTCTACAAATTTTTGAGTTACAAACTTACTCCCTGTCTTTCCAATACCAACCACCCCAAAACAGTAATCTCACTGTATACCCCCTCCCCCAATCTGCTCTCTCCTATATCCTCCCCTATCCCCCTTCTGACTTTCCAGTAGGGCAAGATGGATCTCCTTACCCCAGTGCCTGTATATCTTGTTTCCCAGTTGCATTAAAATAATAATAATAATACATTTTTAAACATTTGATTTTAAAACTTTGAATTCCAGAGGCTTTCCCTTCCTTCCTCATCACCCACTTTTATTGGGAAAATAAGCAATTCAATATAGGTTGTACTGTGTAGCTACGCAAAACATTTCCATACTGGATATATTATGAAGACTGACTATATTTCCCTCTGTCCTATCCTTCCCCCCACTTGTTCTGTTTTCTACTGTGATCCTGTCCCATTTCAAAAGTATGTGCTTCTAACTACCCTCCTCCCCCAAACTGCTCTCCCTCTCATCCCCTTCTCTCCTATTCTCCTGTAGGGCAAGACACCCTATTTAGTGTGTATGTCATTCCCTCTCTGAGCCAAATTCAATGAGATTATGGTTGACCCATTCCCTTTTGCCTTCCTGTTCTTCCCTTCTATTGTAACAGTTTTCCTTGCCTCTTCCATATGAGATAATTTAACTCATTCTGTCTCTCCCCATCTCCTCTCATTATATTGCTTTCTCATCTCTCAATTTCACTTTTTAAGTATCATCCCTTCCCATTCAATTGATCCTGTGCCCTCTGTCTATGTATACCTGTATACATATATACACATACTCACATATGTATTCATACACCCATATACCTTCCTATATAGACATATATGTATGTATACATATATTCATGCACACACACACACACACACACACACACACACACACACACACACACACATATATATATATATATATATATATATATATATATATATATATATATATATATAAATATACACTTTTATATGCCCTTCAGCTATTCTTATACTCAGAAAAGTTTCATAAATTATAATTACCATTTTTCCATGTAGGAATGTAAATAGTTCAATGATAAGTTCCTTATGATTTCTTTTCCCTGTTTACCTTCTCATGATTCTCTTGCTTCTTGTGTCTGAATGTCAAATTTTTTATTCAACTCTGTTTTTGTCATCAAGAAATCTTGAAAGTCCTCTATTTTATTGAATGACCATATTTTCCCCTGAAACATTATAATCAGTTTTGCTGGGTAGGAGATTCTTGGTTTTAATCCCAGCTCATTTGACTTCTGGAATATCATATTCCAAGTCCTCTGATCCCTAAATGTACAAGCTGCCAGATCTTGTGTTATCCTGATTGTGTTTCCACAATATTCAAATTGTTTCTTCTTGGTTGCTTGTAATATTTTCTCATTGATCTGAGAACTCTGGAACATGGCTATAATATTCCTAGGAGTTTTCTTTTTGGGATCTTTTTCAAGAGGTGATTGGTAAATTCTTTCAACCTCTAATTTTGCCCTCTAGTTCTAAAACATCAGGGCAGTTTTCCTTGAGAATTTCTTGAAGGATGATTTCTAGGTTCTTTTTTTTGATCATGGTTTTCAAGTAGTCCAATAATTTAAAAATTATATCTCCTGGATCTATTTTCCAAGTCAGTGGTTTTTCCAATGAGATATTTTACATTGGCTTCTATTTTTTTTCATTTGTTTGGTTCTGTTTAATAGTATATTGATTTCTTGTAAAGTCATTAGCTTCCATTTGCTCCAATCTAATTGTGAAGGAATTATTGTCTTCAATGAGCTTTTGAGATTCTTTTTCCATCTGGCAAATTTGGCTTTTTTAGGTACTCTTCTCCTCATTGGCTTTTTGGTCCTCTTTTTCCATTTGAGTTAGTCTATTTTTAAGGTGTTATTTTCTTCAGTCAGATTGTTGACTGTCTTTTCATGATTTTCTTGTATAATTCTCATTTCTTTTCCCAATTTTTCCTCTACTTCTCTTATTTGGTTTTCAAAATCCTTCTTAAGCTCCTCTATAGTCTGTAATCAGTTCATATTTATCTTGGAAGCTTTTGGTGCAGGAGTTCTGACTGTGTTGTCTTCCTCCCATCCCATGCTTTGATTCTTTCTGTCCCCAAAAAAGGAATCTAAAGTTGAATTGCTGTACTGGCTTTGCTTTCTTTGCATGCTCATGTTACCACTCAATTACTTGACTTTTGAGCTTTTTCCCAAAGTAGAACTCTGCTTCCAGAGAAGAGAGCTTTGTCCCAAATTGCTGGGGTTTTCACAGCTGCTGGAGCTGTTAGTTGGGTGCCCTCTCTGAAGCTTCCACAGGCCCTGGCACCTATTCCCAAACCCCAGGATCTCCACCCAAGACAGCGATCCAGATTCAAGCAGGTTAAAGCAAGAGTGATTACCCGTCAGTATGGTTGCTTAGTCCCCCTACAATCTGCGGGCCAGGAGCTCTGAAGCAGCCACATGGAGGCAGCTGCATGGCCAATGCTCCTGAGCTGCTTCTCCCTTCTGGGGACAGAGGCCAGACTGCACTCTCGGTCCCCCTGTTCCCAAAGTCCACACTGACCTTTCACTTTGTCTTTGGCATTTATGGATTGATAATTCTGGAAACAGCCACAACTGCTGGTGATCCACTCTCCCAAAGTCCCTCCAGCTGAGGCTGGTTGGGGGCTGCCCTGGGGCTTAAACCTCATGCATACACAGGACTGGTTTTGGCTCTCAGCATGCTGTTATGGACCCTTCCTGCTGGCCTGCCAGGCTGCCTTCAGTGGGAGATTTTTTTCTCTCTGTCACTTTGTGGGTTCTGTAGCTCTAAAGTTTGTTTAGAGTAATATTTTATAGGTATTTGAGGTAGTTATCGGGGAAGCTCATGGAGTTTTCCTGCTTCTGTACTGCCTTCTTGGCTCTGCCCCCCCCCCATATAAAGCTATTCTTGACTATAGTTTCCTCTATGATAAATTATAGGATGAAATAGTTATTTGTTTTCATGGTTCCCAGAGTCACATAGCTAATAAACACTTTATATTATTGCTCCCTGCTCCCTCTTTAAAATTAACTGACATTTAAATGTTGGTTTTTTTTGTTTGTTTATTTTTATAGCAAAATAGTAGACAGGGTGATACAGTGAGACTTGTCCTCAGTTTAGGGATAGAAGACTTGGATTCAAATTCAGACATGGCCACTTAATTATCCGTTTGTACTTGGGTAAGTAATTTTATCTCCTTGCTCTTCTGCTTCTTCATTTGTAAAAAGACAGCTGCTGAATTTCCTTCTAGCTCTAATTCCATGAGTTTATACAGGGGCATGTTTGAAAATGTTTAACAACTCTCTGTGGGAAGCGAATGTATTAAGGATGAATTTTTAAGTTTAATCCTTACTATTAACATTTTCTCCATCATTTTCTTAAGTATAGATAGTCACAATCAGCAAAACAGTAAATCAAGCTCTGCTTTGCCGGTTTCTGAAGTGTTAAATGCTCCCAATGAAAATTTGATTTTCAAGAGACAATTTGAGCTGGCTCCAGCATATTCCTGATCCTAAGTCATCATATATAAAAAGATAATTACATATTTGTCCTCAGTGTGCTAAAATAATTTTGAATCTACTGGGAAAATCTTTTAAAATGGTTTATAGAAAACAAATAGTGATCCCCGCCCAATTTGTCAGTTTGACTCATATTAGACTCCTGTTAGTGCACTCAGAAAATGTGCCAAGAGTAACTGGACTATGTTTGTAGGTTCTGCATTGTAACAGTGACTGGATAACTGGTGGTTTGGGGGTAATAGCCAGCTTTGGAAAAGAGGGTGATTCTGATACATTGTGCTCAAAAGAACATAAGGTACTTCTAAAGAATCAGTAAATTAGTTTGACTAGGAAGAAGAGAGAAGATAGATAGAACATCACTTCCACATGAATCCTTTAGACCACTTGTAGTTCTTTGAAGAAATTCCCCTTCTTTTTTTCCCCATCTAGATGTTATTCGTTGTTAAATATAACTGGATTTTATCAATGCAAAAATGTCAATGTTGAGTGCCATGTGACTGATGAGTCATTTTCAGTAATCTGTAATAGATGAGTCAGAATGGTAGAGATATTGGATTATGTTTGCTTGCCTTCTGTTTGTCCTTCATTCTAGAAGAGTATCATGACGTCAAGAAGTTAATACCATGACTTACAAGTGAATTGGATTTAAGTAAGGGAGCACTGTGTAAAGTCACCAGCCTCACTTTTTCTTCAGAGTCATCTGGATACAGTGGCAAGATATAGAGCAGGATAACTGGAGATATCCCTGGATGCAGTGGGACACCTTGGCGTTTTTAACAAATAACAACTAGTGTTATTGGTCTTGGGACTTATGGCCCCCTATGCATAGAAGAAAGAGAATTGATGATTTTTAAGATCTATGAATTAATAGAACTAGCAGAAGATGAGCTTTGGAGATAATATTCACATTGGAAGTTTGCTATGTCAGTAAATTTATCAGACAATATCACCTTCCCCAGTAAAAAACAAAACAAAACAAAACAAACAAAAAAAGGACAAATTAGCTTGAGAAAGTCAAGTATCATGATCCATGCATTAGAATATACTGCCCACTAGAGAATAAGATGTTCTAATAAATGGAAGAAAAATTCTTAACTAATATTTCCAAAATTTCAATAGAAATTTATATTAAGAAGTCAATTATATTTTGGGAAAATTGCATAGACTTGTACTTCTATGTACAATAAAGTAGGACTTAAGAAACAAACTGGGATTATAATTATAAACCTTTTAGCTCAATTGAACAGCAATAAATGCAACAAGAAAGAGATCATGCATATGTGATTATTAAATGTCATATCCACTGTTTACATTAAAATAAGTGAACAAAATTTTTATAAGCAACTGCATGATGGTGAAATCTTCTTAATATAGAAGAAATAACAAAATTACAGAAACACTGGAAATTTTAAAAATTATTTTCCCAAATCATTTTGGAGAATCTTGAAGTGTTTATGCTAAGGAAAAAACAAAAACAAAACAGCAACAAAAAACATTTCCTTATGTGTTCCACAAAGTGAGTAAGCCCGCTTTTGAATAAAATGCTCTGTCATATGATAATGCTCTTTCCAGGTCAAGTTATATTAACAGGATTTATTTTTTTGTTAGGAATTTAACTATCAGCAAAAGTTAATAAACATACAAACAAAATAAGGAATAAATTTTCCATTATGCTCAGCATTTTACAAAGTTAAAATCAAATATTTTAACAAAAATAAGAAGATAAAATTATTTTCTTCTGTATCCCTTTACATGTTTCACTGAAATTCTGCTACCTTCATCTTTTATTTCTCTGATTTTCCCCCATCTTTTTTGTTCATTTCTCTATAGTTGTAATTAAGGTATGTACTATCTTGATGCTGCATATTTCACTTTACATCACTTTAGTACAAATTTCTTTATATGCTTCATGACTATCATTCTTTATAATATCATAATACCTGAGTACATAAACACACAATTATTTATTTAATCATTCTCCAATTTTTAGAGTATATTCAACTTTTACTGTTAAAGAGTACATATAAATATTTCTCTAAAGATAAGGTCTTCCCCCAAATTTAATTTTTTTTGTCCTTTTATTTTTGTATGGGGGAAGGTAGGCAGTTGGGGTTAAGTGACTTGCCCAAGGTCACACAGCTAGTAAGTGTTAAGTGTCTGAGGCCAGATTTGAACTGAAGTCCTCCTGACTCCAGAGCCTGTGCTCTATTCTCATTTTGCCACCTAGCTGCCCCCAAATTTAATTTTTTTAAAAATAAATATGCTTTATTTTTTTCAAATAGCAATGAATGCTTACATTTACATATTAATTAATAAGTAGTTAATATGCATCTATTATTAATAGTAGTTACATTAGTTACTTCCAATGCTTCCATTAGTTACATCTAATGAACCACTGATAAATGGCACAGTGATGGTGGGTTTTCCTAGGTTGCACATGCACACAAAATAGATCCTACAAAGTTGAAATGTTTATAAATATGGGGTTACCAGCAGATTACCTATTTTTTCAAAGCCCAGGCTAACTTTAAGAAGCTAGTCACCAGCTTGGCCATGGAATGTTAAATGGCCTAATCAAAGCAACTCTCCAAGACTATTTACCATTTCATGGAGGAGTTGTGATCCAATTCAGTAGAGAAAGAATTCACATAGATGAAGTGATAAATCTATAGAGTCAAGACATTTTATTTTTTTTCCCAGAAAAATCTAAGAAAAATAATTTACTTAACCAGCTAGCTCCTTATTCTTTACCTTGATTGTATAAGATCCCAAGTGGTATCTCTTGATATCCTTGAACATAACTAAATTCCCAAGTTCTTATATTTGTAAGTATCCATGTATTTATCTATTTAACTAATTACCTATATATCATAGTATTAAGTACATTTATGTAAGTGACTATGATATTCTAAAAGGCTATACACATGTATGCACGCATGTGTGTGTATATACATATATATGAGTGCATATATATGCATTGCTGTTGTTGTTCCTTCTTCCTTTTAGAAGAGGACCTATGACATCATAAGGTGATGTCTAAACTTGCAGGTGAAATGGATTTAAGTGAAATAGTTAACATGAATTTATCACTTCACAGTGTTCCAGAGTCACTGAAGTATAGTGGCAAGGCAAAAGTGTTACAGTGGATAACCTTGGCATCTTCAATGTCTGACCAAGATCTATGTCCTCCTCATCACCTGCTTCAGCCACCTTCATGGACTTTGAAACAAATTGTCCTCATCTGCCCATTTTGCTGAGGGAAATCTTCATATACTTGAGGTAGACATCCCCCCTCAGTGATTGATTTGAGGCCTGAGGGTTACCTTCAACCTGGTTTAGCCTGTCTGCTGAGATGTCTTTACCAGCATGTGGCCACTGAGCATGGTAAAGCTTCTTGGACCCATGGTGGGAGTTGAGTGACAGGTGGACACCAAAGGTGGTTGAGCATCCTTTAAAAGGACTCAGCAAGTCCTTACTCCAAAGGTGCTAGTCCTCCCTGAATACCTCCATACACTCCAAATATCTAAGTAACTAAGTGCCTAAGTACCTAATTGCTTAAGTATGTGATTGCCCAAGCCCCTACTTTAGTACCTCTGACCCTAAGTACTTACTACCTAAATATATAATCACCTAAGTACCTAAATATTTAATCTGCTGGAAAAAAATTAGATGGAATTAAGATCACTTGTAGATCCTTTCATGAAGAGGAGTTTACCTTAAAAGGTCATTTTATAACGTGAGACAAATGTGAAGGAGATAATGGTAGAAAACATTTGGGTTATATGAGATAAAGAGGAAGGCTTTCAGCAAAGGACTTCAAGATGTAAGGATAACTAGATCTAGATGGTCAGAGGGAGGCTAGGGGAAAGAATATTGACATACCTGGTATGCTTAGAGGAAATGTTTGATATTATGTAGTTATCTTGGGTTTAAATCCAGCCTCTGAAATTTATTAGCCATTTTACTACAGACAAATTGCTTTACTTTTCTTTTTTTCTCTTTATTAATTTGTTTGTTTACTTTTAGTTTCCAAGATTCAGTTCCACAATCCTTTGAGTTTCAAATTTTCTCCCGCTCCCCTCTTTCCCCTCTCCCATGGCAGGATGCAATCAAGTATAGGATCTGCAAATACTTTCACATTAGATATTAGTCAGGTTGTAAAGAAGGATTGTAACAAAGGGAATGAACAGTGGGAAAGAGGAAACAAAACCAAACAAGAAAAAGAAAGAGACTAGGTAGTTTGCTTCAGACTGCATTCAAACTCTGTTCTTTTTGGTGTTTGTTTTTCTAGTTTTTTGTACTGTGTGGATATCTACACTCAAGATAGTAGTAACCTCACAAGCTTGTTGTGACACTCAGATGTGATAAGATATGTAAGGTGTTTTGCAAGCTGTAAGGTGACTGTAACACCATGCATGAGTAGCTTCCCAAAAGAATGCTACTATGAACAGCTTTTAAGATTCTGATTACACAGTATAGTGAACACTCCATTCATTCCATTACAAATCAAGGCAAACATTCAAAACAAATCACAATATAATATTCACAACACTACATCTTATCACAGAAAATCACAATATAGTGTTCACAACAGCTTATCCTTAAAATGGCCACATAGTTTTCACCAAAGTGGTCACAGTATTTAGAACAAAGAACAATCATCTGGTATCCCTAAGAAGGTTCGCCTCCTTACTCAGTCATTTAGTCATCTCAAAATACAGTAGTCAGTCTTCCACTCATGGGGCAATCATAGGTTAACTTAATCAGTCACTTATCTAGCAATCAATCAATAAGAATTGTTAATCACTAAATACAATCATTAGAAAATTACACAAACCCTCCACCCCTTGGTCTCTAGTAAACTTCAATTTCATCACCACATTCAATATCCAAGGAGAGGCCTTTACTTCATCTTGATTCAGGGTGGTCTTTCAGATTCCCTGGATCCCCTTCCATGGTCCCAGCTCCTACCTGAATCCACCAAACAGTCACCTAGATTCAGAGGCAAACAGTTCCCAGATCTGTGTCCAGTCCTCCAAGCAGTTCATGCTACACACTGAAGTTCACAAGGTCCAGCACATCTCAAAACCTTCACAACTTCTGTTGCTGGGAACTCAAGTATCAACCAAGCCACAAACAAACAAAATGTTAGCATCCTGGTCATGCTTCTTGAGTCCTCCAGCAGTTTGGTTGCCCTAGGACCCAGAAGAAATCTCAGCCTTCCAGGTGGCCTTCTAGGCAGCAACTTCAGCCTTCACCAGATCCTGGTCTCAAGGAAATCCTCTCTCAGTTCTCAGTTAACTTCCAGATGCTCACTGAGAGAAACTCACTCTCCTCCACCAGGAGCCTAGCAGGAGAAAACTTCTAATTCTGACTGTCTCTCTCTGGGGCCTTTCTTATATACACACAGAGCACTGGCACCCTGTTTCAGCCAAACTCTTCCTGTTATGTTAGCTACACGTGACACACCCTCTGCCTCTTAGCCACAAGGGTTTGATTACTTACTAAGGGCTAAGTACCTGATTACTTGACATAACAAAAAGGAGTCTTCAAATTTAAATTAATTACCATTATAGTAACACACTATGTATTATATAAATATACATACATATATACATCTATATGTATGAATATAGGTAGTTCTATAGTATAAAGGATAGAGTGATAGACTTGGAATCAGGAAGGTGAGTTCAAATTATGCCTCAGACATTTACTTGCTGCATGATCCTAAGGAGTCATTTAATGTATTTTTACGTCATTTTCCTTATCTGTAAAATAGTGATAATAGCTTCTACCTCCCAAGGTTGTTCTGAAGCTCAAATGAGTACTAGAGAGATGCATATGTACATGCATAAATATACTTTTACATCAAATGCATACACAAACTCATATACATATTTATGTATATTAGCCACATCTACAAAGAGGGAAAAACCTTTTGAAACTCACTCTGACCCATCCCTTATTGATCAGAGATCTCAAAAGAGAAATATATTGATTCCTTTCATCCTAATGTGGCTCAATTGCTCTTGTTTTCTTGAGGCTACAACTGCAGGAGGAAATTGAAACTAAGGAGGAGCAGCAAGTTTGGTCAGAGAGTTGAATTCAGTTTTATACATTAGGCAGTTGAATATAGAGTTAGAGATGCTGGCAGAAATCTCAGTATTGATATGGAGCATCAAGTTGAAAATGGATCCCTTATAATTTAGAGAGGGATTGAACCTTAGTTGTTATCTAATCCACCTGCTTGGGTCTACAGTTTTCAGAGTTTCAGCCCCAAGAGATTAAGTGATCTGTCTAAAGTCAAATACTGAACAAGTTGTACAGCTGGCCTCAGCACTCAGGTCTTTGGAATCAATATCAGTTCTCTTTTTTATTGTACCACACTATCTCATTAACAGAAAACTGGAGGTCTACAGGGTAGAGGTAGGGCTTTGGGAGTCATCTTTGTAGAACTGGTAATTGAGGCTCTGAAAGGTAGGTAAAATCTTAGAAATGAAAAAGTATTTAAAAAAAAGAATAGAAGAGGGCAGAGGACAGAACTTTGTGCAGTGCCCACAATATTATCACATTTTTATTCTCACAACCTTGGGAGGTAGGTACTATTATTGCCCCAGTTTTACATGGAACTTAAAAAAAGAATAATTTACTGACTTGCCAAATGTCACAAGTGAATTAGTTATGTAACTGATATGTGTCAGTGGGGAGCATTTCTATACTGGACTTCCCTACACTGTTCTACACACACACACACACACACACACACATGCAGAGCCACACACAATAAAGCAAGGCAAAAATGTTTTTTAGATAATACAGAATCTTATGTATTTAATATGTACTTACTATTGCTTATTGCAGGGTTTTATGTTAGTTGTTTAGATTTGGAAAAACAGGAAATGATCTGCTAAAAGGAACTTTTAAATTTTCTGTATTACCTATCAACCGTAGTATATATTAAATTATATTGTCAACCCAATTCTCCTGTTTACACAAATATATGTGTGTGTGTGTGTATATATATATGTATGTATGCATGTATACACATATGTATATATGTATGTATATGTACATATGTGTGTATGCATGTATGTGTGTATGTATATATACATACATAATTATTTTTTGTTTGTTTATTGAAGTATTCCCAATAGTTGTAAATACATATGAAATGTTTTAAAAATAATTTAAAAAAAATTTTTGAGTTCCAAATTCTCTTCCTCCCTCCCACATTCCTCTCTTCTTGGTAGTGGAAGCAATTTGATATCATTTAAACATGTGAAGTCATGCAAAATGTATTTCCATGTTACCCATGTTGCAAAAGAAAACAAACAGAACAACAAAAATAGAGATTTTTTAAAAAGTTTTCCTCAGTCTGCCTTCAGAGTTATACTGTATCATTTTTAATTGATCCTATTTGCAACTAATTGATTTTGTCCTATTACTGCTTAAGTCAGGGTTCTCTGTCTTTTAAATTAGTTCAGAATTCAGCTTAACTCAATTCCTGTAATGGGTTAAGTTTAGAAATCCTATTCTCTTGCTAATCACTGTTCTCTTCCTGCCTCAAGGAATTTTTTTAACCTTGGGGAATGTGGCTTGCCATAAATGAGTTGGACCTAATATCTTCATATCATCAAACTATCCTTCAAGGATGTCTGGTTTGCTATACGAAAACATCTGGGCCACTATCTTGCAGGTGAACTCAACAATGAATACTTCTTAGTCATAGGAGGGAAAGAGGAGGATTGTTGCTATCTTCCATTACCAACTTCTGGCCAATCATATTGTCCCCCTTTCCTGAGCTTCATAACTAATAATGTCCTTAACTCCAGGATGTCACCTCCACTTTTCTGTTCTTTGTTTTATGCTCCCCCAAACTTATAAAAGTGGAGCTATCCTTGTGCTAGGGGTCTTTGTCTGGAAACTGAGCTAGCCATTGACCCTTTTATTGGCAGATATTATGCCCTCTATTAAAAATAATATCTTTTGTGGGGAAGTAGGCCTCAGTTTATATTTTTGTTAAATTTTAAACCACAATACCGCATTGGTTTTACTTGTACAAAAGTTTTTCATTTCAGGGACTCACAATTATCAAATTTGCTTCCCACAATCCTACCTCTTGTTTGATCATAGACTCTTCCCTTATCCATAGATCTGACAGGTGTATTTGTCCATACTCCCTTTATTTGCTTGTGATATCACTCTTTATGTCTAAATCATTTATCCGTTTTAACCTCATTGCAGTATATCATGTGAGGTTTTGGTCTAAACCTACCTAGTTCCTGTTTTTCCAGTTTTCCCAGAAATTTATGTCAAATGTTGGGTTTTGACCCCAATAGCTTAGATTTTGAGGCTTAATCAAATACTAGATTATTCTGGTCATTTACTATGGCATATTGTGCACCTAATCTATTCTGCTGATCCATCATTCTATTTCTTGGCTAGTGCCAAATTGTTTTGATATTTACCACTTTGTAATATAGTTTCAATTCTGGAAGGGCTAGGCTGCCTTCTTTCACATTTTTTTCATTGAATTTCTTAAAAATCTTGGCCTTTTGTTCTTCCATATGAATGCTGTTAAATTTTTTCCTGTTTCTATAATTGGTAGGTTTAATTGGTATGATGCTGAATAAGTAAATTAATTTAGGTAGACTTGTCATCTTTTTTATATTGGCTCAGCCTATCCCCTATATGTTGTTGGTGTGTAGAATAATGTTAGCAGAAATGGTTAGGTAGTGGGAATGCAAAACAACAAACCTTAACAACCATTCATTTTTTAAAAAGAACATCACATTTAGTGAACTGAATTGCTTTTACCAAAATATAATATGACATTTTATATGTGCATGTTGCAGAACAAAGATTCTGTTCTCCTCTTCTGTTTTCAAGAGGGAATGAAGAGAAGATGCTCTATCTGCCCTCTACTAAACACAGTAGTTCAATTAATTATGACATTCTGAGGCCCCCATTTCTATCTATGCTCAGTGATACATGATGATACATGAATGTTTATAGTCATATTCAAATTTGCTGTGATTGAAGAAATCTGAAAGTAGTTTGGAAACTTCCTCTACAACTCATTATTGTGAAGGAACTAATCTAATCACATGATTGGAATATTTAAATAGTGTAACACACAAGGCCATTATGGCTAGGAATACTGGAGAAATTGACAAGACAATGTAGTACAGTGGAAAGGGTATTGCCTTGAGAATGAGTAGTCCTGGGTTCAACTCACACACATTACTACCTTTGTGACTTTGGATAAGTCATTTGACTTCTCTAGGCAACGGCTTTCTTACTTGTAAAGTAAGGGAGTTGTACTGAAGGTCTTTCAGGTTTATTTGTTTATTTTAGTTTGTTTTTGATAGTTCTAATTATATTTGCCCATGAATTCATAAATCAAATCATGACAATTTTTTTTTCCCTGAGATGGACATCTATGGCGATGTCTCTTACATTGTCCCACATATAATTTTGGTCATCACACTTCCTGTTTATGTGTAATTTATTATTTCCATTTAGGACAGAATTTTAAAGCCCAAATATACATCATTTTTCAAGTATACATCATTATAAATCTTAATTCTGTCATCCAATATATTTGCTATACATTCTCACTTTATGTCATCTACAAATTTTATAAGCATGCTTTCAATATATTTAATTTTTGATCAAAATTTTGACCTGAGCATATTGAGAACTCAACCCCTAGACTGACACTGATATGTTAATCAACTAGCTGTGACCCCATCAAAATAATTTTTTAAAATTTATTTTATTTTTAATTTGTGGAATAAAACAAGCATTTCTGTAACATAGTATCATAAAAAAGATGATTGTGCATGAAACTGCAAATCTCTTATATACAAACTTGCTATTCCTTTTAAATATGTAATAGTTATGTAAATTTCTTTTTCCCCTTCCCTTAGCCCCCTGCCCTGGAGATGGCTACTATTACATACATACATACATACATACATACATATATATATATATATATATATACACACACATACATATACATACACATATATACATATATACACACATACAATCATACATAAATGTATAATTATTCTATACAAAGAGAAATTAGCAGAACAAAGAGAACATTGTATACAGTAATAGTAATATTTTTAGAGAATGACTGAGTGAATAAGTCATTTTGATTATTATAAATACCCAAGTTAACTATATAAAGAATATAGGAAAAAAGATACTCTCTGCAACCACGTACAATTTTTCACCTTTCCACAAAACTGATAGAGGAGATGTTGTCAAATGCCTTGGTGAAATCCAGATATACTAATGTATGACTCTCCTATTTTATGCCATTTGATAATGTAATTTTATCCAAATAATCAGTGTGCTACCAGCTAATGGTAGATTGATCATCCAAAAGAATCAAATCATTTGAGAGTATAGATGTAATGTTAGTTACCCAGCACGATCCAATCTTTGAGCTGGAAGACAAAAAAATGTGTAAAGACAGAGAGAAAGGTAGAAAAAGCCCTTATGGAGGCAATGCAAGACTATTAACATGGAACCAATTATGTGGATCCTTTGGTCCAGGAACAACAATAAGAAGTTTGACTCCCCTCCACAATTCAGAAACAAACAACCAAAAAGTTCAAAGGCAAAAACTTGCAGTGACTGCCAGAATTCAGATAGATCAGAGCTGGATGTAGAAGAGACAAGAGACACAAGAAAAGAGGGAGTAGCACTGTGGATTCAGATATCCATTCCCTGGCACCTGCCCTATATTCTCTCACTCCACATTTCATGATGAGACATCTCTTGAAGAAAAAGCAATACTTCAGCCTTCTGTAACCATTAAAAACTCAAGCCTGGAACCAGTGCCTCACAAGAACTTCTGTATAATAGAGAGACAGAGGGGCTGGAGTTAAGATGGCAGCATAGAAGCAGGAGAACTACAGGAATTCACCCCATAACCACCTCAAATACCTATAAAATATGACTCTAAACAACTTTTAGAGCTCCAGAACACACAAAGTTACAGAAAATCAAAGCTCCTACTGAAGTCAGTCCAGCAAGTGGACAGGAAAGGTTCATTACCTCATGCTGGGCACCAAAACCAGACTGTTCTGAAACCACGGCTGTTGCCCCAGGGTGGTCAGGACAAGCCGTGCCTGGAGCTTTCAGGAGAGCAGATCACTGGAAGCTGTGGCAGTTTCCAGAATTATGAACCTAAAAGAAAGAAGGACAAAGTGAAAGGTCAATGGAACTCAATTAAATCTGGGGGAAGGAGCAGGTCTGGCCACTGCCCCCAAGGCAAGAAGTGACATGCTGCCACTGGCTCCATATGGCTGCTTCAAAGCTCCCACCCTGCAGATTGCAGGGCGGCCAAGTGATAATTCAGAGCCTAAGTGCTCTTGGCTTATCTAGCCTGTATTGGGATCATGATCTTGGGTGGTGGTCCTGAGGTGCATTTTCAGTGAGCCAAAGCTTGTGGGGGCTGCAGAGATGGTGGCTCCCTAAGAGCTCTAGCAGTTTTGAAAACCCCAGCTATTTGGGACAAAGCTCTCCCCTCAAAGAGCAGAGTTCTACTGAGCCCAAAAGTCAAATAATTGACTGGCAACATGAGCAGGCAAAGGGAGAAAAGCAAGAACAGCAATCAAACTTTACATTTCTTTTTCGAGGATAAAAAGGATCAAAGCATGGAATGGGAGGAAGACAGCACCATCAGAAATACCTCATGAAAACTTTCCAAGAAAAATGTAAACTTATTACAGACCATAGAGGAGCTTAAGAAGGATTTTGAAAACCAAATAAGAGAAATAGAGGAAAAATTGGGAAGAGAAAAGAGAATGATGAAAGAAAATCATGAAAAGAGAGTCAAAACCTAGCTGAAGAAAATAACCTTAAAAAATAGATTACCTCAAATGGCAAAAGAGGCCCAAAAGGCCAATGAAGAGAAGAATGCCTAAAAAAGCCAAATTTGCCAGATGGAAAAAGAACGTCAACAGCTCACTGAAGAAAGTAATTCTTTCACAATTAGAGTGGAGCAAATGGAAGCAAATAACTTTATGAGAAATCAAGATACTATTAAATAGATCTGAAAAAATAGAAGGCAGTGTGAAATATCTCCTTGAAAAGACCACAGCCCTGGAAAATAGATCCAGGAGAGACAATTTAAAAAGTATTGGACTACCTGAAAGCCATGATCAAAATCATCCTTCAAGAAATTCTCAAGGAAAATTTCCCTGATATTTTGGAACCAGATGGCAAAATAGAGCTTGAAAGAATTCACTGATCACCTCTTGAAAAGATCCCAAAAAAGAAAACTCCTAGAAATATTATAACCAGGTTCCGGAGTCCCCAGATCAAGGAGAAAATATTACAAATTGCCTAGAAGAAAAAATGTGAATACTGTGGAATCGTAATCAGGATAACCTAGAATCTAGAAGCTTCTACATTAAGGGATTGAAGGGCCTGGAATGTGATATTCCAGAGATCAAAGGAGCTAGGATTAAAACCAAGAATCACCTACCCAGCAAAACTGAGTATAGTGTTCCAGGGGAAAATATGGTCATTCAATGAGGAGGAGGACTTTCAAGCATCCTTGATAAAAAAAAAAAACAGAATTGAATAGAAAATTTGACATTCAAATTCAAGAAGCATGAGAAGAAACATGGAAAAGAATTCATAAGGAATTTACCAAAGTTGAACTATTTACATGCCAACATGGTAAAATGATAATTGCAACTTATGAAACTTTTCTCAGTATGAGAATAGATGAAGGGAATATAAATGTGTGTATACATATGTGTATGTGTGTACCTATAAATATGTCTATATAAGAGGGTATATATATTTGTACGAATATATATGTGAGTGTGCATGTATATGTGTACATAGGCAGAGGGCACAGGAACAATTGAATAAGAAGGGGTGGTATTTTAAAAGGTGAAATTGAGATGTGAAATAGGAATAGAATGAGAGGAGACAGAGAGAGACAGAATGGGATTAATCATTCCTTATACAAGAGGCAAGGGATAATTGTCATTGAATTTGGCTTATGGAAGTAATGGCATATACTCTAAAGTGGGTATCTTGCCCTACAGGAGAGTAGGGGGGAAGGGGATTAGAGGGGGCATGATGGAGGGAAGGGCAGGTTGGGGGCAAGGGTTGTTAGAAGCACACACTTCTGTAAAGGGACACAGACAAAGTAGAGAGCAGAACAAGTGAGGGGTGGGATAGGAAGGAGGGAAATAGAGTCAGTCTTTCACAATATGTCCATTGTGGAGATATTCTGTGTAACTACATATTGAATTACTTGTCTTTCCAGTGGGGGTGGGTCATGAGGGAGGAAGGGAAAGAATCTAGAGCTTTAAGTTCTGAAATCAAATGCTAAAAAATATATATATAATATGTATATATTATTTTTTTTTATCATTATTATTATTATTATCTACATGCAACTGAGTAATAAGATATACAGGCCCTGGGGTAGGGAGATCCATCTTGCCCTACTGGAAAGTCAGAGGGGTGATGGAGCAGGATATAGGACAGAGCAGATTGGGGGAAGGGATATACGGTGGGATCACTGTTTTGGGGTGGTGGGATCGGGAAAGATGAGGAGAAAATCTGTAACTCAGAATCTCATGGAAAAGAATGATGTAAACTAAAAATAAACAAAAGTTAATTTTAAAAAAATAGAGGGACAGAGTATTAAAATTGTTCCTTCAGTTGCATAGTCCCTGGGATGAAGGACCTATGAATTTTCTGAATACCATTACCATTATATGATCAACTGAATATTCTAATTACCTGGTACTTTCCTTATTCTGTGACTGGAGAATGCATGACCTAGAACCAGCATTATGGATTTGTATAGAATGGGTTCAATCTTGAACTCTCAGAAATCTCTGACTTATGTCCCCAACCAAAAATTGTCCTGGAAATATCAGAATTTGGGTCATATCCAGTCCTCTGCTAAAAACAAAAAAAGGACTCTAATTTTCTAAGCTAGCACTCAGGATAATATAACCTTGAATATAGCACAAATTTTATTTAACCCAATAAAAACATAAAGGATTTTTCTTGCAATTCTAGAAACACTAAGTATAATGTCTTTCCTCTCTAATAGGCCTCTACTTTCAGAAAACCATGTAATTATCCTGATTTGTATAATTGATTGACCTCAAGCAACATCTTATATTTCATTTTTCATATCTACATAGATGCTTCTCAAGTCTATATAGCCATCCCTAATCTTTGGCCAAAAAGCCAGTTCCACATTGACAACTGCATGCTGGATATGTTCAATAACTCTCACTCAAATTTGTCATAGTATCTTCATGACAGAACACATTATCTTCTTTCTAAGGTCTCTGATGATAAAACTAACTTTAGCCCAGTCACCCACTTCAACCTCAAAGTCATCCTTAGCTCTTCTTTCTCTCTCTCCCCTCCCATATCCAAGCAATTACTAATTCCTGTCAATTCTACCTCTAGAGAATTTCTTGTATGTATTACCTGTATTCTGATCAGACTGCTGCCTCTCTAGTTCAAGCCCTTAGTACTGTTAACATTGAAAAATCTAATGGTTTCAATTCCTCCAGTCTCTTTCCTCTTCAACAAATCCTATTTTCATGCGTACTGCCAAAAATAATTTTTCCTCAGGTACAAGTCTGGTCAAGTGACTCTCCTGCTCAAAAAACTTTAGTAGTTCCCTGTGGTCTAGCATTTAGTAAATGCCATGTACTCTCAACTTCTTGCTATGGAATTTAATGCCCTTTATAACCTGGCACCCTCTTGGCTTGCTAAAATTATTCCACAGTATATTTCACTTCCTCTATTATTAGCTAACTAGCTGTTTCCTAGCTCAGCATTCTGTTTTCTGCCTGGCCCACCCCCTTATATTGGCACAAATATTATCCCATTGCCTTAAATGAAAATCTCTTTGACTTTGGATTTCTCTTCCGAGTCTTAGCTTGATTTCTAATGCCACTCTTGATACTCTAAGTTATAGTGCTATCTCATCGCATTATTTTGTATTTATTCATTTTTGCATATAGTAATATTCCCACTAGAGCATAAGCTCCTTGAGGTCAGTGATTATTTTGGTTCCCAGCACAATGGCTTGTACAGTGTAAGCAATTAATATTTGTTGAATTTAAAATAAAATCTGTTGCTAATGGATCTATGCTTCTAGATGGCAGAATTTATTTTTCCCCTCCATTTTTGTACTTTGAATTTGTTTCATGCTCTGCGTATTATGAACTTTTTTTTTTAATGAACTGAAGTAAAGGAAAGTAAAAATGCTCTCATTTGTGTAGACACATTGAGACTGAGAGAATAGTTTGTTTTTGTCTGAATGGAAGAACCCATTGATATGATGAAGGCAATTGGGAGCTTCTATCTCTTCCATTTTTCTTTTCCTCAATACATTTAAATTCAGTCTCTGGAGGAGATCCTATATCTCATTAAGTTGCAAATTAAAATCCCCCAATGAACTAAAAATCTTCTCAACTGGGCTTCAGATTTTATGAGTTTCATAAACCAACTCCATGAACGGAACAGAAGTTAAATTAGAGTAGGTATTCTTAATTTTGCTGGCAGATATCCAAAACATAAATGCTTTCCATTGTTTTTATATGGTTCATAGGAAAAGTAGTGCAGAGTTTAATTGAATTGATAGCTTTTTAAGTGGCTCCAGTCGCTTAAGTTTCTGTTATGGGAACCTGAAGATCTTCCCTGCCCCTAGGCCTTTTGATAGGCATAAGTGGCTCCGGAGAACCTTTCCTGAATTGAAATTACACTCTGTACCCTAATAGGCTGAATGTGGTCACATGGAGCCTGTGGCGGGAGGCTTGTTCTTCAGGAATGCCCACAACTTATTACTTTGTGATTGGGCAGAGGGTCAAGAGGGCTGACATTTTCTGATCCAGGAGAAGGCTATATATACGTCCTGATGTGAGGTTTTGGTTTGGGGCTCACTTTGAGAAGAGTTATGTGATTTGACCACATGAGACTCTGGGAAGCTGCTGAGCTCCCCGGCTTTGAAAACCCAGATGTTGATGCTTCCCTCTCTGGTAACTGAATAGGTACGGATGTAATGGTCAGATGGTTGGAAGCCCTTCTGCTGATCTGTTTCTTTGTCTGCTTGTTAACTTGTGTTTGTATCCTGTTTGCATTCTCTGAAGTTCAGGGTGCTGACTTTTTCCCTGAACTAGGTAAATTATATATGTTTGATTGATTAAAGTGAGACTGTTAACCCATTTTGAGTTGCTTTCCTTTAGAAAAACAAATCAAAGAACCTGTGCTAGCAGCCATACTGAACATGCTAGGGTGCTTGCTGATAGAAATGGCGTCATGAACAGGATCTGCCAACCGAAATGAAAGTATGGGGGCTGGGATAATTGTTTGTTTCCCAGTTGTGGTAGCTATGACTCCGTGAAGCCATGGAACCAGAACGCAGAACTGCCTGAATGTCAACTTTGCTCAGTTGAGAGCAGGAATGGTGAACTGCCTGCATTGGGACTGGGACAGAAGCCAGGAGCGGCTGCCTCCTGTGGGAGGAACAGGAACCCAGGAGTTCAGAATTCATATAAGGACTATGCACCAAAGCAGGAGCACTGAATGTGTTTTCTTGCTGCGTCTCACAGTTTGGGACTCAGGCTGAGGTTGGAGTTGCGTCTATGGTGGGTGGGGTGAAGTGCTATGGACCCTCAAGTACCCCACTCTGTTGGTTTTGTTGCCCGGTCACCCCTCAGGACTTGGAAGCAGAGGCTGGAGCAATGTTAAGACTGGGACTTGGCTCATTAGAGCCTGCACCTGAGAGTGTGGGGAGGAAGCCTGCAAGGGCAGTGTGGGGGGAAGGACACCCTCCGCCCCCAAGTAAGGAGTTGCTATGTTATGTATTCTGCAAATGTGATGTCCCTTATATTGTGGGGATTATGTTGTCCTTAAGAGATGTTAATGCTAATTCAGGTGTAAGTTGCCTATGTAATGGGCATTAAAGATCTTGGGGCCAAATATTATGGGAATCTGAAGATCTTCCCTGCCCCTAGGCCCTTTGATAGGCTTAAGTGGCTCTGGAGAACTTTCCCTGATTTGAAAGTATGCTCTGCCCCCCTAATAGGCTTAATGTGGTCACATGGAGCCTGTGGTGGGATAACACTGTAATTATTGTTTATTCCTGAGAAGATGATTATAAAATTGTACCCTTGACTCACATTTTCTACCATGAGTGAGGCTGCAATAGTGGGCTCATGGACTCCAGTACCATGGCTAATCCTATATCTACCTTGTTTCTGGTTATTGTCTCCTTGCTTCTTCTTGGCTTTTTGTCTGTTGACCTTGTTTGCTAGATTTGTTTCCACAGGCTTGGTACCCTCCACCTGTGGATGCCGAAAGCTCAAGCTGGATGTCACACCCTGTCCACAACTGTGACGTGTCACCCCTGGACCTGGCATCAAGCATGTTCCAAATGCTCGCTAAAGAACTGACCTCTCAAATGGGACCCCTTGGGACAGGGATAGCTCTGTGTCCAATTTCAGCCCAAAGTAGCCATGGAAAAAGAGACCTTTGCCGCTTACCCCAAGATTTTGAGACCCCATTTGTTTGCAGGGGGGAAGAATGATGGGGAGCTTGTGCTCAAGCCACACCCTAAAATATTGTTTTGTGTGTTTAGTGTGTGCTATCTTTGTTATATTGTTGTAAAATTCTGTTAATACCAGTTACTCCTAAAACTCCTATTAACCTATGGAATGAAATATATTGTTAATGGATTTTTGCTAAGTAAGGGACTTGAAAGATCTTGGGGCCAAATATAATGATACTGGAATTTGAAGATATTCCATGCCCCTTGAACTTGCTGATGTAGCAGGAAGGAGTGGAGCAAGAGAATGCCAGAACTAAGCTAGCATCCCTGCCATGGTGACTGGAAGCAGCAGCAGGCAGTGGCGCAAACTCCTTTTTCTTTGAGCCTGCCAGAATCTCTGCTAAGGACTCCTGCTGAGGACTGCCAGGGATGGGAATTGGGGGAGGGGAAGAGCTGCTGGGAGCAAGCTGCCTGGACGCTGAGCAGTTGCTGTGAGTGAGGAGGATTTTTGCCTGAAGTACCCTGTCTTATTTTGAAGGCTTGAGAATGTGCATGTTTACTACTTTAACTACATGTGCCAACTTCATAACTATTGTGTTGGCTTTGACTTTCTGGTTTGGGGACTCAGTTTTCTGGTATTTAAATAAATGCTCTAGCTATATTTCTCATGTAGACAGCCTGTTACATTTTGTGATTAATAACCATATCAGCATACTTATAGTTAATGTAGACATAGTGAATGCTGCATTACTGATACAGTTTCCTGAATGCCCTCCTGATGTATATATGAACATTATTGAGAGAGTAGTTGAGTAGGAGTATAGTGTCCACAGTAAGTACTTAATATACTTTGGGAACAATGAAGCATTAATAACTATAAAGTAGAGGGTTCCAATGAAATTCCTTATGGAGCCAATTTCTCCATATTGAACAAATTGTGGTCTTCCTAACCCTAAGTTCAGCATTTGATTTTATGATGTCCCTTCAAAGAAACTTGAGTTAGGAGCATTGGAGCACATGCCAGAATTGATATGGTTGCAAAGTGGTGATCTCTGAGCAACCAAAAGGCATCATGAGAACCCTGATCTGTCTGGTGGTGACAGAGAGGGATAGAAGGAGGTTTAGTGGCCACAAAGGAAAAGTTTTTTTTTCTATTTTATAACTTTGTCAAGCATTACTAAGAAGAAACATTGAGGCTAATTCTAAATGTCACTGTAGGATCCGAATACTTTTATCTTTATTTTTCCTCCATCAAGAGATATTATTCAAGGATGCCAATCTCCATTTGATGAAAGCATTGCATTACTCTAAAATATTTCTATTTCATTTCCATATAGACCCCTAGGCTTTTCCTGAAATGAGTCTAAGACAATGTTTTCTACATGAAAAAAATTCAAGTCTCACAGTATATCAGAATCTTAATATATATCAGTTTACACAGTCATAATTAAAGAAAAATTTTAAAAAGATTTAGATGTTTATTTAATGTGTTAGGAAGCACAAGAGTCTTAGTCAAAGAGTCCTCACATATACACGGCCTATCTTTTGAGGGTAACAATTATGAACAAATACTATTTCATTTTCTGGAATTCAGAGAATAGCAGGTGATTATTATACTCTTTTAAGCACCCTGGCTTTCCTACTTTATTCAATCAAAGTTTAATAATTTGACCTCCTTGAGGTACACTATTATTAGGAAGTAAAATTAATTAGTTAGAGCCCAGTGGTGCAGATAACCTAACTGCAGAAACAACTACTTTTACCCTAAAGGAATAGACTCTCCATAAGGCTAATTTTGAAGCACTGATTTATTTCTTTTCCAAGTGAGGAAAATCATTCAAGTTCCTTTAACAGGAAACTGTACAAGAAGTATATTTCTAAATGTGCTCTTTAAAGGTTAACTTGGTGTCGAGCTGGCTTTCAAAATGAATATATCAAATGAATCTTCATGGCTGGGCAGAGCAACCTGCTCTTTTAGTCCCACTCTCCTTACCATGCTTCCTGAAAAGTATGCTTGCAAATAGTATCAGTTTCAATTAGATTTCTATAGAAGTCTCATTTTTTTTTCCCTGAAGTGTTATTGATCTGGAAAGCCAAGGTGATATTTTATCACATGCAAAGGTGTAGGTGTGAAGGCATATAAGTGGTGGAGACCACCTTCTTTTAAAGAAAGCGTTTAGGGGGCGGAGCCAAGATGGCGGCATAGCAGCAGCAACATATCGCAGCTCTCACATAGCCACCCCAAAATACCCATAAAATAGGACTCTAAACCAATCCTAGAACTCCAAAACGCACACAAAGATACTTCCCACTAAAGTCAGCTCGGCTATGAGGAACCATATCAGCACTGCGACCAAAACCAGCCTGCCCTGAAGCTGCGGCTGTGCCCCGGGGTTGGCTGGATGGGAGGAGTGGAGGAGCTGAGGAGCTTCAGGTGAGCGGATTAGCAGCAGCTGTGAATGGGAATTGTGAAAGGTGGAGATAAGCAGTCTGGCCAGAAGGCCTCCAGAGCGGAAAAGCGAAAGGCAGAGGTTTTGCACCCACCTCAGCTTTGCAGCTTCCCGCCCGCGGCCTGCAGGCAGCAGGGGGACTGAGCAATTGTTCTCGG
>CM053582.1:277797599-277824526 GCA_028627135.1 Pseudochirops cupreus | reverse complement strand
ACCTCAGGCAAAGATCTTCCTCTCCTCATGCACGCAACTGCTCAGCATCCAGGCAGCTTGCTCCCAGCAGCTCTGGCCCCCCGCAGTTCCCATCCCTGGCAGTCCTCAGCAGGAGTCCTTAGCAGAGATTCTGGCTGGCTCAAAGACAAAGGAGTTCACACTGTAACCACAGCCACTGCCTCTGCTACTGCTTCCAGTCAGTACCACACAGTGACCAGCTTGGTTCTGGTGTTCTCTTGCTCCACCCCTTCCTGCTACATCAGCAAGTTCAAGGAGCATGGAATATCTTCAAATCCCAGTATCATTACATGAGGCAAGGTTGTAATCTGAGAAAATATGGGGAGGAAGAGGAGCCATGGAGTTTTTGAGGAAGGATGAAAAAGTGAGATTCTTCCTGAACTACTATGTAGGGACAACATTATCTTTTGACTGCAGATATTCTGTCTCTGGTACCCCATAGCAGGTAGGAGAAAGTGGGAGAAGTAGACGACAGAACAAAATATCACAGTCCTTGTTACCTTGTCTTAGAGATAATAATAATAATAATAATAATAATAATAATAATAATAATAATAAACAGTTCTTTAAAATGAATCTATACTATTTATCTTTAAAACCAGTTTCAAAGATCTAAGCTAGCTGGTATCACTAATTTTATTGAAACTCACTTTTAAAACTCACTAGTTATATCTAAGTCTATGAGAGGAAGCATACTAGGAGAGGTAGAGCTAGACTGGTAGCCAGTAAGACATTTGTTCTAGTCCCAAGTCCAACGCATATTATCAGTTAACTTTGGACAAGTTATCTCAGTGATCACTAGGCAGTTACCTAAGACTATGACTTACTGAGAAGATGAGGCCCTACATCAGACAAAGGAGTCTGCTCATCTGTAAGGAAGGAAAAAGGAAGGAAAATGCATTTATTAAGCACTTGTGATATGCCAGGTACAATGGCTATATTTTTTTTTATAAATTTCATTTGGCCTTTACAACAGTCCTAGAAGGGATGTATAATTATTATACTCATTTTATAATTGAGGAGACTGAGGCAGACAGAGTTTAACTAATTTGCCAATGGTTATACAACTAGTAAGTGTCTGATGCTGGATTTGAACATATCTTCTTGATTCCAGACTCTTCACTCTAGGTACTATAACACCTACTTGCCTAATCAATGAGCTCTTTTTATCAATGAAATCACAGGTACAGCCCATACCCCTATCTATCCATGTCTAGTAGCTCTTTTCTTTCTTAATCCTCTGACATCTCGTCAGCCCTTGACATACTATTTCATCTCCTTCCTTTTTTATATCCCTTGATTTCTATGACTCTGTTGTCAAAATTCTCTGATCACTTTTCTATCCTTCATTCATTTAAATTATTTCTTCTACCCATTAATGTTGGCATTTTTCAAGATTCCATTTTCACTTTTTGTCCTTTATTCTTTATATACTCTGAAAACATGAGTTTACTTTCATAGTATCAAACTATCCATTTTGTGTAGTTGATCCTCAAATCCCTATTTTCAGCCCCATCTCCCCTTTCTCTTAAACTGCAGTTCTGAAGTCCAAATATTGGATGGATATTTCAATCTGGATATCCTGCCATCATTTCACACTCATTATGTCCAGAGGACAGAGCCAAAATGGTAAAGTGATAAGGAGCAATGGATTACTCTCTCATCCGCAAACTCCTTTAAGCTCATTTAGGAATTGTAACAAACTGAATTTTATTGGACACATCCAGAAAAAAAGTCACAGTGAGTCATTTATCTGACCTACTCAGCATTGGGAGACAAAAAGTTTTGTAGACATTGGGACAGAGTTGGGCCAGAAGCACTCTGCATCAGCACTACAAGGTCCCAGTTTGGAGTTGTGCACCACAGCAAGACGTCACAGACCCAGACCAGAGCTACACAGAACCCTACTGGGCTACTGTGATGTGAACTAGCAGCTTTGTTGACCTCTAGCCAATTCTGGGTCATAAATCCAGTGTAGGAAGAGAAAGGGACTTGCATGGAAGAGTGATGTACCGCTATAGGGAGGCCATGGGTAAGCAATTCATGTTCTGAGAAAGAAAGGAAATTCAAAAAGTGGCAGCAACGGTGGTGTGGCTCAGACTCTAGGCTCAGAGAAGGATCTAATTTCTACCATTTATCTCAGCCTGAAGAAGAGTAACTAAGGCAGAAATCTCAGACCAAAAGGAGGCCCAAAATGCCATTACTCTGAACTAACACAGCTTTCCAGCTGACTGATAGGAGCTGGATCCAGCAATGTTATACTCTTGTTCAGACCCAAACCAAGGTCAGGAATTTGCAGAGTTCAAATCAGGGATGTAACAAAGAGACTTTTTCCTGGATTAAGTTACTTTAGGAACACTGGAATCTTGTAGGTACCCAGGCTATCCCTAAGATCTTGAAACAATACAACATTCTATACTTCAAGAACGTAGCAATAAGACAAGGTCAAACCTCCCCTCCAGAAGACAGCATCCAGCTCTTAGATAAAGTCCAAAATCAGGAAGTAGTCAGAAAAATAGGCAAACAGAAAAGTAGCCCAGCATAATGAGCTATTATGGTGGCAGAAACACTCAGGACACAAGGACAGAAGAAAAAGAAAACTACAAAATATCTACTAGCAATGCCTCAGATTAAAAATCTATTTTGGGACAAACTCACCAGAAATTCCTAGAAGAGATAAATCAAGGGTTTTAAAGAGTTTAAATGTTTTGTTTTTGTTTTTAAATAAATGTAATGAAAGGGCTTGAAGGGGAAAATGGAAAAGACGTGAGATCTATGGAAGAAAAAATGGAAAATGAATTAATAAGAGCCACAAAATCTTGCCCAGGCAACAAACCACTTTAATACTCTGAGGTACCAGACAGAAGTAAATGACTTCATGAGGCAGCAAGAAATACTAAAACAAAATAATAAGGAGAAATGAGAACATTTAAGATACCTCATAACAAAAATAGTTGAACTGGAAAAGAAAGATTGAGGAGAAAAAATCTGAGAATCATTGGATTAACTGGATGTCATGACTTTTAAAAAAACAGAGTCTAGATATCGTACTTCAAGAAATGTTAAAATCTTACAAGAAAATTTCCTATATCTCTTAGAACCTGAAGGCAAAATTGAAATAGAACCCACTAGTCACTTTCATGAAGAAACACCAAAATGAAAACTCCCAGACACATAAGAGGAAAAATCAGAGCTCTCAGATAAAAAAAAAATGTTCTAAGAAGCCAGAATAGAAAAAAAAATGACCAAGGATTTAGAATCACAAATAATTTATCATCTACCATAATGACAGAGCAGAAAACTTAGAATACATTGAGGAAATGGAGGGCAGAGAATGGAAGATTAAAGTAGACAGCTACACAAACAAGGAATAGTGAGACAGGGTGAGAGACTGATACTTGACCATTACTCTCCTCTGAAGAGGTAAAAAATAGAAGAATGCACAAAGAGTTTGATACATAGGTGCATTTCACTCAGCAGGGAAATGGGAGAGTGAGAAATGAGAGAGAGAAGGGGGTTGTTGGGAAACTATATGGAGAGTAGATTAAAAGAGATATTAGTTCTACACAAGTTGGTAAAGACTAGGGATGGGAATCTGTAAGGGTGCTCATAAATTAGGGAATGGTTGAACAAGTTTTGGCATATAAATATAATGTAATACTATTGTGCCCTGTTAAAATCTTACCAGTGTAGTTCCCAACCACAACTGTAGAACACTAATCAAGAAATATCGAACATTGAAACATTGAAATAATGAAAATCCCACTTCCTGATAGAGAAGGTAAGGATCCCGAATGGAGAATGAGGCAAATGTTTTTTGGATATAGTCAATTTATTTCAATTGACTATATATGTTTGTAATGGGTTCTAGTTGTCTTATGTTCTCAGTTGAGGGGGAGGGAGGGTTAGAAGGCAGATTTTGGCTGATTAAAACAATTTTAAATAAAAGAATTAAAAGAGAACTAATAAAAATGTAAACTAAAAAAAAACCCTTAATGTGTCTGAAAATGAAATCATCTTCCTCATCAAATAAATTCTTCTTCTAGATATTTATATTTCTACCAGTGACATCATCATTATACCACTTACCAAAAAAATTTTTTAAAAAGTCAATTACCTTCTTTATGTAATTTCTTTTCTTTCTATTCCATTTGAGACTTCTGTAGTTAGAGATATCATCAATGGATGACTTTATGGTTACTCTTACATTAACTTAATAACTCACCTTCATGATGAGACTCTTGCTATTCCAGTCTACACTCAGCCTTGTTGGCAGATCAATTATCCCTATACATTGCTTCTTTTCTGACCATTTCCTTGCTCAAAAGCCTCCCATTGCCTAAAATAACAAACTTTTCACTCTGATATTTGAGATATTCCACATTCTGTCTCTAATTTACCTTTCTGATTTCATCTTCTGTTTTTTCCTCTGTAGAATTCTTTGTTCTCAATTCTATTTCCCAATTTGTTATCCACTGAAGAGTCCTTGAATTTTCCTGAATCTTTCCCTTTGCTTCTGTTTTCCCCTTTTGGCATGCTATCTCCATACTTTGTTTCTTCTTTTTATAGTCTCTATAAGTAGAAAATGTGCCTTTGTATCCCTCACAGCATCTAAGACAATATTTTAAAGACAGTAGGTTCTAGATACATTAGTTATGGTGTCTGTTTAGAATTTAGAATAACTAATACTAGTTTCTATCCTATAAATAGAGCAACATTTTTTTTCCTCATAAACCAAAATCAGGACACATGGTCTGATAGAAAATACTCATTATGTATGTTTCTTGTCTTTTTGAGACTGTCCTAGAAAATCTGGGATATATGATTTCTATTATATATCTAAGAAATCTAGCAAAGTCAATTCAATCTAACATGACTAAGTAATATATTTTTAAAAACTTTAGTACATACTTGAGTTTGGCAAATATGCAAAAATGTTGACTAAGATATGATACAATTATTTAATATGGTTGTATTAATGTGCCTAAGAAGAAAACATACTATCATTAAGGCAGTGTAGAGTCAGAGAAGAATCAGCCTTATTTAGAAAACTATTCCTTTCCTGACAATAGATTAAACCAGAATGATAAAAATCCACCCCCTTGCAGAATTTGTCTCACTCCAACTTATATTTACTCTATATATGTGGCTCCTGTCCTACCACACGTGTTGTGTACAAACAATAACTTGCATTGACATTATCTACACCATTTATGTCTTTATACAATTACATCCCACCTCTGGCCATTTTTTTCTAAGCTTTATCGATTTTTTTAACCTTTCTTCATTTTTTCCCTTCAGTCCTCTCTAATTCCAGATGGTACATCAAGATGTCTTTCCTGATTGTTTTGTAATAAAATCGCTCAGTGCAGCAGAGGCTGATTTTTTATGTTTGAAGTAAGAAGAATCCAGTTACCACATTGGATGCCTGAGGAACTAATAATTAAAATATGCCCAAAGTATTTCTATGCATTTCTTTCACCACAATTTAAGCTTTTAATGATATGGATGACCAGTAAGTTGAATTTCCAATCCTATCTACTTTATTGTTCTCAGAAATTAAAAAAAAAACTCTTTACAGTTTTATTACACAAAGGATATCATTTTACTTAGCATGAAGAATAGGGACCTTCTATCAACCTCCCCCTCTCTTCTACTGAAATTGCTGAAACAAAATGCTGATAAAATTGCCATCACTTATTCTGGTAAAAAAAAAAAGTCTACATAAGCAATGTAAATGATGGCTTCTAGGAACAAATATCTCCTTGACAGGCAAATATGCAAATATCACCACAAATAAGATTTAAGGGAATATGTACAGAAATCTTTGCATATGAGAAAGGTTTTCTTTTTTTTTTCCCCCTAAAGCCTATCTGCAAATATCTTGAGCACTCAGTTACTGTAATTAGTGTGCACAACACAAAGAGTTATACTGGCCTGACACCCATATTTGACAAATGCTGATGGTTTATAAGCCAGAATAAGCACTGTTGCTTTAGATTTGTCATACACGAGTTTAATGGTTGGCTTACCCTCCTGTTATTGGAAATCCATTGTAATCTATACATAATGGATATAAACTGTGTCAAGGAAATGTTTTCCGATCACAAGCTCTAAGAAGCTTCTCTCAGAGGATTTAAATATATTATAGTGCAATGCAAACTGCTGTTTAATCTCCTAAGGGTTAGGAAACTTCCAGAAACAATATATAATGAGGCATTAATGTCAAAGCAAGAAAACAGACACTATAACAAATGCATATTTGGCTCTGTGTGGGTAGCTTTTGTTTTTTTTTTTTTTTCCTCCAGTCAGATGGTAAAATATATTCATGTACAGTGTTTCTCTCCCTCCCTCTAAAAAACTGAAAAGTCATTTAACAAAGTACTAACAATAAATAAGGTGGGCAAAATCATAGAAATGCTGGCCTTTTACCATCAGATGTGAAGAGGCAACCTCATTACTTCTTGGATGGTTAGAAAATATTAAACCGATTTGATGATATACCAATAAAGTAGAAGACCTATATGTCTTTTGGAATGGTAGAGTCTACACATGTATAAACAGATAATGACTGAGAATTCTGGCATCCAGATGGTGAGAGAGATCAGGGCAAATGTAGTTGAATAGAGAAGTGGAGAGAGGCAAGGGGAAGGTAAAAAGAATCTGAGTAGCCTCTTCCTTCCTGAGAGGTCAGCACCCAGGACAAAGCCTAGGCTGCCCTATGCTGGTTTCTGGCTGCTCTGAGGCAATCCTCTGCATAAGGGAGTTTCTCCTAGGGGTATGTAGGGTACCTATATTGCTTTCCACCAATACCACTGGATTCACAGTATCACAATAGGTACAGTTATCAATAAGTTAAGTCCTTGTCCAGGTGCCCAGTTTATGCCTAAGTAAAGGCCCAGCCAGAGAAGTAAGGGAAAACAACCCCTTAATGAATTTGGGTACTGAGAACAATATGTAAAATAATGGGAGTCTGTTCAATGCAAAGCTTTATTTCAAGCAATGAGAAAGAGATAGAAGGGGAGAGAGGAAAAGGGAACCGGGCATACAACTTAGGCATACATACTAACATAAAGTATAACTCACATGAGGGCAGTGCTGCATTAGGGAGCACAGAGACATAGGTCCATTCAACAGAAAGAAGGTGATCCAACAGAAAGGTAAAAACACACCTAGAAGGGAAGGAGTACTCCAAAGTTGTCTTCTGAGAGTAAATGAGATTCTTATATTACGATTTTGGATGACCTCCCTGAAACTAGCCAAATTATAAATCAGGGGCCAGGGTAAAATATTATTTTGAGGCTTTTTTGTCAGGGAGAAAAACAAGCTGGTGGCAGACAAAATATTGCTTGGGGAACACAGCTGTGCCAACCTTCAAAAAATGTTATTGTCAGTATTTTTCCATGAGTATGTCTATAAGCCTCCAGCCTCTCTTAAAGAGAAATTCATGATGGCCTCAAAATCATCAGGCCTAATCCTATAATAATGATTTTCCATGCATAGATTCTATAAGCTACAGTTTCCCCTAAAGGGAACTTATATGTTATATTGCTCTAATTGCAAGCTGCTTATTGTCTCCAATCCAGTGGATATTTTGACATATGTGGCCTGGAAGCTAAGTGGTTTTCCTAAACACCATGTTGTTGGAAATAGTTGCAATCTGGATTCTGCCTGTTTCCATTACCTAATAGGGGAGAGACTTGGTGTCCACTCTTCAAGTTGTCATGGATGGATCCTTGAGGAACATGGAGACTCCAGTGTTCCTGTGTGGAGTGGTGTGAATGTTGCCAGTGTGTCTCTGAAGAATCTTCATCCTCAATTGGGAGCTAATGCTGATTCAGAGAATTAGAAAGATGTTTATAAACAGGTGGTTGAAAGTGGTTATGAGGTGATCAAGCTGAAGGGCTACGCTTCCTAGGTTATTGGCTTGTCTGTGGCAAATCTAGCAGAAAACATTATGAAGAATCTTAGAAAAGTGCATCGAATTTCCACCATGATTAAGAGCCTATATGGCATTAATGAGGATGTCTTCCTTAGAGTTTCATGTATCTTGGAGCAGAATGGCATTTCAAATGTGGTGAAGGTAAACCTAAATCCAGAGGAGGAGAGTGCAGATATTCTTTGGGGAATCCAGAAGAAGCTACAATTTTAAAACCTTTTAATGTGCTGCCATCAAAAGAACATGACAGTGGTTAAGGGGTTATGTATGATGTCCTTTTCAAATAGGTCAAACCTTCCTCTGATTAGTGATTGAACACCAGAAATGTAATACCTGTGACTACCCTCTGGTTTCTTCCTAAAGTTAGAAATGAGGGATAGTACAGTGTGAATATCTGTTAAACCCTGTTGTTTGCTTATGATGCTGGAAATAACTTTTATACTCTCAGTAGCTGGTATCAAGCAGAGCCAGTGCCCCACAGGTATATAAACTATCTGCATCGTATGCTCCTGTAGATCTAAAAGACAACATTCCTGCATACAAAACACCATACAGTAGTAATTCTTTATTGATGCATTGATTACCTGTGTACTCCCCTCCATTTGGGCTATACAGCATGGCCCCATGTATCACAGTTCCAGAGGACCTGATTTTGCGTGTGTCTGTAGCAATGGTTGAAAATTTCCATATGATATGAAAAGATCTGTATATATACAATGATGCAACTAATTCCTCAAGTGTCATACTAATCCTAAATACTGAATAAACAACAAATAACTGATAAAAAATTGCTAATTGTGACATTTTTATTGTCTTAAAGCCATCAGCTCTAACTGTGAATCATTGTTTACTATGACAATGACCACAAAAATTAGGCTGTTAGGCTCTCTCTCTTGTCAGTCTGGAATAAATAAGAACAGGTAGTCCATCAGATCCTTAGATTTTTTCTATCTTTTCAGTTGTTTGTGTGTACCTGCAAGTATCTAAAAGCATACTACTTAGACTCTCTTAAGGGTGCTAACTTTGCTTTCTGCAATCTTGTCAACAAGATTTATTTACTTAGCTCATTATTTAAACAGTTCAAAGACAAATTTCAGCCCAACCCCTATTGGAACCATCAGAAATTATAAACTATTTGAAGGAGGCATGACTAAAGTGTGGGTTAATTGCAGAGTCTTTTCAGTTATTCAGGAGGAAGTGCCATATAAATCTAAAAGTGACATAGATAGATCATCTAGCCCATAACAGCATGTAGGAAAACAAGATCACCAGTGGGGAGGGACTGGAGGGCATCTCATGTATCAAAATAGAAGACTTGCTTATTGTAACTCACTTTTATGGAGAAGGTCACAGAAAGAGAATGGATGACAGTAGTTTCTGGATGGAGGACTGAAATGCAGTAGACTGCAAGCCAGACAGGCAGAACAAAAAGTACAACAAATGTACATGGAAACACACCATAGAGCAGCCCCTAGAGGCAATACCTCTGGAGAGGTGGCAGCTGTAGATAGATAATGCTGTCAGCCAACCACCTGAGATGAAGGTGGTTCTTTCAGAGCACATGCATCATGCATGCTGTGAGGCAAAGAAGCAGCTCGACTAACAGCTGTACATCATGGAAACCATGGGCATGGTGAGGGAGAGAAGAATCCACAATGCCATGCGACAGAGACCACAGCTTGCACATCTTTCTTTTCAGACACATGTGAGCATATGGCAGTAGCAGCTTCAGTCCTCGGGAACTCAGTCCTCTTCAGTCATTCATGCCTGAATATGAAGAGTAACAACATGCGGGATGGGAAATGATAGGTCCATAGCTTCCAAGGGAGCAGAATGGCTGCTGTATTTTCCATCACACTTTCTCGCTAAAGGATGTTTTTCATTTAATACTCAATCATTAAGTCTTCATGACTTATGTATATATGCGCAATCCTGCCATATTATGACAAAATTTCTTTCATACTTTTCAAGTACATCTCACTTCATATTCATTCTATGGTTTTTTTTTTCAGTTTTTTACCATTTTATTTTTCAAATAATTTTTATCTACGTGTGTTGTATGTAGGCCCCTTTCAGTGTCAACAACTTTAACTCCCTTTTGTCCATGACTTGCTTTTCTGTTTTAAATATCTGAAGACAATTGTGAGACCTGTATAATGACAGCGTTAACTTCTTCTTACCTCACTACTTCAATAGAAGCAAAGATCAGATGCAAGTGGGTGCAAATCTAAGGAAATCTGAGACATGAGCAACATATCAAAATGATCAAACAAGGGTTCTGAACATGTGTGTGTGTGTGTGTGTGTGTGTGTGTATCATGGAGTCTCCTTCTTAAACTCGTGTTCCTAGGTGCATAAAATACACAAGAATACAAAGAAATACAAAGAAAATAATTGTATTAAAATATCAAAATATTAACAAAAAAAATTCATCAACTCCAGGTTAAAAAACTTGACTTAGAGGATGATCATTGTTGGTGTGGAAAGATCTTTTTACTATCCAAAAGGAACTCTCTCATAATTCCTTTACATAATACATCAACAACTGAACAGAAACATCAGAGGAGAAGAAAAAGTATTAGGAGACATTGTCCATTGGCACATAAAGATAAAATATTTCTGGAATTATAATAAGGCATGGGGAAAATAAAGGATTTAATTTGCACATGATTTCATAGAAATTTCGTCATGGTATAAAATAACATTTACCTGAACTTCTACCTCAATTAATAAATAAGTATTTATTAAGTGCCTAGTATGTGCCAGGCACTGTGCTAAGTTCTGATGATTCTGAAACAGAAACACAGTCTTTTCCCTCAAGGAGCTTGCATTCTAATGGGAGAAGATAATTCACAAAAGAAAGCTGAAAAGATGTGAGGCAGGAGGCTCAGGGAGAGAAACCTGGTGCAGAGGCATCATGAAGCAGAGTGATTTGCAACTTCTTGGGAAATGAAGAGATGGTTGGCCTGAATGTCCTTTTTTAATGAATATTTTGAGAAGAGTTTCCACTCTAACTTCCAATCAGAGGGTACTGATGACGTATGAATACCAAGGTTGATGTGGTCTTGCAGGATGTTGACATTCCTGGTAGAATGTATAGTCTGGTAATACTGGCCTAATTGCTTTATTCACACATCTCCATTTCCCAATTTCATGTCTTTTCATTGACTATTCCTCATGTCTGGACTGTTCTCTCTCCTGGCCTCTGCCAGCTGACTTCTCTGAGTTACTTTATGAGTCAGCTCAAATTCTACCTTCTGTAGCAAATCTTTCTTGGTACCTTCATGGCTAGTGCCTTCTAGATGATCTTTTATTTATACTGTATCATCTTGTATTTATACTGTATATATCATGTATATATGTCTAAAGGAGTACAGGAGGGGCACAAAATGAAAACCTCTTTGAGATTTATTAATCAATAATTGAAGCAGCTTTAAATGCCTATGATGTCCTATGGTATAAGTCAGCCTATCAGGAACCCAAAGAGGGAAATGGTGACTGGTGTTTATACCCCAAACTCTATACAATAAATCATGCTCAGTGGTATGGAACAGTTGTTAATAAAGTAAAACATTCTATCTAGCCATATTTCCCTTGAAAAGACAATACCATGTTAGCATTTATTTTGAAAGGCACAGGAAAATAGAGAATCTTTTCTATGATTATTCACAGATCTTACTATACTTCATATCTGATTTTCCCATTGAACTATTGTTGTAATTTTGATGCTTATTCATGTACATGCAAGTCTACTAATAAGCTTTTGTTAAGTGCTAACTGTGCCATGCACTGTGATAAGTGCTAAGAAGACAAAGAAATGCAAAAAAAATGCAAAAATACAAACTACACCCCCCCCCAAAAAAAACCAAACAATAACAAAAACAGCAAAAACTGCCCCTGCTCTTAAGGAGCTCGTATTCTAATGGGGGAGGAGGGGCAAGCAAATAACTGCATACAAGATATATATAGTATAAATGGAAGATATTCTCAGAGGGGAGGCACTAGCAGTGGGAGCACTAAAAAAGACTTTTTGCGGAAGGTGGAATTTGAGCTGAATCTTGAAGTAAGCCAGGGAAGTCAATAGCCTGAGGTGAGGAGGGAGAACATTCCAAGCATGAGAAATAGACAATGAAAAGGTATGAAATCAAGAAATGGAGACTGTGAATAATAGCAAGTAAGTCAATATAGCTAGATTTTAGATTCTATGGACTAGAGTAAAGTGAAAGAAGACTGGAAAGGTAAAAGGGGCTTACCTGTGAAGGCTGCTAAATGATAAATAGAACAGTTCATATATTTGGTCCTGGAAGTGATATATAGCCAATGTAGTTTATTGAGTAAGGAAGCAACATTGTTAGGCCTGTACTTTACTTAGACAGTTAAAAAAAAAAAGAAGAAGTTGAGCTGGTAAAAATGTTTTTTTTTTTTGATATGTTGATTTTGTACAAGACATCTTATTTGATATGCTAAAAGAAAGCATTTGATGATGTGAGAGTAATGTTCAGGAATACAGACACACACACACACAGATACACACACAATTTTCTTCACATGAATCTATGAAAGATGATGAGGTCACCCAGAGTATAGCAAGGGAAAAAAAAGGGTGAGCACAAAACATTTGGGGAAACGCAGAGATGGTGATCATGACCTGGATAAAGATCTAGCAAAGGAGACGCAAACAGAGTGAGTCGTAAGATACAGGAAAAGTACAATGAGAGTATTGCCACAAAAACTGAATGTCCAGGAGAAGAGAGTGGTGGACAGTGTCAAAGGCTGCAATGAGGGTCTAGATGAAATTATGTAACTTAAATGTGCAGTGAATCCCACCAACTTCATTTGATCATATTTTTCTCCCAGCTCCATTCAGTAGCATGTATATTTGTGTTAAGGCATCTGATGATGGGAGTAGTCTAAGGCTTAGATTTGACAAATCATATTTGGTGATAGGAGAAGAAGGCAAGAGATTCAAATATAGTAGATGTTATAGAGTTGAACTGATTTGCTGAAGGGATGAGATAGGGAAGGGAAAAGAGTGTACAGCTGATGGTCTGGGAAAGAACTGAAAGGCAGAGAGAGAGATTTCATGGATAAAGAGGAAGAACAGGATTTAGGCATCAAAAGTGTGTATTAATGAAGTCTTTGACTAGGATTCTCAAGCCAAGTGGTTCCCAACCAGTACATGATGGACCCTGGAGTCTGCAGAGTGATTGTGAGGAATTTTTAAATGACTGTGTATGCCATACCCTACTGCCATTATTCATTTTCTCAAAAAATTAATATACTATATTTACATAGCTATTGTAATGCATAGGCCCCTAATTTGTTGTTGTTGTTGTTGTTAAAATAAAAATACAATCAAACAAAGTTGGTGGGATTCACTTCAAATTTAAGTTGCATTATTTCATCTAGGCCGTCATTGCAGCCTTTGAGACTGTCCATCACCCTCTTCTCCTGGATACTCAGTTTTTGTGACAATACTCTCATTGTACTTTTCCTGTGTCTTACTACTTACTCTGTTTGTGTCTCCTTTGCTGGATCTTTATCCAGGTCATAATCACCTTACACTAAAAAATGTTGGGAACCACTTCTTTTTGAAGAATTGTATAATTTTTTTTTAGATATCTGTATAGGGATATTCTAGTAAACATGCAGACATATATACTTACATATACAATGTATGCATACATAAATATGTATTTGCATACACACACATATATCTGCTGGCTCTTATTATTCATGAAATCTGAGCTTGGATTTTAGGGGAAGTTCTATAGGCAGAGAAAAAAATAAGGAGTAAGGAGGCACTATCCCACCCCCAAATACAAGAGGAAAATAGAGTCTTTTCTCCCAGTATCTTTTCATGTTTTTCTTCCTTAGGTCTCAAAAATGGCTAGGAATTAAATATAATCGATTGGGATTTGGGCATAGAGACTTAGCACCCTGGCTCTTCTGAAAAGAGAAGAAACCATGAAAGAGATCTCAATAAAGCTGAAAAGCACAGAAGAGGAAGGTTTTTTTTTTCCCCCCAACATATGTGCAAGGTGTGAGTGCTGCTCAGTTTTATCTATTCTATTTTTCTTGGATAGTTCTGAAAAGGAAATGGTTAGTCAGAAACATGGAATTTCAAAATATAATTGAAAGTTGCCAGTATCTTTTTCTCCCTAAATCTAAAATAGCATTAGAGTTCATGATACAATTGTATTTCAGGTTAGATGAAACTTTCCTAAGCCTGAACTATTTAATGGAAATCTGTTCTTTACTTCCAGGAGAGAAAATGTCCCCCTTTAAAATTCTGAACTAAGCCTATAAAGATCTCAGTATTCTAGAACTTAGAAAAAGAATGTCTTTCCTTTTCTTGGAAAGGAAAAAAAAAAAAGAAAACCATGTCAAAGGTAAATAATCTCTCAAGTCTCCACAAGATATAGCCTCTCCTCTATAATATGACCTAGCACACAAGCTTTTTGAATTTTTATCTTATATTCCAAAGTGGGATCACACAGAAACAATAATACATTGCATAAATGATTTAAATATGCTACAGAAAATATGAACAATATTCAATAGTCTTTGTTTTGATTTTGCTCTTTTCCCTAGCTCATGTTTACCAAGTTAGTAAATATAAAATGGATTCTTCAAAAAGATTAGAGGTTTACTGCCTCACTCAACTTGACCATAATGGAAAGTTGAGTTATAACAAGACAGAGAGATGAAGAAGGCTTTAAATGAGGGGTGGGAATACATGGCAAACATAGTCATTCATTGAAGTGCTCGTCTATCAATTAGAGACCTGAGTTCTAGGTTCATCTCTACTACTCAAAGTATGACTTTTAAGTTTTCTGAGCCTCTGTTTCCTTTTCTTTGCAACTAGGTATATATTCAATCTCTAAAATTTTTATATGCTCCTCTGATTTAAATTTACAAACATCATACATATTCATATCGCAGAGTTGTCTACATTCACATTTAAAATACATATTTATATAGAGTCATTGGCTACACATTCTTTTGTGCTTATATGTTCCATTGTGAAGAATATTTTGTCAAATAATACATAGGTAGTATACAACTTCCCTCCAATTACAAGTATTGATGAGTTTTTTGTTGAAGATATAAATATTTCTATATTTAAAATAATTTAGAGCAAGGAAAATGACCTGTGGTATAACGACATGAAAGGTGTTTAGATTTATAATGTGAATTCATTTCATGACAAACGGCATTGAGCTTTCAGCCCATCATGCTTTCCTCTTCACAATTTTCCTTATAAGCTATTTCATGAGCAATTGCATGCATAGAGATAGCGTTAGTAAAAAAGTATACATTCAGCTTAATAAAGTAATAATGAATTTGCCTTTTTTGTTCATATACTCCTCTAAATTTCTTTTTTTTTGTTTCCTGTGGGTTTTAAAAATATTTTAATATTTACTTTATATATGTTAATATATATTTATATATAATTTATATATTAATATAATATATAATTTATAATATATATTTTATATAATTTATATATAATGTATATAATTTATATATACATATATATATATATACACTATATAAACTGACCTTTCTTTTAAAAGTCTTTGGGGATTTCACTTTCACTTACCGTGTGAAACCTCCAGATACTGCTATGAGATAACCACTTAATAAAACAAAAAAAATTCTGCAAATTATAGGACAAAACTTTCAAAGAAATTACATTTTACATCAAAAGCATTCCTTTTTTTTTTCTGACTAGTCCCAGTCTTTAGATGAGACCAAATACAACGTTGCTTCCTTAGTTCTACAAAATTCACTGAAATGTTTTTGTTATGAAAGAAAAGGAAATGGGGATTTTCACTAAAGTTTAATCATTAGCCTGACAAAAAGCACATGTTAGTATTTAGGAAGGTGGCACATTGATGTGGGTTCAGATTATTGATTTTTTTTAACGTTACTCTCTTAGTTTAGATACTTAACTGACCACTTTATGTTTGATGAAGCACTTTCCACACATTGTCCCACTTCAACTGCACTATAAATGTAAGTACTACAGATTATCCTCACTTTACAGATAAGGAAACTGAAGTTTAGCCTAGCACCAGTAGTTTCTAGTTTTGCTGTGCTTCTGCCCAGCTGCAACTCTGATGGTGCTACAGTGTTGTCTGCCCTTGCATCTTAAATTCAGAACTTTTCAGTGATGGTTCTGCGGGGTTGTGGTCCCCAGTAGGATTTTGCTTTTGAAGAGCTGAAGCTACACTGGATGTCTATCCCAGTCAGGACAAATTTCTGTCAGCTGGAACTTTGAATCTCCATGGCACTGAAAGGGGTATCAGGGTGTGGGGATGGATATTATTGTAAGCCTTTCTAGTATCTTTGGGTCTGCTAGTATAGCCTCACTGATGTGAGAGGTGGGGAAAGGATATGAGTTGAGCTCAGGGTCAGTAAGCATCAGTTCATTTTTTTCTTTTCCATCTTTTTTTTTTAAATCTTCTTTTGGATTCTAGATATCCTAGGCCATGGATTGCCTTATTTTTGTCACATAACTCTCTTTTGGAGAAGTTTTAAAGATCCTGGGGATTAGAGAAAATGTCTAATTTTCCATCATGTTGCTCATGTGATCAGAAAGTCCTTCTTTCCACCTTTCTTTTGATGTTTTTAAAATTTTTGTAAGCCCAGACTATAAAAACCAAGAATTGGAGACATAAGAAAAAATTATCTCATTTAGATGATGATTTATTGAAAAATTTCAAATATTTGTGACTTGGAAATGAATATACACTTCTCATAGTATTATTGATAATTGCCCCCTCTTGGGGTGGCTAGGTGGCACAATGAATAGAGCACCAGACCTAGAGAAAGGAGGACCTGAGTTCAAATTTGACTTCAGACACTTAACACTTACTAGCCATGTGACCTTGGGCAAATCACTTAATGCCAATTGCCCTGCCTTCCCCTTCCAAAAAGCATAAAAATGATTGCCACACTTTTTCTTCAAAATTTTTGCTTTGCCAGTATGATATACATTAGAGAGGCTGCTAATTTGTAATTTAACTTTATATAATACAACACTTCATAACTGGTCATTCTCAATCTTTGTTTTCTATTAAATATTTATCACTGGTTGACTTTTCAGAAATTTTAGAATCTTCAAGTTAATGCTGTTTCCACTTTTCCCTTTTTGTCTTTATGTGCTTTGATTATTTCAAGTCTTCAAAAGATCTGTTATTTTTAAATGCAGATGCTTCCTCTACACACAGATCTCAGTTGTTCATAACCACAGTAGAAACTTTTATGAATGGTTGTGATCAAAAAAAAAAAAAGAAACAAAATAAAATAATCTGATTTCCAAACTTTGGTCACAAACTTCTTCAATCCCAGTGTCCATCATTAATCTGATTATTGAGCCTTTTCCACTTGTCAGTTCCATGCCATAGGTTAGTAGCTTTGCTGGCATATTGGTATAGAGTCAAGGGTTAATTATTGGAAGAGAAATTTAATGGAGAAATAATTAGCATCCCCTTAAACATCCAGATAATGAAAGTAGGAAATGAGACCCATCTCTAGCCTAAATTCTGTCACAAAAGGATGAATGATATAAATTTAAGGTTTTTCTCAATACCCAATTATTAGGAACAGCTGATTTAAAAACTGTACTCTAAAGTTAAAAGGTAGCATGCTGTAAAGCCATCCAGACTCTTCACTCTAGGCACTGCACCACCTACATGCCAAATTGATGAGTTCTTTTCATCAATGAAATCACAGGTACAGCCCATACCCCTATCTATCCATGTCTAGTAGCTCTTTTCTTTCTTAATCCTCTGACATCTCTTCAGCACTTGACATGCTATATCATCTCCTTCATTTTTGATATCCCTTGATTTCTATGACTCTGTTCTCAAAATTCTCTGATCACTGATTACTCTCTCATCCACAAACTCCTTTAAGATCTTCAGATTCCATTAATATTACACATGCTAAAGGTGATAGAGTGCTGAATTTGAAATTGGGAAGGCCTTAGGTTAAATTCTGCCTCTCATGCTTGTCGTTTATCATTCGTTCTCAACAAGATTTACCAGCTGGAAGGTAAAGTCATTTAAACTATCCATGCCTTAGACAACTCTCTATGTTTGAACCAGTCTATAGTCTGATTGTTTGCAATAATTGTATAAACAGTTCATATTGTCCCTGATTCATTAACTTATAGGAAAATAGGCTTATGCAATGTCATTTTCACTAATCAGTGAGGACTTATATAATGGAGCATAAATTCCTTTAGATCAGAGCTTCATAACCTGTGTCTGTGAAGTTATTAAAAAAAAAAACCTGATACCCGTGTTTCAACATAATTTGTTTTCTTTGTAATCCTATGCATGTTCAACACATTTAAAAACATCATTCAGAGGAGTCCCTAGGGTTCACCAGACTGGCAAATGGGTCCATGATGTTTAAAAAAGTTTAAGAACAGTTGTTTTCCACAAATGTCATCAATGCGAATGGAGGTGTTGAAAGCATGGGCCATTTAACCTGTTCATAATCCTAGTCTGCTGTTCTTACCAAAGTCCTTTACTGGAAAGTTGGAATATCATCTTGTCTAACTCTTTAATTTTACAAATGAAGGAACCCAAGTCCATAGGAAAATTAGAGACCTGAATATTAGAATTTAGAACTTGAATGTTACCTAGTCTGACCCCTTAGAAGGAACTAAAGTGCAAAGAGGTTTGTGTGAGGACTATGACGTTAGTATGCACTAAAAAAGTCTTATATGGTAGCTGTCATCATACTACTCCACAGGACCTGCTGTTTCCCTAACTACACCCATTAATGTAAATTGTCATCACATTAAAAAAGTGATTCTCCTATGTATGTATGTATTTATGTGTGTTTGTATATGCATATGGTATATAAACATATATAAATATGTGCATATATATGGCATATACATACATCTAAATGTTATATATATAATATACAAACACATATATAGTATACACTCGTGTATTATACATGTATGTGACTATCATTTGAAAAGAACAGGCAAAGTACTATTTACAGAAATTTTCTTTTCCCTTTCTTGCAAGGTGACAGGAAAATTTGAACTTACGCTACACTGAGGCAAGATTATATATTGATAGTACATTTCATAAATATATCATCTCAATTCTAATATTATTCTACTGTTTCAAGGATTTGTAATGTTATTAATATGCATATTCCTGCCTCTAGAAATTATAATTAAGTAGATGGTCTTTTTTAAAGAATTGTTATGGTCAAAATGTTCATTATTTTCTGCTCAATTTGATAACGAGCCTCTCTGAATGTAGCTTGGCTGATCCTTGTCTGACAGATATGCTGTGATCCATTCTTCAACATGTTTGGCTTGGTGGAAACTGTGAGATTTTGTGGTTAACAGGCACATTCTTCAAGATCCCAGGGTCATCTTTATTCCATAATAAGGCTTCAGAGTATTTTAGTGAAGAAATATGAAAACATCACTACTTAATAAAATAGATATGCCTCCCCACATCCAAGAAATTATAGAGAAGCACTTGATATTACAATCTGATATCAATAAATAATTGCTGCAGAAAAACTGGCCTGGAAGTAAAGATGGACAGGTACTGCTGCAGTCAAGTGTTTCCACAAACTCAAATCTATATATAATGGGCAGGTTTCTTAAGAGAAAGATTATTGACCTGATAGCCAACATTTCCGTTACAACCATTAACAGAGGCTATAATTTTACATTGAGGGATTTTTAAATGATAGCTGTTGATCCACAAAAAAGATCATGACTTCATGAAAGTTTTCAATCATGTATAGTAAATTTTGTGTCAAGATTCATGCAGTTCCCCAAATATTTTATTGCTCTGATGAAACCAGCCATCATTCAGTTTTCTGTAGTGAAAATGGTAATAGAAATAAATGAAATCTCCAGATATTCAAAAATTTAATTCTACTAATAAATTCAAACTCCTCCTCAATGGAGACTCTTTCTTTCTTTCTTTCTTCCTTCCTTCCTTCCTTCTTTCCTCTTTTTCCTTCTCTCTTTTTTCATTATAAATATGAAGAGGAAATTTAAGTGGGTTTAATTTTACTTCTTCACTCAGCATCTACCACCTTTATGGTAGAAGAGAAAGCAGACAGGCATCTTGTACTATAAAAGGGAAAGCAAGTATTGAGAGATACGAAGAAAAAGATTGACAGCAATCATCTAGAAATCAGATAATTAGCTCCTGATTAATGAATAGCCAACTGAATTGTACACCTGTATCTACTAGTTTAGTGGAAGATTATAATGTAAATATTAATTGGTAGTTATCTAACCCCACAATTATGAATCTAAATTATTTCATGTATTTACTTTACACAAGTGCTTAGAAGATTGCTACTATCTGGCATACATTCTTTTTGTGTCACAGTTATTTTAAAATTGCATTTATAGTATGTGGTTCATGATCCCTTCAGGAGTCACAGAAAATTTCTTAAATGTTTATATATTGGGAGATATGGAACTGATTTAATTATGAAAAAATTGGATAGTAGCTGTCCTATCTAGCAACATTTCTTCCTTATAATGAAGTGCCTTTACCTTTTACCCAATGTCTTCCCAGCTCTCAGTACCCAACATATATTCATGTTTAAGGATAATTGTTACCTACTACCATGCCCTTTGTCCAGCCCATGTTTACCCTAGGGGTAGGGAAAAGGATGATCTTATCAATCTCTGTTTGGAAGCTAGCTATTCTTCTGGGAAGGGATGGCAGAGGATGGGGAGAGAATAGATGTGAAGTTGAATAAACATTTCAATCTAGTTGTTGGCTAGACATTTTGAGAATTTTGCTTTCAGAGAAAAAAAAATAAATACTTCCTGAGGCTGATAGGTAAGTTAGGTAGGTGTCAGAATTTATTAGTATTTCTTTTGCCTGCAGTATATATGAGGACCTAAAATAAGATACATAATGTGCAATTAAACTAGAAAGTAATAAAGGATAGTAAAGCTAATTAATTTTTTTTTCAGTATTCTAAGGCAGATTTTTTAAATGGCAAGGTCCTTAAGGGCAAGGACTATTCTTCTTTCCTCCTCTTCTTTCTCTTCTCTTCTCCTTCCTCCTTTCTTTCTCCTTTTCCTTTCCTTTCCCCTCCCAATTTCCCCTATATCTCTCTCACTTAACTTCCCACAGGCATGTTTGCTGTTCTCAGTGAGTGCAAAATATAAATTGTTACTTGAATGGTCCATTTAGCCTGGGGAATAGATTGGTATTCCACTTATGCTATAATTTAGATGGGAAAAAAATTTAAACATCCTAGTGATAGATGTCTTCACACCAAAGGCATTTTGAGAGTTTTGACTAAATTCATTATCAACCAGCCATATGTCAGTGGGTTTTGTTTGTAACAAAAATTAGCCAGGTCAATCAACAAAGTACAGTTAAATGGACAGATTACTTAAACTGATTTGTGTGTGTGTGTTTCGGACTTGGTTTATGTGCAAAAAACAGTTAAGTTGGCTCTTGTATGGAGAGGAATCTGCCATGATGGCAAATACCTGATTTGCCTTTTTTTTTTTTAGCCAAATAGATTCATTTCCTGAATCGACTTATCAGTCAGTTGTTTTTTGTGTCACATAGACTTAAATTACACTACCTAAAATTAATAGCAGCTTGTAGTCAATCAACAAACTTTTATTAACCACTAACTGTGTTAGGCATTGTGCTAAGCTCTGAGGATATAAAGAAAAGCAAAAAACTCTGTTTAAAAAAAATAATTTATTCATTTTTAGTTTTCAACATTCACTTCCACAAAATCTTGAGTTACAGGTTTTTTCTCTCCATCTTTCCCCTACCCCCACCCCAAAATAGTGAGCCTACTGAATACCCCTCCCCCTAATCTGTTCTCTCTTATATCCCCCCCACTAATGTTCTAGTAGAGCAAGATGGATTTCTATACCCCAGTGCCTGTATAATTAATTCCCAGTTGCATGGAAAAAACAATTTTTTAAAAAATATTTATTTTTCAAACTTTGAATTCCAGATTTTTTCCCTTCTTCCCTCCTTACTCACCCCCACTGGGAAGATAAGCAATTCAGTATAGGTTGTACATGTGTAGTTACTCAAATCGTTTCTATAATTGTTATATCGTCAAAGACTATATTTCCTTCTATCCTGTTCCTCCCACCCCCCCACTTATTCTATTTTCTACTTTGACCCTGTCCCTTTTCAAAAATGTTTGCTTCTAACTACCCTCGCCCCCAAGCTGCCTTGCCTTCTGTCATCCCCTGTCTTATCCCCCAACTCTCTATTTTCCTGTAGGGTAAGATACCCAATTGAGTGTGTATGTTATTCCCTCCTTAAGCCAAATTCAATGAGAGTAAGGTTGCCTCATTCCCTTTCACATTCCTGATCTTCTCCTCCATTGTAACAGTTTTCTCTTGTGTTTTTTATATGAGATAATTTACCCAAATCTGTCTCTCCCTTTCTCCTTCTCCCAATAAATTCCTCTCTCAACTCTTAATTTTCTTTTTTAGATATCATACCTTCATATTCAACTCATTCGGTGCTCTCTGTCTATGTATACACAAACATACTTGTGCCTAAACTCACATATATATTTATATACACATAAACCCTCCTATACATACATACATACATACATATATATATGTATGTATATATATATATATATATATATATACATATATACATATATATATGTACACACATATATTCCCTTCAACTATCCTCATATTGAGAAAAGTTTTATAAGTGGCAATTATTGTTTTTCCATGTAGGAATGTAAATAGTTCAACCGTAATAAGTTCCTTATCATTTCGTTTTCCTGTTTACCTTCTCATGGTTCTCTTGCTTCTCACATTTTAGAGACAAATTTTATGTTTTGGCTCTGGTATTTTCATCAAGAATGCTTGAAAATCCTCTATTTCATTGAATGACCATATTTTCCCCTGAAGCATTATACTCAGTTTTTCTGGGTAGGTGATTCTTGGTTTTAGTCCTATCTCCTTTGACCTCCGAAATGCCATATTCCAAGCCCTTTGATCTCTTAATGCAGAAGCTGCGAGGTCTTGTGTTATCCTGATGGTGTTTCCAAAATACTCAAATTGTTTCTTCCTGACTGCCTGCAACATTTTCTTTTTGACCTGGGATCTCTGGAATTTGGCTATAACATTCCTAGGAGTTTTCTTTTGGGGATCTTTTTCAAAAGGTTATTGGTGAATTCTTTCAATTTCTATTTTGCCTTCTGATTCAAGAATATCAGGGCAATTTTGCTTGAGAATTTCTTGAAAGATGGTATCTGGGTTCTCTTTTGATCATGGCTTTCAGATAGTCCAATAAATCTTTAAATTATATCTCCTGGATCTATTTTCCAGGCCAGTGGTTTTTCCAATGAGATATTTCACATTGCCTTTTTTTTTCATTAGTTAGGATCTGTTTTATGGTATCTTGGTTTCTCACAAAGTCATTAGCTTCCAATTGCTCCAATCTAATCTTGAAGGAGTTATTCTCTTCAGTGAATTCTTGAAATTTCTTTTCCATCTGGCAAATTTGGCTTTTTAAAGCCTTCTTCTCCCCATTGGCTTTTTGGGCCTCTTTTGCCATTTGAGTAAGTTTATTTTTTAAAGTATTATTTTCTTCAGTGTATTTTTGGGTCTCCTTTAGCAGGCTGTTGACTCACTTTTTATGATTTTCTTGCATCATTCTCATTTCTCTTCCCAATTTTTCCTCCATTTCTCTTACTTGATTTTCAAAATCCTTCTTGAGCTCCTCCATGGTCTGTAATCAGTTCAAATTTTTCTTGGAGGCTTTTGATGCAGTAGTTCTGACTTCTATGTCTTCCTCCCTCTCCATGCCTTGATCCTTTTTGTCCCCAAAAAAGGATACTATCATCTGTTTGTGCTTCTGTTGCTTGCTCATATTGGTAGCAATTACTTGACTTTTCAGGTCTTTGCCACAGTAGAACTCTGCTTCCAAAGAGGAGAGCTTTGTCCCAAATTGCTGGGGTTTTCACAGCTGCTGGAGCTATTAGGAGAGCAATGTCTCTACAGCCCCCACAACCTCAGGCTCCCTGGTCACAGACCCCAGGACCACCATCCAAGACTGCAATCCAGATCCAAGCAGGTTTAAGCAAGAACAATTAACCTCTGAATGGTTGCTGGGTCCCCCAACAATCTGCAAGCCAGGAGCTCCTGAGGCAGCCGCATGGCACAGCTGCCATGCCTCTGCTATTTCTCTCTCTGGGGGCAGCAGCCAAACTGTGCTCTTCTGTGCTCTCCTTCCAACAAAGTTCCACACTGACCTTTTACTTTGTCTTTGGTGTTTGTGCGTCAATTAGTCTGGAAGCTGCCACAGCTGCCAGTTATTCACTCTCCTGAAGTCTGCTCTGGCTGCTGCTGGTTGGGGCTGCCTTCAGGCTGGAACTGCATGGCTCCTGTGAGACTGGGCTCAGCTCCCAGCATGCTGTGATAGACTTCCTGTTGGCCTGCTGGCTGTCTTCAGTGGGAGATTTATTTCTCTTTGTCTCTTTGTGGCTTCTGTAGCTTTAAAATCTGTTTAGAGTCATTGTTTTTATAGTTATTGTAATTGTTTGGAGCTGGAGCCCATGCCAAGTTTATGCCTCTTTTCTGCCATCTTGGCTCCACTCCCTGCAATTTGCAAAAAACTCTCAAGCAGCTCACAATCCAGTAAAGGAAGCAAAATGCAACATGCAACTATGTAAAAATAAGGTAAATATAATATAAATCGGACATAATTTCTGAAGAAAGACACTACCAGGAAGGGAAATCAAGAAATGCTTGTTCAGTATAAAATACTAGATGAATCTTGAAGAAATCCTGAGAACTTAGGAAATAAACACAAGGAGAGAGAGAATCCCAGACATGGTAGAGAATATACAGGGTCTGAAGATTGTGTCCTGTATGTACAATAGCATAAAGACCTGTATTGTTGCATCACAAAGCACCTGAGGGAGGTGGAGACTGAGAAAAGTTAGGATGGGGTAGAGGTTATGCTGGATTTTGAAGGCCAAAAGATTTTGAACCTTGAGGTGGCAAAAGCCTTAGATAATTTAGTGGAGGATGAATAGAGTAGGGAGATAGTTGAGACAAAAAAAAAAAAGAAGACTGTTACAATAGACTATGCATGAGATGAAGCCCTTCATCAGCCATGGTTGTGGCAACATTAATGGAGAGTGGGGATCATTTAAGAGATGCAACAAAAGTGAAATTAGCAACAGATTATATTGAATGGAGGTAAAAGGGGGAATATTTAAGGATGACACCTAGGTTTTGAGTGTACGTGGCTGAGAAGATAGTGGTATACTTGGCAGTAATGGACAAGTTCAGAAAATGTGAGGGAGAAAATGAGTTTAATTTTTGACATGCTGGATTTAAGATGTCTGTGAGATTCATACTCATAGCCATAGTCATACTCATACTCATACTCCAGTGCACCTGGAGATGCAAGTCTGTAGGTTAGAAGAGGGATTAGAACTGAATAAAGAGATTTGAGAATAAAAATAATAATTGAATCTATGATGAAAGATAGAAGAGTACCATAGAAATCTGGAGAGTAGAGAATATCAAGAAGCGGGTGTTCAGTAGTTACAAAGGCTTTAAGAAGGCTGAGTTAAAAAAAAAAAGATAAGCATTGAGAAAAAGTCATTAGATTTTGCCAAGTTAGAGATCATTAAGGATTTTGGAGAGAGAGAGAGGTAGATAGTTTGAGGGAGGATGATAGACTGCTATCTTTTTCCATTCTCTGAAGTCAGGAAGAAGTTTGATCTATCTAACTTTCTCTAAGTAGTAAGTCATACATCTCCTTATTTATTCAATCATTAAAAAACAAAACAACACTGGGACAGTTAACTCTTTTGCTCCATATAGTTGAATTTATGATTTCTTAAAATACAGCGCTGGAAACCCAGGCTTTGATGAATTTCATTGAGATTCAAATCAAGATACTTGATCTTCCCTTAAACCCAAATCATTTTGACTTTCATTGACTGGTCAACCATAGGTCCTAGCCCAAGTCTCATTTGGTCATTGTTCAGGTTTTGATTGTTCAGAGTGAGTATAAATAACAATTGTTTCCATTTTGGCCAGAAATCCTGAGGGTCTTTCCTTCCCAGGTTTTTGGTTTTTTTGACTAAGTAAAAGATGACATTTTTTTGCTCATTTCTTACCTAGTTTTAAACACTGAATGGGTGTTGCCTCAGACAAACTGAGACCTGGGAAAGATCTTATCTTAAAAAAGACCAAGGGGGGGCAGAGCCAAGACGGGGGCATAGCGGCAGCAACATATCGCAGCTCTCACATAGCCACCCCAAAATACCCGTAAAACAGGACTCTAAACCAATCCTAGAACTCCAAAAAGCACACAAAGATACTTCCCACTAAAGTCAGCTCAGGTACGAGGAACCATATCAGCACTGCGAACCAAAACCAGCCTGCCCTGAAGCCGAGGCTGTGCCCCGGGGGTGACTGGATGGGCGGAGTGGAGGAGCCTCTCAGGTGAGCGGATTAGTAGCAGCTGCGAGTGGGGATTTGTGAAAGGGGGAGATAAGCAGTCCGGCAAAAGGCCTCCAGAGTGGAAAAGTGAAAGGCACAGGATTTGCACCCGCCTCTGCTTTGTAGCTTGCTGCCCGCGGCCTGCAGACAGCAGGGGGACTTAGCAATTGTTTTCAGGGCAGTGCTCTCGCGTTGAGCGGCCTAGATCCGGATCGCCATCTTGCGCCTCCGTCTTGGAGTCTTTATTATCCAGTCTGCCAGAGGTGTTTAAGAGGACTCCCAGCATCTTCCTGAGAGCTACGGCAGCCAGGAGGACCCCAGCGATTTGGGACAGAGCTTTCCCTTCTGGAAGCAGAGCCCCACAGAGATTTTTAAAAAAAATCACGGTCTGAAGAACCATGAGTAAGAATAAACATAAGAAGCAAAGTAAGAACAGCTCCCAAACCCTTGATTCCTTCTTTGGGGAAAA